>OU343221.1:40787893-40929470 GCA_910596185.1 Chrysanthemum makinoi
ATTTGAGGTTAGTTTTACTATATCCTTTATTTATTATTGTTTATTAATTACGTGTTTTAATTGCATAAACTTGATCCAATTCCGGCTAGCATTACCGTTTGCGTTACTTGGTTAACTAGATTATAAAATCCCAACTGTGGCATCACGAGTCAACTAGTTTTTGCAATTATGGATTACACGCTTTAATAAACATGTTAAAAGGCTGCATGAAATCAAATTAGTTATTCGTTTTATTTTTGTTTTGACAACTATATGCAATACTTGTCAATTTTAGACACACAAACTAATTATATTAATTGTTAATTAGAATTAATTTGTTAATTGGAATAAATTTTTTCAATTAGAATTAAAGGTTAATTAGAATTAATTGTTAATTAGAATTATGTTGATAATTAGAATTACATTGTTATTAAATACATAAAATAGCGTAATTAATTGTTAATTAAGTTTGCCATGCTTTTTATGTGTTTTTCTGGCTATAAGACCCACTCAATTGCTTTTTGTGATGTATGAGGCGATCTAGGTATCGGACCTAGTGACGGTCTTATGGTTATCCTTTTGGGGAAGACTCGCGAGAGAACTCGGAACAATATGTGTTTATATTAATGCTTATGTTTATATGTTTGTGATTCCTTATGTGCATTATTGTTGCTTGTTTTTGACACCTAATTGTATGCAATATGGAATGATATATATCGTAATCATCACATTAATATTGGTCTTTATTTACACGCCTAAATATCATGCTCATTGTGAGTTGCTATTTGATTCGTGAAAAATTGTTTTTGCAAAATAAAGTGACCTAAACTATTGAAACAAGTTTTTCATGAATTTAAAAACTAGACGCTATGGACACTTGGGATGTACGGATCACCCACTAGAACAGGACTATAAAGGGGTTTAAGGAGGAGTCGCGCTTGATCACACCTAAAGGATTTCCGGTTATTTCCTAGCGCTGACCTGGTCCTCCGCCTCCCTGCGAGTTCGATTGGAGCTATCGTGAACCATGATGATCACTACAGTGTCATTACCAAAATTTTTTAAAATAATTGTTACAAATTTGTGTTGCATGCTTCTTTGTACACGATTTTACCACATTTATGTGAATACCCTATATGTTAAAATTTTAATTCTATGCCAACCAACTATGTACACGTGCATTTGGCTTGACTTCTTTGGTTAGAACTTAGGGTCATTCCAACCCATGGTGATTATTACTCTTAGGTCAGACCTTTGGTGATTTTTTCAAGTTCTTACTTGGTCGACTTATTTCGAGTTTACTTGGTCAGACCTTGAACCCGAGGCATGAGATGAGAACTAAACATGCTTTTGACATTATTACTAGTTTACTAATGCCTTAAACAGTCTCATAAATTCTAAGAGTTGCATTATGCAATTAACGATCATCGCTTACCTCTTGTCCTACTTAGTTACTCACTAGTCAGACCTTTGGTAAATAAGTGGGAGTGCAAGATGGATCTTAGTCTTATTAGTAATTAATTGGGTAGTTAATTCTTTTAAGAATGTAATTATCGAAAATACTAATCATTTGAACTTTTCGAAATTGTAGATGACTACCTAAGTCAGAAACAATTCGGTATTCAGGAGTTTCTTTGAGAAACAAAAACTCACTGGACCTAACTTCATTGATTGGTATGCGACCATATCATAAATTTGAAGATAAGGAAACTTATTTGGAGCATCCTATACCTTTACTGTTGCAACTCACTGCCCACCTATCCTCCCGATGACTCCTGCTTGGGTCAAAGGCTCAAAGGATATAGCTGCCATGCTCTCATGACCATGGGTTAGAGATCCAGCGAAATCTAACTCATCTTGGTGCTTATGACATGCTTCAGGAGTTGAAGTCCATGTTCTCCCAACAGAGAGACAAGAGCTTCTACAAGCTGCGTGAATTTCACGCTTGCAACCAGGAAGAGGGTCAATCGGTTAGCTCATATGTTCTAAAGATGAAGAGCTACATTGACAATTTGGAAACTCTTGGTCACCCAGTTACTCTGAACTATGGAGTTAGTTTGATCTTAATCGGTCTCTCTAAAGAGTACATTATGTTTGTGCAGAACTTTAATATGCACAGCATGAGGAAACTGTAAATGAAATACATGTTAGGCTTAAGCAACATGAGCAGACGTTGCCAAAGAAAGATGTTGCACCTGCACTACATAATATACGTGCGGGGAAGGTCCAGAAAAACCAAAAGAAGAATAAATCGTTTAAGGTTGCTAAGGGGAATCATGGAAATGGAAAGAATAAGTTTGGCTATGCTACTGAGTATAAACCATACAATGACTCCAAAACTAAGATTCCTCCACTACCAAAGAAAGATAATCCTGCGAAGGACGCAACCTGTCACCAGTGTGGTGAGATGGGTCATTGGAGAAGGAATTGTCCCCAGTATCTCGCCGAGTTGTTGAAAAGAAGAAAGTCTCTTTAGCTAGTTCTTGGTATTTTCACTATAGAACTCTACTCTTTTCCTAATACATCCTTAGTATATGACACGGGTCGTGGTACTCACATCTGTAATACTACTTTCGGTCTCAAAGTAGGAAGCTGAAGCCAAGAGCTTTAAGTATGTACGTGGGCAATGGTCAACGGGCAGGAGTTGAAGTTATTGGTGTTTTTCATTTATGTCTCCCTAGTGGATTAGTAATTGTTTTAAATGATTGTCCTAGTGCTCCCTCTATTACTAGAGGGATTATTTCAGTTTCTCGTTTGTATGACGTTGGTTTCCGTTTTGAATCGAATAATGCAATTTCAGTTTCTAAGAATAACGTTTATTTTCTTTGCTATTCCTCGTAATGGTATTTATGAAATTGATATGTCTTGTTCAAATACAAATGATAGTTCTATGTTTGCTATAAGAAATAAAAGAGCCAAGTCTAACTTGGACTCTGCTCTCTTGTGGCATGGTCATCTTGGACACATTAGCAAGAAACGCATGGAGAAGTTGCAACATGATGGACTTCTCAATTCAGCTAACATTAAGTCACTTGAAAAGTGTGTTTCATGAATGTCTGGTAAGATGGCAAGAAAACCCTATACACATCAAGTGGAAAGGGCTAAAGATCTACTTGGACTAATACACACAGATGTATGTGGCCCATTTAGAATTATGTCAAGACAAGGAGTAAGTTACTTCGTGACTTTTACTGACGACTATAGTTGGTATAGTTATGTTTACTTGCTGAAACATAAACATGAAGTGTTTGAAACATTTAAGGTGTTTCAAAAGGAAGTAGAAAACCAACTCAAGAAGACCATAAAGTCAATACGTTCTGATCGTGGAGGTGAATATATGAGTCAAGAGTTTTTGGATCATCTAAAGGAGCATGGGATTATCGCCCATCGAACTCCTCCTTACAAAGTCCTTTTGGGATTATGCTCTTGAGTCTGTTGCACGCATTCTCAATATAGTTCCAACTAAGAAGGTTGATAAGACACCATACGGAGTATGGCATGGGTAAGCCCCCAAGCTGTCTTACTTAATAGTCTGGGGTTGTGAGGCACTTTTTAAGCGTGATACACTTGCCAAACCTGACAAACTTGAACCCAGATCTGTTAAGTGTATCTTTCTAGGATATTCAAAGGAAACGATGAGATATTCTTTCTACCTTCCATCAGAGAACAAAGTTATTGTTGCTCGAAATGCTGAGTTCTTTGAGAGCAATCTCATGGATCAAGAAGCAAGTGGGAGTCTAGAAGATCTTGAAATAATTCAAGATGAAGATACAAATCCTTCTTTAGACACTAGCATTCATTATGATGAGGATGATCAAGAAATTAATGAACCTCAAAGTGATATTGTTCCAATTCGAAAGTTCGCAAGGACATGCCGTGCTCCTGATCGAATGTGCTTATACATCGATCTTTGAGGAACATGAGTTAGGGAATCTTGGTGAACCCAATAACTATAAAGCTGCATTGCTGGATCCTAAATCTAAGAAATGGCTTGATGCGATGAATGTGGAAATGCAATCCATGAAAGACAATGATGTCTAGGTTTTAGTTGAGCTTCCTCCTAACTACAAGACAGTTGGTAGCAAGTGGCTTTTCAAGAAGAAAACCGACATGGATGGTAAGGTATACACCTTTAAAGCTCGTCTCGTAGCAAAGGGCTTCACTCAAACCTACATGATTGATTATGAAGAAACCTTTTCTCCTATTGCAAACATTAGCGCTATAAGGATTCTCATAGCCATTGATGCGTTCTATGATTATGAGATATGGCAAATGGATGTCAAAAACGCCTTCCTCAATGGACATCTTTATGAATAGGTCTATATGGAGAAACCTGAGGGTTTTGTTGATCCTAAATATCCTAACCGTGTATGCAAGCTCAAGCGTTCCATTTATGGACTTAAGCAAGCATCTAGGCAATGGAATAAGCGTTTTGATGATGAGATTATGAAATTCAGATTTTCTCAAAATCAAGATGAGCCATGTGTATATCAGAAAGATAGTGGGAGTTATGTCACTTTCCTAATTCTATATGTTGATGACATATTGCTCATGGGAAACAATATTCCAATGTTTCAAGATGTAAAATCCTATCTTGGAAGATGTTTTGCCATGAAAGATTTAGGAGAAGATGCATATATTTTTGGAATCAAGATCTATCGAGAAAGATCTAAACAATTGATTGGTTTATGTCAAAGTGCTTACATTGAGAAAATCTTGAAAAGATTTTGTATGGAGAATTCCAAACGTGGAGCTATCCCAATGCAAGAGGAGCCTAAGTTGAGTAAGTCACAAGGTCTTTGAGACACCTACTGCGAAAGAGCACATGCAAAGAGTTCTTTATGCTTCGGATACAGGATCTATAATGTATGTTGTGAGATGTACTCGTCCTGATGTTGTGTTCGCTCAGAATGTGACAAGCCGATTTCAACAGAATCCAGGTGAACTTCACTTTGATGCTGTTAGAATATTCTTAAGTATTTACGCAATACTAAGGATATGTTTCTGGTTTATGGAGAGGAGACGGAAGAAGAGCTCAAGGTTTCTTGCTACATTGATGCTGGATATCTGATAGATGCTGATGACTTAAAATCTCAGACTGGATATGTATTTGTTCTAAATGGAGGTGTTGTTGACTGGAAAAGCACAAAGCAAAGTATTTTTGCTACTTCATCTACATAAGCTGAGTATATAGCTGCTTGTGATGCATCTAAAGAGGCTGTATGGATTAAGTAAATTCATTGGGTTGAACATTGTTCCCACAATTGAAGAACCCATAAATATGTATTGTGATATCTGAACCATTACCATAGCAAATGGCGGGATCAAAAGGTGCTAGACATTATCACATAAAAGTTCATTATCTTCGAGAGACCATTGAAATGGGTGATGTGAATATATCAAATGTTCACACAGATGACAACTAGCTACATCCATTTACGAAAGCTTTAGCGTATCCTAAGCATTCAAAATTGACTAGAGGTATAGGTTTAATACCTGCTAGTAGTCTCATGTAAATCTGTGTATTAATTAGTATTTGGATAATTTGGAATTGTAAGACAGTTATTACTTTCTGATAAATAAAGACACGAGGTATTTGTTATTTTATTCATATAATATGTTATTCCATATTTGCATGTTTAATCCATGAAATGATTTATCATTCTAAATATGTCCATTTTTGGTTAACAATATGGGAATATTGTTATGTAAAGCAAGTGTGAGTGTTGGTTATATTCTAAAGAGAATGTGGATTGTTCCTACCAAACTCATATGTATTCACTAGAGATGCATATTGGATACCCCAACTTTCAAACATTTACTTTTGGATCCTTGTCATAAGTAAAATATTGAAAATGGTTTGTTAATTTCGTCCTTAGACTTGAGATACAAGCAAATTCTGTTATATGTGGATATCATTTTTGTAAGTATACGCAAAACGCTATCTGAATAAGGTAGTTATAAAGGCTATATTTCGGAGTGACGTGAAGTAGCATCCACAACACTTGTAGTCAATAAAGGATTTGTTACTCCACTTGATATATGTAGAAGGATACCATGGCACCTCTCCAGATTTAATCAGATAATTGTTTGGCCAAACCCAAAGGGTAATGCAAGATGATTCTCGATTACATTTGGTATATCTGAATTGAAATCTATAACGAGATTCTAAATGGTCAAACTATATGGAATGAGTTCAGATCCATATCAATGGTTTAACCGTATCTATAACAAAAGATGATTAAAGCATGAAATTGAATGACCATGCTACTGAGAAATTTTATGAAACTATATCTCAAACACTTTTAGTTATAAAAGCGAGTGAGAGCGTTGCTAGGCATTTCCGTCGTTGGTTTTGTGTGCTATTCGCTACACAACTCCCCAAGTGGGAGCTGTTGATTAGTGGGAGTTAAAACACTCGAAATGACTAGAAGTGTGTGAGCCTGTGGGGGCACATACGTTAAACACGAGAGTACGTGATGAATGTTTTACTAATTGAATATATACGACCCGTTTATGCATGCATGAAACCCGATCCATTATACGATCCATTGGATAAGTTTTCTTTGAACTTGGGTCGGATTCATGAGTGCCTTGGTCCTAGACATACACGATCGGGTTGGGGTGTTTGGATTAGATTACTTGGAGCTCGAGTTTGAGTCCAAGTACATCTAGGGTTCTTACCCTATAAATAAAAGCACATCCTATGCATTCTACTCTCCGTATATTATCCCTAAACTCACCAAGCAATCGATTTATCTCATTACACCCGATCGGATATCACATAACCGATTAGTGTTTTAGTTTGATTTTACAAACTCTAAACCTTGCATTCGACTTTACCAAGTGTGTTTAGAGTTTCACGGTTTTGGTTTACTTGTTCTAAGTTCCTAGTCGAACAAGGCAGCAACAGGTTTTCTGGGTTTTCTGTTCGTGGTGTTTCTCGGACAAAGGGACAGTTTTATCGGACAAGCTTGTTCGATATCGGGTGACTGGTTTGGGCAGATTTGGTTCTCGGACAGAATAGTGAGAAGGTGTTCTTGGTTTTATTTGTTCGTGGTATTAAAGTATTCAAGGGGTTGATTGGTTAGAACGTTCTCGACTAGCATTAATCGAACTTACTTGTGTTAAAGTGTTTGTGTGTAGACTCGTAGAGGTATTTAATTTAGATACTTGGTATCTTGTTCGTTTATAGCGTGCAGTTGACTTCGAGGGTTAGTTTTCTATATCCCTTTTATTTATTATTGTTTATTAATTATGTTTTTACCTAATTGTATAAACTAGATCCAATTCTGCTGCGTACTCGTTTGCGTTACTTGGTTAACAAGATTATAAAATCCCAACAAGGATCACCAGCCCCATCAAGATAAGACAGATCAAGTATTCTTGCTGTTAAGTTTTTATTGACACCTAACAGAAATAATAGACCTTTGTGAAAATAAACACAAAGTATGGGAGAATTTGAAATTTTTAGTAAGTTTGTGTATATTGAATGAATATAATGTTTGGTACATGATAAATATATATAGGATACAATATGGGCCTAAACACATAACAGGCCTAAGCCTTATACTAATCGACTAACACTCCCCCGTAGTTTGAGCGGGAGGAGACGAACAAATTGTCATGAAACTCGACAAACAAGGCAGAAGGTAAAACCTAGGTAAAAATATCAGCATCTTGAAACGAGAAGGAACATGCGAGAACTTCGAACTTGACCAGTAGCAACCAAATCACGAACAAAATGAATATCAATCTCAATGTGCTTTGTGCACTGATGCTAAACAGGATTTGAGGACAAGTACACTGCACTCACATTATCATAATAAACAATAGTAGCAAAAGACAATGGTGTATGAAGCTCATGTAGTAAATTCCGAAGCCAACATGTCTCAGATACAGCATTGGCAACACCACGATACTCAGCTGAGCACGGAGCGAGAAATCGTTGGGCGTTTAGAGGACCATGAAAGTAAGTTGTTGACAAGAAAAGCAGAATAACGATGTAGACCGTGGTAGGGCAACCAGCCAATCAACATCGAATAAGCAACCAAGGAATCGTAGTAGAAGAATAATTGTAAACAAGTCCCATGAACATACCGTAAAATCCGCTTGGAAGCATTAAAATGAGGCTCGCAAGGATCATGAATATATAGACAAACACCTTTTCAGACATAAGTAATATTGGGTCTAGTGAAAGTGAGATCTGAAGAGAGCACTGCAAGACTCCGATATAACTTAGAATCGAAACCGAATCACCATCATCACCAACAGACTCGGCGTCAACAGGAGTTAGAAGGTTACAACCAACCATATGTGCAGCTCCAAAATTTCCATAGCATACTTATCTTTGTGACAAAAACATCCTAGAAGAGTCACGCGTAACTGAGACACCCAAAATTTAATTAAGAGCACCCAAATCTGTCATAGAGAACTCCTTATGCAAAGAAGCAATAATCCGTGTAATAAACTATAAAGGCGGTAAGCACAATATCATCCACATATAGTAGCGGAAAGCGATATCATCACCTGTCGGTAAATAAATAAAGAAGAATCACACCGAATCGAAGTAAACCCAACAGTAGAATATAAGCGACAAACCGCTAAAACCATGCCCACGCTTAAGACCATAAAGAGAATGCTGTAATAAACAAACATACTCCTGATGCTCAGGATCCCAAAAACCAGGTGGCTGATGCATATAAACCGTTTCAGCCAAATCACCATGCAAAAACGCATTCTTGTCATCAAGCTGATGAACAGGCCAATGTCGAGAAATAGCTAAACTAAGAACAGTCTGAATGGTGCCTGGCTTAAAAACCGGGCTAAATGTCTCATCAACGTCTACTCCCTCCACCTGTGTGCTACCATTGGCAACAAGACATGCCTTGTACCAACTAAGAGTGCCATCAGCTAAATACTTATGGCGAAATAACCACATACACCTAACAATATTGACACCCGCAGGATGAGGTACACAAGTCCAAGTTTTATTCTTAATAAGTGCATTATATTCATCAAACATAGCATTTCGCCAATTTGGATCATCAAGAGCATCCTTATACGATCTAGGTGAAGGAGAAACAGTGGACACATGACAAGCATACTTAGGATTAGGACGAGTAGTCTCGACACGAGAACGTGTGACCATGGGATGAATCGAAACCGGATTCGGATTAGGTTGGAGTTGGTGGATCTTAGGAAGCGGAAGCGGGGTGGGATGTTGGTTAGATGGGCTAGTGGCATGTGGGAAGTGGGGTGGTAATATGAGGCGATTGGGAAGGTGGACCGTGTGTAGGAGAATTACGCTCATCAGTGTGGATAGTAGGAGCAGGCGGGTTAGGTTGAGGTTGAGGTGAAGCAGTAGTAGATGTAGGTGACTGTTTGATTATATTGGAGATTAAATTTGAGGTGTCGTCCAAAAAGTCATACAAGGGATTCAAGGCAAATCCAAAGTTGTATAGTGTCAAACATATGCTTGATGAATCTGTTGTGCGTGTTGTTGAATATAATCGTGAAGAAGAAATCGATGTAGTAGATGAGAGTCGATTGAAAATGGAAAAAGTTGAATTTAACAAACCTTTTGATTATTCAAAAAGACCTCTCATAAATTTTGTTCCACAACAGAATAAAACAAACACACCTTGGGTTATCACACCCATTCATGAGTCCTCTTTTGACGTCGATCCCGTCAAACCAGTTGCACAAATTAATGGTCCTTTACCTTCTTTGAGTGAAATCACACCATTACCCAAAAGATGTCAACTCCTTAAATATTTTAATACATTCATGTCTGACATTAACCTTTTAGAACGTGAAATTGAACTTAATTCAGAAATAAAAGTTAAAACTTTTCAATCGGCTTACCCGCGAAAAGAGATATTTTCAAAAACAACTTTTACCACATGTTCGAAATTTACGTATCTGTGCAACATATTGGGAACAGGATCTTCAGAAGGAGATTGGGCAAATGAAAACAATTTTCAATGAAACAGAGGCATGGATTTTGAAAACCAAAAAGAAAAACAAAATTTTTCAAAATCATGTCGATCGACTCTTGGAAGATGTTATCTGTGATGATACCATATCAATTGTGTTGTATTATACTGCTTCCTCTGCTTTTGATAATATTGCCGTTAATTATGTTGATTCTGTTGATCATGTTAATATTGTTGATAATGTGTCTCAAATCGAAACCTTGAAAGCTGAAAATGAGCGTTTGGTAAATGAACTTTCGAAAGTAACACGTCGTCTTCAATGGTGTCAAAAGGATTGTCAAAATCAAGAACTTGATTTACAAAACAAACTCAACCAGTCGAGTGCAAAACCTTTTGAACCAAAACTTCGAAAAGCGGATGATGAGCGGCGTCTTTAAAGTGTCAAATTTTGAAATATGAACAAGAAATTGCAAAAGTCAAAACAGAATATGGTGTCATATTTAATTTGCTCAAAAAGACTCATGCCAAAGCGTCAAAAGATCTTGATGATCATCTTATGTACACTCGTGAAGTCTTAAATGTTAATGGAAACATACGCTCTGAAAACCAAGATTTGTTACACACTATCATAGAGTTGAAAGAGAAGTTAGGGAACTATGAGAATGATAAGTCTAGTAACACAAATGTCCTTGCACCTGGATTGTTTAAAATTGACATTAGGAAGCCCACTGACACAACACAAGGTACTAATGTGATTCCTTCCACTTCTACATGAGTAGTTGGCTCTAATCCAAGCGTTAGCACTTCACACTCTAGAAGCTTTCACAAGAATAATAGAAAGTTGCAACGTAAGAGAAGATCAATTGTTAGGAATTGGAAATTCCATTGTGAAGAGTCGGTCACCCCAAATATTATCTAGCATAGACTTGTAGTTATTTACGTTATTATGTAGTTAATTAGTTAGTCAGTAGCGTAGAATAGTTTAGAGTAACACCGTGGAGGAAGGACGGGTCTTTACCCACTGTATACCTGATCCACAGGCCGTCAGGAGGTCGTGTAGTCTTGTAACTATAAATACTCCTTCCATCTTTGGAAGGGGTGGAGCTTTTCTTTAATCTAACCTTGCATTTTGTGAAGCAAGTCTCTACCAAGAAACTCCCTCTCATCTCTTTCTCTCTAACTATGGCAAACATGTATTTTCATCATCCAAGACCACCCGAATCATCAAACACAATAATATTATCGATCCTACAAATGGTTTCAGAGCCAAGGTTTTTATGTTTTGATGATTTGTGTGGTATCTTTGCTTTGTTTAGAAACTGTTTTTGTGTATTTTTATTGGCCGGATATTCATTTTCAGGTTATTATTTTGGTAAACAGTTTTCTTTACAAGTTTAGTATATGTTTTTGGGTCAAAAATTGTCATGGTTTCATTTTTACATATCTGTCTTTGTTTCAATTTTTGTTCAAATCAGTGTCAATATTCTTTGTCTATGACATTTCTGTTCCCAATATCCATAAACATATCTTGAGGTCAAACCATCTATTTTTGTGGTCAATATCTGCTTGTCAAAATGATGTCAAACATGGGTCCAAATGATATATTCTTATGCAGTTTTTCTGGGTTTGAAACTGTTCTAAAAAATCTGGTCATGTCATTCATACTAGCAAGTTGTATTTCAAAAGTCAATAGCGAGATGTTAAACAAATATACATCAGTGTAGCGAGTTGAGTAAGAATCTGCCTAGCGACTTGTATTTACAAGTCGTAGCGAGTTGTGCTTTGAAGCTGTTATAGCGACTTGTTTAAAAAATTTGCTAGCGACTTGTCTCAACTGTCTTGATGTAGAGACTTGTTGACCAAATGGACCAAATACCACTACATCATATGTGACTTCAGGTTCATCCATCATCAGTCAAAACTTAATACAGTAAGTATAAATTTCAAAAGATAAGATATGGAAGATAAACCGACCAAAAAGCAGTTGATAACCATATACTATCCTAATCCCATATGTCCACCCATCAACTACTGTTCTTTCCTAATATCACAAACTCATCCAAGACTCGAACTTAATTAAATTAGAACAAGATCTCAGGTCTTCAATCCGTGAAATATAAAGAAACCTCAAAAGGATTCAAGGACTTTCACACGAATCAAAACTCATCATCGATCATTGTATTTTGAAGCCTTGCTTCGTATTAATATCCGAAAACTCCACAGAAACGAGATATAACAATTATGTCAAACTCGTTCCTTAGTTTCGTGAAAAAGATCAAGAATACCAATCGATAACCAAACAACCACATAATACCTACCCGAGACCATTCTTAAATGATCTTGAAGCCGTCACACTTGTGGTCTTCGAAACTGGTACAAGTATGGATGAATATGATATGTTGTTTGATCGGTTTGGTATGAAAAAGGAAGATGATTTTTTGATTCTTATATGATATACGGTTCATTGATGGGGGTTAACTGAGATTACAATTTCACTTGATACAAAGCGTTAATTTTTATTCCTGATTTGGATGAGTAATAGGCGTTGTGTTAGTTGGAAGAGAGGGGCGGATTATTATGAGTGTGATTAGGGTTGAGGTGTGTGTTAACTTTGTTAAATAACCCGTAGGATTAGGGTATATTTATGGATCTGAGTTCATTTTAATGGGCCACTAATGACTCATGGAATGTGGGCCTCAACTAATTTCATGATTGGATCAAAGGCTGGGCTTGGGAAAGTCAATTGTCGATCAAATGATTGGATCTAAAGATGTTATTGTCAATTGTCGGCCATGTATTAAAGCTGGAATGGACTTGATATTTTTTTTAAGGTCGTGTGATTTACCTAACGTTTAGTAAGGATAATGATACTTCCGAAATGGATTTGTGAATTGAGATTAAGTGATGTTAGTGTTAGGCCGTGAGTTGGAATATGATATACAGATTGGGTTGAACATCTTTTAATTTCATTTACTTGTTGTGACATACTTGAACATAATCCCGTTCATATTCTTTGGTCATTACTTGTTCGTCTTTGATCGGGATTTGGATCGGACTTGATGTTCATGGGCTTGAACGGATATATTGTTAATTTGTTTTGAACCGGGTAATCAACCAATTGGAATGGGTATACTTTTAAAACCGGGTCAAGATAAAAGGGTGTACTTCATGAATTTGAACTTAGAGTTGTAAATTGATTTGATGCTACAACTTGAGAATTGTTGAAGAGTTTGTGATGATGATGAATGAACCACAGATGAACCGCTGCATGTTCCCGTAAAACAGATATTCACCGAAACCAATGTTGTCATAACATGTTCAAACTAACATTGTTTACAGTTTAGTCTTGATTTTGTAAAATCCCGCGAAAGAATCTATTTCTCGGTTTAAATCATAGATTTGTAAAATCCCGTAACAATGGAAAACATCCTGGTAATAGTAAAGTGCATTTCCGGATCTATCTTACGGTTTATTCTTGGTTTTGTAAAATCCCTTGAAAAGAAACTATTTCGGTTTTAAACCATAGAGTTGTAAACTCCGTAATGATGGAACCATCACGGAGAAAGGAAAGTGTATTCGGGATCTTATTTGATCTTTGGTGCTACGTTTTTTTACTTTTGAAGAAGAGATAAAAGGGTGTACTTCATGAATTGGATTTGTGTTTGGATATTCGTCATGGCAGTTTGGTTATTACAAGGTTTTACGGGGTTATGTGCTTTTACCATGGTCGGGATGAAAACCATTATCACAGTTCACTTAAATCTTCAAAGGAGGCTAGATTTGAGCTTTTAACCAGAAGATGTGACAACGGCGTTAATTCAGTATTGTTTATTTGAAGTTGAAGTGAAATATCACGGGCGAGTGTACTTAGTATCTGAAGGTATCGGGGATGGTTGGATGAAGATTCTTCGTGATCCTTGTTCGAGCTTTTTCCAAAAATGAAGACTTGGAAATCTAGTTATTGTTGGGTGACTTTTACCTTTTCTTTTTACCACTTGGGGGAATTGGGCTCTTATCACCTCAAAATAACTATCAATTTAAGGAGTTACGTTGTAGTGCTCAGTGTCACATTCAATTGTGGATTTTCAGGAGGTGATGTACGTCTATTACTTGATGGTTGGTTGGTTGAAGAGTATAGAGTACTTAGAGATTCAAATGGGCATGAATTCTCGACACCGCTCTTTGTTACATATGTGCAAGTTTAAGTCACGAGTTTGGGTTAGTTTACTTGAGGTCAAATTCATTATATTGGGTTTTCTCCATCATTTGTCACTACAAAGAGCCTCTTGAATGTTAATGGGGTTAATTACATGTTTTGACAAAGAGAGATAATGGCGTTTGACACAGTTCAAGCCTCGTACTCTAAAGAAAGAAAAGTGTACATTTGGTGCGCTTTATCTTGAAAGAAGAGAAATGGCGTATGAACACAACAGTTCATGCCTCGTACTCTAAAGAAAGTGTAGCGTCTCATGCGCTTTATCTTTGAAAGAAGAGAAATCTTCTTATGATGTTTGAACACAACAGTTCAAGCCTCGTTCTCCAAATAAAAGAAAAGTATGCAGCAGATTACTTTATCTTCGAAGAAGAGAAATCTTCTTATTATGACCATTCTCATCAACATGCTTCATGCTTTTTCCATGCTCTTTCAATTATCAAGTGAACCGAGACTCTTTGATTGTTTTCTTATTCCACTTGCTCAACTATAATGACGATGGCGACATCCTGAGCTAATTTTGCGGGGGAGAAGTGTTAATGGAATACATTATGAAGATGTTCACTTATTCAATCAAGAATGGCAACTCTGTATGCAATTCTTGAGGGGGAGAAGAAGTGTGAAACTACTGCATGGTTGATTGACAGATGAGAATATATGGTCATACGGCTCCTAACTCATGTAAGAACCGAGCTTCTTCTAACCGGGACATCTTTACATGGAGTTTCTTCTCAGAGCCGTTGGTTGACATCTTCACAAGCTGATATGAGTTTAATGACAAAGTGCTTCCGGTTAATGCTTCACGTACACATCAACATGATGATTCCGAACAACCTTATGTTCTTGTTTGATGTGATTATTTGCTTGGTGTTACCTTTTAGTGTGTTAGTTTGGTCGATTCGATTTCCTTGATGAACATATTTTGTTCTTGTTTGATTGGGAGGGATTTTAAGTTAAGGATTTTTGAAGATGTAAGTTAATGGGATGCTTTTGGTGTGATGAAGATGTTAACTTTGATTCCCCAATTGGACAATCTTGAAGAAGGTCGAGTCTATGCATTCATTTTTTACGCTACATGTTAGAAGACTAAAGGCGAGTTGCATTTAACGATCTAAAGACTTCTTCTTAATGGGCACTTATCAAACAGTTATGCGGTTTAGGGAGAGCACTAATTGGGGAGAGTGAAAAGCGATTTAATCCCCATTAGACTTGCTCATTCTGTTTCTTGACAAGTTGATTCTCACATATACATCTGAGCTAATGATGTTCTTCTCAAAAAGATTTCAAGTATTTGGGCTTAAAGATGTTGCTGATTCGAGTATCAAAACCGGCAAGGGGGAAGGAGACACGCATCTAACGCGCGAGTAAACTTGATGAAATTAATTCTTCTAAGTGATTGAAGGTATCCCGGGAAGACAAATGTCATTACATGACTCAAGGTTTGACTCATGGCGTTTAGTGCTCTTATTCCAACTACGTGGGGAAGAGATGTAAGAGCGAGTTTGCGAAGATAAAGAGGCACAGTGTGGGGGGCATTTGAGTACCGGTTCTTGAGCTTCATTCACAATCATCAGGAAAGATAAATGTGCATTGGGTGGTTGTATCATTTATTCTTTGGAACTCTATTTGTTATTAGGGCTCTTGAGGTCTATTCTAAGAGACGGGCTGCATCAATTCAACTACTCGGGGGAAGTGGTTTCTTGACAACTTCTGATTTGGATTGCTTCAGACTTCAGTGGGTAAGGAATTTGAGAAGATTATTTAAATGTGGGATGATACGTTGTTGTTGTTCTATTGGATGATATAACCTCGAATGAAGAATCACGGTGATTATTTTTAAAAGGAGCGGCGGGATCAATGATAATGGTGTGCTTCTTGTGCACACCTGCTAAAGCAAGCTTGAAATAGAGCTTGAATCTGCTCAACATAAAGGATTTTTGGTTTGGGGGAAGCGCCAACTCTCTTTTCTCAAAGGCTCATGTTCTATCTTCTATTACGGAGCCTCGGAAGCTTTGGTGGTGGAAGTTTAAGAGATGATAATTCTATCTTCTACGACGTCTTTGTTCAATATCCTTATCTCGGTACTCGTATCATCATTCTCTTAAACTATATAATCTATTTTATCTCTGTAAATATTTATCTGAAAACCAAATACAAAAATATAAAACCAACAAAAAGAAAATAGAAAAATATAAAACCAACAAAAACCCATAAAAATTAGAAAATTTGAAAAATACCAAAAATATTGTTTTCTAAAGACATGTCTTTTGGTATCGATAACATCTGCGGTCTTAGAAATGTCATTCAATAATGGCACGGGACCATAGATGAAGTTCGGCAGGAGGTGTAAATATTCTTTTTCAAAACATGTCACAAACAATGGCTTGCGGTTATTTGATTTGTAACCCGTGCTTAAACTATGGCTTGCTATTATTTCAGATAGCAACCCGTTCTTCTAGAAAGGAAAGTGCTGCACTAAACAAATTTTCAAAATATTTCGTGCACTTATCCTAAAACTAATGAGGAAAGTATGTCGAAGGACTGCTGTTCCTACTCAAATATTTTTCCTTCAAAAATTCTTTAGAAAAATATTTGTTTTAACAAAATGGTGGTAAATGAGTTGCTTTAAAAACAATCAGTTTAAAAGTTTTTATTAAATTTGCAAACTCAATCAACGACTTCAGCTCTTTTAAACCTTTAAAAAAAATGAGTCATTGATTGAGGGGGAGAATGTTCTCAAATTTATATCATCTATCGGACTTATCTAATTATCCTAATATGCTTAATTAAAAATGATGTTAACCTATGTTGAAGGACTAGGTGCCTAGTATAAGATTGTTAGGATTAGATGATTAGAGTTTGATGAACACATTATTCCCATGCCTTAAATGAACTGATTGATATGTTTAATTGACTCTTATTAGTCGCTTGCTGTTTGGGTGTTGTCGACCACCATATATTTGTATGTATGTTCACTAACGTATGTAGATATCATGGTTGATAAGAATGTTCCCGATCCGATCCCCAAACGATGATGATTGGATGCCGAAAGGAAAGGGTAACTATATCTTGGGTCGACAAATGAAGAAACGGAACTTAATTTGACTTCTATGGAGAGTTGGCATGAAATGCAACGTAAGAGGTCTCATCGTGAGATGGTTTTCTTCATCATCAAATGAAGAAGCGGATTAATGACCTCGGTTGGCATTAAAATGCAACGTAAGAAGTCTCATGCAGAGATGGTTTTCTTCCACCCTCGGACAACAACAAAAGCTTTCAACCACCTAACGTATCTTTGTGCAGGAAAATTGTGATGATACCATCTTTTAAACAATTTTTAAAAAATATTGTTTTGAAAATGGAAAAATATTGTTTTGAATATAAATTGGTCTAAATTTTGAAAATCACCGGACTTCATTTTATCAAAACTTAAGTCACTCAATCATCGACCACGGTCATCGATTGAGGGGGAGAGTGATTTAAATTAAAATATTTTCAAATGATATTTCTTCATAAAAGTCCGGTTTGTACAAAAACAAAGTGGCGATCTAAAGATCTAATGTTATGTCATGGTATGATTTTCTTTAAAACTCAAAGATCTTTCAAAATGAAATTTTTTACATTCTTGTTTGATTGTGAAATTGTTTTATTTTTCTTAAAGATCTCTTAAAACTATCATACCTGATACTAACAATCTTTAATGTCTATAATTGGTCCTCATCAGTCAATTTCAAAATTAAATCTTGCCACGTCTTTACCCTAAATTTTTTTAAATGATTTAAATCAATTGGGATCACAAATCTCAAAAGGTTTGAAATTTTTGATCGGGGGAGAGATCGTGATTTAAATCTCAAATTTGTTTAAATGGAATTGGTTTTAGTCCTTTAAAGGCACTCATGCCTCCATGTGCCAAACGATTTATAATACATAATTCACATGTTGAGGGGGAGCTTTTATCCAAAAACAAGATGAGTATTTAAACAAGGCACATATTCTCCCATGTTTTTCTAAACCTTATTAAATCACTTGGGATCCAAAATCTCAAAGGGTTTGATATTTTTGATCGGGGGAGAATTTGTGATTTAATAATGAAACTTGATTAAATGATGATTGATTTGATTCAAATGTGCATACTGCTCTCCCATATGTGCTAAACGCTTTCGAATCTCGAAGCACATATTGAGGGGGAGCATTTCAAAAAAGAAAATAAACTTTCAAGGTACAAAGATTTCTATGTTTCAACATAAAGTACCTTGATTGATTTTCTAATGGTTTCTTAATGGCTATTGTGATTGTGGATGTACTTTAAAAGAACTCTTTCCTCTATGTGATAAAAATGATTTCAAATATCCTATGCACATATTGAGGGGGACAATTTACCAAGAAAATCAAAAGGCTTTTTATAAGGAAATTGTGATCAAGAAATTATTTCAAAGAACTCTTGCCTCCATGTGCTAAACAATTTCAAAATCATATGCACATGTTGAGGGAGAGCATTTCTAAATGATCAAAACAATTAAGGTACAAAATGTTTTGATTTTATATCACAAGTACCTTGATTGATTTTTCCAAATGATTTTTCAATTGGTTTCATGGAAGAATGAGCAATACCAAAAGACCGACCAATTTACTTTATGCATGGTGTTATAAGGATGGTTAGGTTAGGTATTGTTCCCATGATCTCGTCGAGCCGAGGGATCTACCGGGGACAATCCACTAGATAGTGTAGAGTCCTTAGGTATGATGGAAAAAGGAGAAAAATGAGAAATGGGAAGAGTGCGGTGAGACGAGCTAGTCTTTGGAATAAACCCAACAAGGTTCTAGTTATGAAGTCTGGTAAGCGAAGGTGTTGAAGAATGAAAAAGAAATAAAATGAGAAAAGGGTGGAAAGAAATAGCCCTCCAATAATTCAACCTTAGGGCAGAAACGGGTTCAATACATATGCTACTGGTGGTTACCAAGGTAACGCCGGTATTGAAGACAAGACGTCATGGACCCAGTGACGCACTGCACTAACTTCCCAAGCTACTCAAGTTCCTCTTAAAAGGGCTTGTTTCATTCTCATGGGGAACCTACATAATCTATCGACTTTCTCTTAGAGATTGTTGATATTGAAGAAGGAGACTCTCTCCCTAGTCTCCGGCATAGGAAACCAAATGTGCACAATTGAGTCTAGAGCCAAGAGATCATCCACAATATCTCATTAGGACACTAAATTAATGAAGACTTGCTGTTTCACACAATGTGGAAAGTAAGAATATTTTAAGAGGCCTACGCATTATCCTTGTGGTATTGCCAGAACATCCGAGTGATATGTAAAGTATTCACAATGAAGATGGAAATCCTTCTAGAGCCAACATCAAACAAGCTCTTGGTGGGTGACATGTGAGATCTTTTCTAAAGATCAAGCTTGTGACAATTGGACAGAAACGATGGGGCGATTCACTCTTGAATCAACCTTGGTCCAAGATTGAAATTGACGAATACTTTTGGAAAAACCGTTCGATGTGCAAACCTTCTTTTCTCTAGCACGTCGAATGCGTATTCCTGTTTTCAAACTCAAAAAGTATCTCTGATTGAAAAATTACTTTTGGAAAAACCGTTCGATGTGCGAATCTCTTCTTTTCTCTAGCACATCGAATGTGTAGTCTTTTCAAATACAAAAAGTATTTTTGATTGAAAATTGATCTTTCTCATAAAACCTTCGTCGTATTGCAAAACCCTTCCTTCAAGCAATACGCGATTGTTTTCAAATCAATTTCTCATCAATCAGTGAATCTCAATTCGCTGGTTCACTCACTCCGTGTTGTCTTCTTTGAGACATTCCGGCTTGAGAACGGCTAGAACAGTTGCGAAACCCTCAAGGAGATTCTTAGGAATTATACCGATCATAGGCGTACTTGTACGATCAACGGGAACCGTGGGCGTGTACCTCAATTCACGAAAGTGATCAAAGACACTTTCGTGTGTTTTATTAACTGCTTGTTGTTTGCGGTACATTTGGGCGGTTGCGGTGATCATAATTGAGAAGTCAATCCAAAGCCGCATGCTCACAGCATCCACACTTAAATTGAAGAAATCATGACTGGTGCTTATCTACATAACCTGGCTTTGATATTTCTATACTATGCTTCTGCTACGCTGCTGCAAATATCATGAACCATAAAGCTTCGCTACTCGATGAAAGATGTCATGATCCAAAAGTGTGAGCATGTCGGTCCGAAAGTCACAACTTCACATGATGGCAACACAATAAAGGGTGATCCAGAGATTTACTATGGCTGATGATCTCAAAGAAAGCTCGAAGATCATCAAAGATGTGGATCAGTTCAAAGACTTCCACTTAAAGTACAAAGTAATCCGGACTTTGAAGAGTCCTTTGCTAAAGCACAAAGATTGCGAAGTTGAAGAATTCAAGTCTACGAGCTCAAGACTGAAGATAAAATAGAATGCTAGGATTCAAAATGTAAAAAATGGGGTGACCTCCCTTAGGGGGAGATTGTTAGGAGTTGGAAATTCCATTGTGAAGAGTCGGTCACCCCAAATATTATCTAGCATAAGTTAGCTCGTAGACTTGTAGTTATTTACGTTATTATGTAATAGTTAATTAGTTAGTCGTTAGAATAGTTTAGAGTAACATCGTGGAGGAAGGACGGGTCTTTACCCACTGTATACCTGATCCACAGGCCGTCAGGAGGTCGTGTAGTCTTGTAACTATAAATACCCCTTCCATCTTTGGAAGGGTTGGAGCTTTTCTTTAATCCAACCTTGAATTTTGTGAAGCAAGTCTCTACCAAGAAACTCCCTCTCATCTCTTTCTCTCTAACTATGGCAAACATGTATTTTCATCATCCAAGACCACCCGAATCATCAAACACAATAATATTATCGATCCTACATCCATAAAGACCCCTGCAGTAGAAGAACATACTAGGAATTTGAATAAAACACATGTTGCACCTACTTTAGATATTGCGTTAGACAAATGTAATAGTCAAAGTGATGTAACGAATGTTAAACCTTTAAGTACTTTTGATTTTAAATTTGAAGCTTCTTGTGTTGTATGTCGTAAAAGTATGCTTTCTGATTGTCATGATAAATGTGTTGCTAAATCTATCTTGTCTCGTTATCAGAAACCTAAGAATGGCGTTACCTCTAGGCCCACTAATGCTTCTAAGTCTGCACTAGGAAAACCGCCCTCTAGTATTTCTGATAATATCATTGATGTACCCATAGCACCCTCATCACCTCATAGGAAGCTAGTATCACCTAGTGCATTCACTAAGACCAAAGCACATAGTAGTTGGACTTGGCAGAGATGGTTACAAAGTACACCTGGATTTAAATGGTTACCCAAAATTATTAACATGTGTGCTTCATCTGTAACTGTATCGAAACCCTCTAACTCTTCGGGTTCCAACTCTACCCCTATTCCACATGTGTCGTCTGTGTGTATTGCAGGTGATACAGATCATCCTTTGGATTGTTGATAGCGGATGTTCCCGGCACATGACAGGCAACCTTAAACTTCTATCAATCTTTGTCTCAAAGTTCATCGGCACTGTCAGGTTCGGGAATGATCACTTCGCAGCTATCATGGGCTACGGAGATTACATAAATGGGAACATCGAAATTAGCAGAGTTTATTATGTGGAAGGTCTTGGACACAACCTTTTCTTAGTAGGTCAATTTTGTAATGGTGATTTAGAAGTGGCCTTTAGGGAGAAAACGATCTCATATCTGGAAACCGCAATTCAAGCCTTTACACAATCTCAATGCAAGACATGATCGCTTCATCTCCCATCTGTCTACTTTGTAACGCAACATCTACAAAATCATGGCTGTGGCACAGAAGACTTTCACATTTGAAGTTTCAAACCATAAACAATCTTGCACGACATAAACTAGTTGAAGGTCTCCCAAGGTTTAGGTATTCAAAAGATCACTTATGCTCAGCTTGTGAACAAGGGAAAAGCACTCATGCTCATTTTCCTTCGAAGGTTGAAGATAGCTCTCAATATGTTCTTCATCTTCTTCACATTGATTTATGTGGCCCGATGCGTGTGCAGACGATAAATGGCAAATGCTACATTCTAGTAATCGTTGATGACTACTCTAGATGGAATTGGGTTTATTTTCTACGAAGTAAAGATCAAGCTCCACAAATGATCATCACCTTTCTCATGAAAATTCAAGTTCAGCTTCATAACACGGTTAGACAAGTCAGAACAGACAGAGGAATTGAATTTGTGAACCAAACTCTTCGAGAATACTATGAGAAAGTGGGAATTGATCATCAGACATCAATTGCAAGAACACCAGAACAAAATGGAGTTGTCGAAAGATGAAACCGTACGTTAGTGGAAGCTGCAAGAACGATGTTGATAAATGCAAAACTTCTAGATTACTTATGGTCAAAAGCCGTATCAACTGCAGGCTACACTCAGAACCATTCCATGATAACCAAACGCCACAACAAAACACCTTATGAGCTTATCCATAACAGAAAACTGAACCTAAAACACTTTCATGTATTTGGTGCTCTCTGTTATCCAAATAATGATCGTGATGACGTTGGAAAGCTCAAAGCCAAAGCTGACATTGGAGTCTTCGTTGGATACTGTGAAAACTCAAAAGGATACCGGATCTGGAATTGTCAAACAAAGGAGATTATGGAAACCATTCATGCTAATTTTGATGAGATCACAGAAATGGCTTCTGAGCAAAAGCGACTTAGAACCGGACATAACCGTCTCAACTTCCCTTAATCATCATCTAATCAAACCTTTCAACTCACTCGTCGTCAGATGAAAACGTTGTTTGCTCCTCTGTTTAGTGAAGATTTTGATCAACGTGCTCCAAATGTATCAACTGTTTCCGCTGCTCCCCCTGACAATATTCCAATACCTGATACACCTGAAACAACAAGCGTTCTTGCCCCGATTGAATCTCCAACAACAGCTGAACAAACCGCTTATAATGAAACTGATCCAGCTAATGATCTTCTTAATCAAAATGTACATGCACTAGTGAATTATGATGGAAATGTCTTTTTCAACCCTTTCTCAACTGAAATGGCAAATCCAGATGTTGCTGAATCTTCTACCAGCCATCTGAATCCACCAAATCTGCACAATGTATACCAACATCAACCCTCCACACACCGATGGACAAATGATCATCCTCTTGTTAACATTATTGGCAACCCAAACCAACCAGTCATTACTAGACAACGCCTTCATACTGACGGAGAACATTGCATTTATGCACTCACCGTTTGTCAAACTAAACCCAAAAGCATTAAAGATGCAATGAATCACGAAAACTGGATTGAATGCATGCAAGAAGAGCTGAACCAGTTTAAACGTCTAGAATTATGGGAATTGATTGAAAAACTGACATGGGTCTACGTCATTGGTCTCAAATGGATTTGGAAGAATAAGTTAGATGCTGAAGGTACGATTATTCGAAACAAGTCACATCTGGTGGCTAAGGGTTATAGACAGGAAGAGGGTATCGACTTTGAAGAATCATTCGCACCGGTTGCTAGACTTGAGGTTGTACGGATTTTTCTGGCATTCGCCGCTCATATGAACATCACCGTCTACCAAATGGACGTCAAAACTGCTTTTCTAAATGGTCAACTCAAGGAGACAGTGTATGTTAGCCAGCCGGAAGGATTCGTTGATCGAGAGTTCCCTAATCACGTCTACGAACAAGGCTCTCTACGGTCTCAAACAAGCCCCCCGGGTGTGGTATGATAAGTTGTCATCCTTTCTCCTTGCTAATCATTTTATCAAAGGATCAGTCGTTCCAACACAGTTTATTCAATATCATGGGGCACACATTTTAATTATTCAGATTTATGTGGATGATATCATCTTTGGTTCTACCCACAAAAAGTACTCAACCACTTTTTCCAGACTAATGAAAACAAATTTTGAAATGTCAATGATGGGTGAACTTACGTTCTTCCTAGGACTACAAGTTCATCAATCACGCCGTGGTATTTTCTTAAATCAGTCCAAATATGCTCTTGAAATTTTGAATAAACATGGAATGCAATCGTGTGACACCTATGATACACCAATGGCACATACCAACAAACTGGATGCTGATTTACATGAGAAATTGGTTGACCCTACCAAATACCGCAGTATTATTGGGTCTCTCATGTATCTAACAGCCAGTAGACCCGATATAGTATTTTTTGTATATCTTCGCTCCCGTTATCAGTCATGACCAACTGAAAAACACCTCTCTGAGGCTAAAAGAATCCTCCGATACGTCAAAGGAACCATTAACTTGGGGATCTGGTATCAGAAGGATTCTGGTTTTGAACTAATAGCTATTTCAGACGCTGACTTCGCAGGATGCTTAGATTCACGGAAAAGTACTTCAGGAGGTTTACAATTCCTTGGTGATAAATTGGTGTCATGGCAATCGAAGAAGCAGGACAGTACATCGCTGTCATCAACTGAAGCTGAATATGTAGCCATGTCTATGTGTTATGCTCAAGTCATTTGGATGAGAACACAACTCAAGGATTATGGTTATGTATTCGACAAGATTCCAGTGTACTGCGACAACAGAAGTGCTATTGCGATCTCGTGCAACACCGTTCAACACTCAAAGTCAAAGCACATCGATCTTTGATGTCATTTCATCAAAGAGCATGTGGAAAAGGGTACAGTTGAATTATACTTTGTAGGTACATAACATCAATTGGTGGACCTTCTCACTAAAGCCTTGCCTCCGGCAAGATTTACTGACTTGGTTCACCGTATTGGTATGAGGTGTTTGACTCCAGAAGAACTGGATGAACTTTTAAAACTCACTTGAAAAGTCAGACACCAAAACCTCTCTTGTAAATATATTTTCAAAAACAAAATACAAATATATAAAATCTTATAAAAACGAAAAACATTTTTCATTTTATCGGAAAAACAAACATTGCAAGTACAAAACTTCCATCAACACCATGTTCTATCAAATATTTCACCATTTTTCCCGAACAGATGTTGAGGGGGAGAAAGTAAATATTTTTGCGTTTCAGAAAACCTTGTACTTGCATGTTACCAAAAATACGTTGTGTCTTATATTGTGTTGGTTATTTTATCATGAAAATTACCCTCCTCGGACTCAAATGTTTACAAAATTCATTATTTCAAAAGTTAAGGGGGACTATCGTCAAGCTTCTTTCCTAAATGTGTTTTGCTTAACCAATATGGGAATTAAAGGATCTTGGTTGGAACCTCTTTGAGGTTAATGGACTAAAAGTGTCAAATTTGAAAATTAATTTGAAACAAAAACACTCATCTAACACATTCAATGCACCTTTCATGTGCATTTACTCCTAAACAACCACCAAGATCAATCGGCCCAAATCAAATCTTAAAATCCGTTCAAGATTTTCATAATCTGTAAGTTCTAAACTGTTTTGATCAATATTCTAAACAAGGGTTTCAAAAATCTTTCAAATCCAACGGTTAAAACTCTTTAAAATTGATTTTGAAAAATTGTTTATTCGAACGAATTGGGTGTTTATGCGTAAAAGTGTTTGGATTGAAATGAGTTATGTTAAAACTTTTCTTAGTGTCTATTTACCATGTTTCAATCGTCCAGAATCACCCAGAATCATCAGTTGCATGAATTTGAATTCTAGGGTTCTTGCGCTAATTTGAGGCTTTTCTATTCAGTGATGTTTGAAGTTATTAGGTGTTCAAGAAAGAGTTAGAATAAGTTTATATACATGTTTTGAACCTTTAATTAGCCCATAAATAACTAATTAGTCAAGAATTGAGTTTTACGGTTTTAGGGTTCGTACCACTTGAATCTTTTGATTTTGTGGTGGAAATGTGTTAAAACTTGTTGCATATCATTCATATGACATCTAAGATTCACCAGAAACACAACTTGGTTGATTTTTATGGCTAAATCTGTTATGCTTAGATTAAGGGTTTAGGTTTTAAGAAATTTTACGCCCAAGCGTTTCTATGTGTAACTGATGTGTTCTAATGCTTATTTTGTGATCTAGATGATATTTTGAATGCATTGTAATCAAGTTTATATGTTTGTGTTTAACAAGTTAATTATTCATAAGAGGTCTATAGTGGATTATGGATATCTTGGAAACATATTCGTAAACAAGGGGTGTTACGCATAAGCTTTACTCTTACGAGTAAGCCTTACGCGTAACATTTAGCTTATCCTTACGCGTAAGCCTAAAGCTTTTGAACATGTCTTACGCGTAAGAAATTCTTACACATAAGCATGGTCTTACGCTTTAGCTTATTCTTACGCATAAGCTTCCTTTCTTACGAATAAGGATCCATGTTACACATAAGCACTATTCACACATTTTGGCCTGTTACGAATAAGATTCTTGTTAAATGTTACGCATAAGTCACCTAATGTTACTCATACGCTATTAAAAGTGAAAATGTTGTGTGTTAAGTGAAAAATGAACTTTGAACCTTCAAATTTAACACGTTCACGTAACTTATCACCTCAACTTCAGATAATTGGACAAATATGACTTAGGACTTGTAACAATCATAAACATGCAATCATCAAAACAAGATATTAGATAATAAATCGGACTAAAACTAACACAATGTGTTTCCATATGTCTGTTTCTTTGTCTAATAACTTTTAGATCACACAATGGCTGCAAATCAAGAAAAAATTAATACCCCAGCTGAGCTCACAATGGCAAACACTTTCCCAGCCGGTTATGACAAAAATATTGGCAAGAACAATCTCCGTGTTGACTTCAACAATTTCACATGCTCCGAATCTCAAGCAACACCCTTTCAACCTCATGCTCACCAACTCAGCCTCTGCATCGGAATTCTACATTCATCAATTCTGGCACACCATGGAGAAAATTGATGGACAAGATGCGGTGAAAGTGACACTTGACACTCAGGAAGTCACTGTCACTGTTGCTGATCTTCGCACCGTTCTTCTGCTACCAGTTATACCTCGAGCTGAATATGTCAGAACTCCAAATGAGACAGAGCTAATGGACTTCTTGGTCAACATAGGGTATGACGAGAAATCTGGTGTCATTTCCACACATTCCAGAGTCGACGTCAAGAATATCCCACAACCCTAGAGGACTATCTATCTAATGATTGCCAAATCAGTCTCGGGAAGAGATAGTGGCCATGAACACCCGAAACTGATGCATCTTCAAACTTTCTAGGGAATGCTCCATGTGAACCACATTGACTATGCAAGCCTCATCTGGGAGGACATGATGCAATAGCTTAGGAAACCTGGTTCCAAGATTCCCTTCATCCGCTACATCAAGTTACTTATTCATAACCTTCTCGGGAAGCACCAGAGTATCCCAAAGAGACTGAACGACCCAAACATGCACTCTATGATAGAGGAGCATACACTGAACTCAGTCATGTTTAAAGGAACCACTACTCACGAACAAGGAGTGGAACTCCCTGCATGCTTGGTGATTGATTGATAGGAAAGTTGGTTTCCTAGATGAGAGAACTACTCCAGTGGTTACAACAAGGGCCAAGAAAGCTGGAAGCACTGCTAGTTCTACAATGTCTAAGAAAAAGAAAACCAGCAGAAAGATCAAGAGGAAAATTACCGTCAACATCGCCAAGCCTAAACCAGAACCTGAACCCATGCAAACATCTCTATATGATGACAATTCTAAAACATTGTTAGATGAGCTTGTTAGTTACAGTGAGGATCGTACTGATGACTCAACTGTCAAGAAGAAGACAGAGGATAAGCCTAAAAGTCCTTCGCATGAACAACTTGATCAAGACATTGACATGTTCGAACCTTCTGATGACGAAAACAAATCTAAAAAAGGGAAGAAACCTCTTGAGGTAGAAGAAGAAGAAGACTCAGAGTGGGAGTATGATCCAAAAGCTAAAGAGAAACAACTGCAGAAAACTCTGAAGCAACAAAGAATGGAGAAAGCAGCTGCTGAATTCTCGCTTAATCGACCTGAAGTGCCAGGTGGTTCCAGCGGTGGTGCTCCACTCACTACCCAACTCGTTACCGACCCAGTTAATCAACCCGGTAAGGACACGGGTGACATGACCACAACTACCCTTCAGGAAGAGAAACCAACAAAAGAACAACAACTACAAGATGATGAGCAGATGGTCGACTATGGAGAAGATGATCAAGATAAAGATGAGAGAATCCCAGTTGATTACATTTTGGAAGCTGAAGAGGAACGAAAGAAAAAAAAAGGCTGCAGATGAAGCTGCAAGAGCTGAGGAACAAAGGTTAAAAGAGGAAGCTGACAACTATATCGTTGAGAATACTTTTCATAAACCCCAGCAATCTTTAGAAACACCTCTCGACACCCCCATACCCGAATCATCTTCACACTTATCACCACCAACAACAAAGGAAACAACCAAATCAACTTCAAAATCCATCAAGAATAAAACCGACATGTGGGCATCTCGTACCAAAGAAAAGATCCAGAAAGCTGTGCTTCATTCTCGAAAACAAAAACAAAGTCTTCTTCAAACTCTAATGAACACACTGGCCAATGTGGTCATCGATCTTTCCAAACAAATGGACACGTTTCAGAGAGAAAGAGCACAGATTCAAGAGTTTCTCTCTAGGGAAGTTCAATGTGAAATTAATGAACAACTCAGGAACTACATTCACACCTTTCTTCTCAACACGGTTCCTGGTGTCACCAGAGAGATGTTCAAGAATCAATTCTTTCCAATGGTTAAGAAAATGGTTCAACAGGTCATAAGAACTACACTGGTGGTCATGCAAACAAGACCGGTCAAGCCCCTAGTTGTCTCTGAAGATGAGTTAGTTTTAGAATTAGTGAACTTAATGGATACTCGAGCTCCATCTTTCACTCCAGATGACGTAAAGCTATATGATCTACTTCTGGAATGACAGCTCAAAAAAACTTGTAAGGAAGCTGCTGGGCAAGATAAGAGACTAAGAGATGATGACGATAAGGATGAGGATCCAAACACAAAAAGACAAAAGAAGACCGGTGAGTCGTCGTCATCCATGCCACCACCACCTGCTTAGACAACCACCACACCCCCACAACAAGCTACCCAACCACCATAATTTGATCAACCTCGGGATACAGATTCCCCACCACCACAGCAGAAAACCGATGATCACTTCACATACACGGGTGGTGAAGATCATGACATTCCTGAGCCCCGACGTCAACCAATGCCCCGACCATCACCTCGACCAGAGTCATCCTCCAGACTAAAGAAGAAGAAATCGTCAGTCGTCTCTTGGCTAGATGATGACATCACATAGGAGTTTGAATGGTTCAATAACATAGTTGAGGCACAACCAAGACTAGCTGAAGGTCAAGAACCGGTAGATGGTCAAACTATGGAGCAAGTTCAAATTATTCAAGATGAATTCAAGGTCAATAAGATGACGAAATAGGAACTCCGCAAGATCAATAACGATGCCTTCAATCTACTCATAGAAAGATCCTGCAATGCAATTGAGCAGGAATACCACTTGGACAACATTGCCCGTGCAATGTCCAAAAATATCGACTGGCTCAACCCGGAATCAAACATCGACTACACATAAAGGATAATAAACCTTACTAAGATTGGACGAAACCTCTACCGACTATTGGCAAACCAGAACAACCAAGGATTCCATTCCGTTTCTTCTTCAACAATGATTTGGAGTTCCTTCAACACGGAAGCAGTGTAAGTAAGAAATATGCTACATCTCTTACGTTCAACATTCCAGCTGATTTGTTCTCCACCAACATCGCCATTGAAGAAGATGCCACAAACCTATTTGTCGACAAGGTTGTGGAGTATGACATTGACGCTAAGTTTGGTATTCATCATTGGCCTGAGAGGAGAAGGCTTTACTATCGAAGCTGCCGAGTTAGAAAGTCGAACAAAGAGGTAAAGCATGACCAAATAATAGTTGCTGTTATGTCGGTAAAATTGGAAACTAAGTGGGACTACTCATTCTTGTCCAAGATCAAGGTCAAACGAAAAGATGAACAAGAGTATGAATTCTCTGAAGCTGACTTCCCGGATTTGTCGCTCAACGACATTGAAGACATGTATCTTCTAAAGGTACAAGGAAGGATGCGTCAGTTCTCAACAGAAATTCAACTCAAGTACATCACTGCACTTCTAATCTTCATCCACAGCAAGGTTCTTCAGGAACGTGTTGAAGACTTACAACTCGGAGTCGAATCGTACCAGAAACACCTCAATCTCACCAAACCACTTCTACACTTCAACGACCTCAAACAAGAACCTCAGTACACCGTCTTGCGTAAACCAAAGTTTGGAATCGTCTACCGAAGTGAACATCATCATACGTGCTTCATGGCTTTTGATGAAATTCACAAGTTCTGTGACGCCACGCTGAAGATGGTTCGTGATGGGTTGGCTTATCGGGTGAAGGATATTGAGATGGGTTTAGTTCAGGCAAAAAGATGGAATTCTAAGGATCGCAAGGATGTTCGTCGACTCATTACTAGGCTGGATGAAAGGTTGATTCAAAGGGATCAGATGAGAAGATTGGAAAGCTACGTGGGAGGCAGAACGAGCTTTTCTATTTTGACATACCAACGTCCAGATAAAGTTCCTAGTCATGTGTAAACCATTTGGGTACTCTTAACTTGATTGTGATTTTGATTATTTGATTTATTAATTTATATTCAATATGGTTTGTGCATAAATAGCAGTGTACAACCCGATCTTGTATAGAAATGACCCTGTGGTACGCTGATGTCACAATCCTTATAAAAGGAGCGAAAGCTTCTTACTTTTGAGTAAAATTAATCAAATCTTTCAATATTTTCATAATTTTGCTCAAAAAAACAAGTATTCCCTCTCGTGTTTTCCAAAACCTCAAAAGTTAATATCACTTGTTGAGGGGGAGTATTTGCAAAATAAAATTGTTAAAACAACGTTTTTTGTGGAAATCTTCCCGCAAAACTCGAAATGGTTATCTTTTAAATCAATTTCATCAAAAATAACATCGATATGCCATTTTTGAGGGGGAAAAATATGTGATCAAAATATGTTGGATTGTGATAGAATCTCAGTATGCTAAGACTTAACCCTTGAATTGACGAGCTCTAAAATGTCATAAATCAAAAATATTCGTCTTCCAAGACTTATCTTAGTAGATAGTACCAATTCGAGAAGCTCCTCTCTAGACATGAACTTACATGGGTCGAACCTTCTTTTCAAGAAGAGTTTACAACTTCAAGTTAGTTATTAGAGCTAGTTGTCACCGAAAAGCTGACAATGCAACTCTTTAACTAAACAACGTAACCGTGTCCCGTGGGGAATTGTCTATCAGGAGTTGATCAACTCAAAAGTGCACGCTCTACCCTCACTATGCAAATTTATGTCAAAACTCATAAGCACATGTGGAGGGGGAGTATTTCTGAAAATACAAAACTCTCAGAGTGTTTCAAACATGTTTTCATTCATAAACACCTTGAGAGATTTTCAAACAAATGGTTCTATGGCAACATAGGATAGTCATGGAGTTATAAGTTAACTAAGTTTAGGAATAAACATCCTATGATCCGCCAGAGCCGGAGGGATCTACCCAAGGATACCACAAATTGTTACTATTTAGAAGTCCTTAGGTATGATTGAAAAAGGAGAAAATGAGAAATGGAAAAAGAAGGAGTTGAAGAATTAAAAATAAAAGTTAAATAAAAGGGTGAAAAGAAATAGCCCTTCATATTATTCAACTTAGGGTAGACACCGGGTTCAATTCATATGCTACTGGTTGTCACAAGATGACACCGGTATTGAAGACAGAGTCGTCATGGACCCAGTGACGCAATGCACTAAACCTTCTAAACCTCTAAAGTCCTTTCAAAAGAGCTTGTTTCATTCTCACAGGGAACCCTACGTAATCTATAGACCTTCTATTAGAGATTTTTGGTATTGAAGAAGGAGACCCTCTGCCTAGTCTCCGCTTAGGAAAACCAATGCGCCCTATTGAGTCTAGAGCCACGAGATTCATTAAAAGATCTCTTAGGAACACTTGATCTTTCATCACTTGCTGTTCAACAATTAGGACATAAGTGACACATTCTAGAGTCCTTCGAAGATCTTAGCAATCTACCGAGAACATTTATGAGGGGATTCACAATTGTGATCCTTAGTGATTGAATGGAAACTCCTGCCAGGGTCAACATCAAACAGCCCTGACAGCAGGTCACTTCGGTAACTACTTGTGGGTTACACTTAGTGTGTCTTAAATGGTCTGATCGTGAGGTGATGCTTCGGTGTACCTCGGCGACTCACTGGCTGTAGATATACTTCGGTATATTGTGTTAGCCTACTTGAGGGCCTCCAGTTCAGGAACAGCCTTTGTAAGAATTAGAGATGTGTTTTCACACTATGTTGTCAGGACCGAATACTATAAATTTATGTGGTTTTGGAGGTCTTGGTTGGTGGAAGAAGATGAATATCTTCATCTCTTCTAGTGAGAGAAAGTAGAGAGAGGGAGGAGAAAATAAGGTTTTATTACGATAAACACAAAAGAATACAATGACCAAATGCTTCACCTCACCCCTCATGGAGAGTCATGAGGGGTATTTATAAACTCTAACTTACATAAGCGATACTAGTCCCTAAGGGCAAAGTATACTACGCATCTAGTCCAATTCCACGTAAATGGCGTTATCTTTAGAAAAGCGAGGCTAACAATCTCCCTCCAAGATAGCGTAACACGTGAATGGTTACAATGAGACCTATAAATACAAAACAAAGTAAATTACAATAGTAATGAACAATGTTGACTTTCTTGAAGCACAGAGTCTCTGTAGTCTAGATACTGAGGCAAACTTGAAGTTCTCCCTTCCGATGACCTCGGCAAATGATCTTCTTGTAGCTCTGAACTTCAGCTGTAACGGTCTAGTTAGGTTATTACTCCCTCCTAACTAGTGAGCCTTTTTTCTTTTACTGCTCCCTCCTGAACCGACAACACTCTTCCAACACGTCTTTAATCTTGAACCGCCGGAGAAAGTAAACTCTTGAAGCACAATGGTTGTGGATTCTGGAACATCGTAATAACATAACTCACTTAGTATTGCATCCAAGTTGGTAAAAAACCCCGATGTACACCACACTACTTCTCCTTCTTGAGTCTTAAGCAAAAATCCCTTCGTAACCCAATCACGGAAGATGAAATACCAACTTCTCCCTCCTGATGGTTGCGAGCTATTGGAATCATCATAATGTTGCGTACATGCCGTAATACCTTCTTGATGCAATATTAACATCATAGCTTGATCAAATTTCCGTGAGAATATGTCGCACAAATATACTCTCAATACTACGTCTCTCAAACCAACCTTTAAACGAACCTCCTTTGAATTCACCGGCTAAATGTAATGACCACATATGGAGATAGCCCGATACGACTAACTTGAAAAAGAAGTAAGCATCCCAACTTGTGACTTGCTGCTTGTTCTAAATTTTTGAACAATCCACAACTTCGTGTGACACTGAGCACAACAACGTAACTCCTTAAAGTGATGGTTACGCACTGTGAGTAATACAACGTAACTCCTTACCAGTTATAACCAGATTTTCAAATTTCATAATGTGCTCCAACAAGTTATCTTGAGACATGCATCCAACCAACCATCGTCTCAAAGATAAAGAAGTCCACCCGTGAGATGTCACGTCAATTCCGCATCAATAATACCGTACTAAAACTCCGTAGCCATTTTTCAATTATCGTTCAAGCCGTGAATATTGTATCACTCCGTGAATTTTTTTTTCCATACCAAAATACCATCTCATTGTCCAAATATAATAAAACTTATGCATCCAAAATTTTTGTGAAGAAAAATTTGGATTACACACGTCAATTCATTGTATCCGACAATTCAGCCCAATGACCATCAGTCTCACCATAGGCCCATGAAATCAATAATCAAGTGAGATAGCAAGTTGAAGCCCACGTTCATCCACTCAAGAATCCGGTTATAAACCCAAAATAAGTCCGTGTATGTGAGATACCATCCACGATCCATATACAAATTTAAGTACCGGTTATATAAAATAACACCACTTCACATATAACTAACCTAACCTTAAAACACATTCTCAAATATCACGCCCCCATCACACCTTTTCTCTCCCAAATAGATGCGGGAAAAAATACTCAGTACAACTCCCATTCACAAATCTCATCTCCTCAATATTACAACATCATAAACGAATCATCCACAAATACATCCTAATCCGACCCTTGTCTTCATGTGCTACTTAATCCGAATCACGAAATCAGAGAAAATGACTTCAAGATCATTAGAATATGGTCTCGGGTAGTGTAATTGGTTGTTTTTCGTTTTGTTTTAGTCTATAAGCGAATCGAGATGAGGTAACATACTTGTTAATCTCATTACATTAAATTAGGTATAATCACATTTGGGGTCGATGAGGAGGAGTGATTCATTTAAAATAATCTATAAAGATTGCAACAAAAAGCTGAATCTGAATCGAATCTGAGATTGTTATATGTTGTTCTTTGATGTTTGAGAGTTGGGGAGTGATATGTGAGGGTTAATTGGTGAGAGTCTAGATGTAGGATAAGTTGGTTTTGGTTTTGGGTCTAACGGACTGATGAGTATGATTAAGCGAGGTTAGTGTATAATTTGGTATACGGTTATAGTGGTCTTGGTGAGAGTCTACGCGTAACTTTTCCTTTCATTTCCTTATGCGTAAAAAATCATTCGTAACTTTTGGTTAGACCTTATGCGTAATCTGCTTGGTCTACTGGCGTAAGCCGATTGCATATCGTAAACCCGGTCGAGGTTTATGCGTAAGCAGAGCTTATGCGTAAAACCACAGCGTAACAATTCCCTACGCGTAACTTCACAGCACGCGTAATATTCTGAAGATTCTTTATGCGTAGAAAACTAGGGTTTTGACCCAGTTGACTTTTTCCGGCGAGTATTTCCGACCAAAAATTCCGACCAGTCTTCATAAAAAAAACCCAGAAACATCAAAAACTGCTTCTTTTTGACCATTTAACCATGAGAAGATGAAGGTTTGACCACTTTGTTTCACAGAAATATTGGTACCAAAAAGCATAAAAATGACCTGTTTGGACAAAACCCAAGACAGATGTACATAAAAGTTTAGGACTTTTTGTTACCAAGATAAGGATACCAAAAACTTTGTTAAAGACTGCTTTCCACCATATACGGAAAAAAAATTTTCCGACCCACAGATTAAGCATAAAAACAGTACAAAAACATGTATAAACCAAACATAAATCAATAAAACAACAACCTTGGCTCGTTATACCAATTGTCAGGACCGAATACTATAAATTTATGTGGTTTTGGAGGTCTTGGTTGGTGGAAGAAGATGAATATCTTCATCTCTTCTAGTGAGAGAAAGTAGAGAGAGGGAGGAGAAAACAAGGTTTTATTAAGATAAACACAAAAGAATACAATGACCAAATGCTTCACCTCACCCCTCATGGAGAGTCATGAGGGGTATTTATAGGCTCTAACTTTGCCACATAAACGATACTAGTCCCTAAGGGCAAAGTATACTACGCATCTAGTCCAATTCACGTAAATGACGTTATCTTTAGAAAAAGCGAGGCTAACATATGTTGTGAACACCCTCGAAGTTCGAACTTGTAAGTCTTTGGAAATCCCGCTATGGAGATTCCTTTCAAGGATCGAGTCCTGAAGATGTGGGTCATTACTTGAACCTTCAATGTAATGCCAACTGTCCCTCAACGGGATTAGGATGGCTGATTCCCCCGACCAAGGTGAATGGAATCAAGACATTCATCAGTAAAACAATCGTAGTGGGCAATTCCTTATGAAAAGTCCACAATGATCGATTGGTGTTTATCACTAACCTATTCATACCGGAACTGATGATTGATCCTTGGAGGAAAGACCGTGCCAATATCCACATGCTCATACCAACTACATCATATATGAAATTCTCTCATAATCAAAGGCAACACAAAAGTTAAAACGATTCTTCCTCAAAGTTAAGGAATCTACAAAGTTTAAAGACTCGAGAACTACATCACATTTGGAAATCACTATCAAAAGATGTGTGAGCATGGTGGAGAAAGACGTGGAGATAGCTAATCAACGAAGCCGACAAATGGCAAACACCAACATACAGTCACAACATCCACAAAAGAACAAAGAACTATGATCACAACGAAGTCAAAGTTGATAAAGTCAAATGAATCAAAGCATCTCTACTCACAAGAAAGAAGAATGCTAGAAGACGTCAAGCAACCACTATTACATCATTACTAACACTTAGGGGGGGATTGTTGGAATCACTTGTAACTAGTATTATCAAGTGTTAGTCATTTACTTGTAACAGGGTGCTTAATTATGGCTTTTATGTATGTATTTAGAGCTAGGCTTATGTAGAAAGCCCATAAGCATATGCAAAGGCCCAAACGGCCAAGGAAAGGGACTAGACTTGTTGCCCTAGCTCCCTTGCCTATAAATACTATGTATCATTTGAGAGGTGTTGGTTCTTTCATAATACACTTAAACCTTTCCTTATTATTTCGTGTGTGAGAATCATCCATACCTCCTCATCTCTTCTTTCTATCATACATCTATACACTTGTGTTCATATTATGGTGACCTAACAGTGGTATCAATCGCCATCTAGTTGGGTGAAACGTTTGTGTTGAAGTTTTGTATTTGCTACGCGTAAGTTTTGGTTCGTTATACACTTTTCTCACGCTTAAAACCTTGACTTTTGCACTTTAAACCTCAAGATTCTTATGTTTTAAGGTTTATATAGTGTTTTGAATTCTTGTTTTAGCAAAAAGTTTCAAACTTTACGTGTTTTATTATGTTTTTTCACACTCGTTTTTGGTTCGTTGTTCATTGCTACGCTTAAGCTTAAAAATCACTTTGGTTCATCAAGTTCAAAACTTTCTTGTTATTTTGGTGTTTTTGAAGTTGTTTCCTCATTAAAAACGAGTGTACAAAGCGTTTTGGTGCTTAAAAATACGTTTTGGTCAGTTCTGTTGGTTTCATGCCTAAACAAAACCCTTATTTTATGCGTAATTCAAACCCTCTTTTTACGCCTAAATGAAACCTTCTTTTTACGCGTAACTTTACACATAAGTCAGAGTTTACGCCAAACCAGTTTTACGCCTAAGGAATCTTCATCATATTCTTCAAAGCTGTTGGTAACTCAGTGTAAAAGGGAAATTGAATTTAGCGTTCCTTCCCGTTACTCCATAAAATACTACTTTAACCCATGGTCTACCCTAATGCACTAACGGGCCGTATACTCGATCGTGTGTAGTGTAGTATTCGGTAAAACCGAGGTCGTCCCAAGAGCTATGTGAGCGGATTCAAATTAAGTCTAGGTGTCACAGATTTTAATTGGTTTTAAGATTGGAATGGTTAATTAACTACTAAAGCAAGAAATGCAAGAAAGCAAATAAAGGTGAGGGTTGTGATCAATAGAAGAGAAGTGTGCTAACCTTGTTAGTCATCCTATCATGTTAAGTTCACATTTAATTACTTCCAATTGCTTCAAGTGGGGGTTTAAGTCGCTAGGACAACATTTGGTTAGTTCGTCCTAACCTATCAGCAAAGGTTTCCCTCGGAGATCAAGTTACTACCCTTGAAAGTCAGTTTTTAGTCCCTAAGCCAAGTCATTAAGTTCCGCTACATGCAAGATTCATAACAATGAGTGCCGCTGCTAGCATCTTAAACACTCATCCCTAACTTCTTAAGTTCATCCAAGCTGTGTTGGTGTTGGTCAAATCATATACAAAGAAGTGGTGGTTTGGAAATCTTACCCTTCCCACTTTGTCACCTACTTAGGAATTATTGGTCATATCCTAAGTAACTAGCCACTCTCCGGCATTCAAACTATCTAAACAAGGGTAGCTACCAACAAACTATGCATGCATACACTAGAAACAATTATAAGCAATGTAAGCAAAAACAAAAAATTAAGGAATCATAACTAGGCTAGCACGAGGAGGTGCTTAGCCATCATAATCTTGAAACAATCTATTCAATGTTTAACATATTGAAATACATGAATTGAAAGTAAAAGAAATGATAAATTGCTAATGTTTATCGTTAGGGAGTGATTTCTCCATTGGAGATGGCTCCGTATGCTCCTCGAGATCTGCCTTGACCTCCTACCCATCGCTCGCTGTGAAGTGAATGATGAGAAATGCAGAATTTTGAAATGGTTATATATCTGTTACTGGTGTAACTTAAGTTGAGGATTTAGCGTAACTTCGATTTCTTCAAGTATTTTGCTCTGGAAGCGCCGGTTAGAAGTAACATCAACAATGAGTTATGCCGTATCTTCAATAAATCATGGTTACCGTATTTGTGAATGAGTTACGACATAGCTTTAAAATAGAACATCATTTGACCTAATTAGTTCTGGCATAATCCGAAGATGGAGCTACCATAATCTTGTTTAGTTGGTTTTACGTGTCACATACTTCTGCGCTAATCGTGAGAGAGAGTTGCCCGTAATTTCTTCAAAATAGGCATACTATCATATATCTTCTATAAACTCTCAAATCCAGCGTCTCATTAGCTCCAATGCTCGTAAATTACGAAGTAATATAGAGGAAAAAAGCGAATCCATATAAATTATAGCAACATAACGAGCATTATCGCAATTGACACTAATATTCGAGGACTATTTGATGTTATCAATATATCCCCACTGAACTTCTACTTGCCCTCAAGTAGGACCTTATTAGATAGATTCTAAAAGATATCTCCATTACTGGAAAATATTAGTTTATAAATCCCTTATGCTAGAATAAAACAAAGCCGAACACCTCACGAAATGGGAACAAAACACTCAAATCTTTCAACTATTCTAAGTGTCAATTTCGGGATGATCACTCAACTACGATCAAAGCATGTATTCTATCATAAACTTGATGTTACACAAATCTCCACCACTAGAGTTAAAGACTAAACAATTCTCGAAGGCAATATGGGTAGACATGACAAAGGTTAAGGGTGAGTCGTCATTACTAACATGTCACGATGAAGTGGACAAAATCAATGATACATGACCAAATCCATGGCCAAGACACCAAATATGCGCTTCGCTGCATCACCTAGACACGCTTCATGACTAAAGGGTATGATAAGACATGGGATAAAATTGGTGTAAAATAAAATCAAGCAAATAGTCTAAATCTATAACCAAGTCATCACCACTTACCATTCATCCAAAGTTCAAGTTTCAAAGCTAAGAAACCGGATCATGATATACCAGGTAGATTTTCCATTAGAGGACGTCATAATGGGCACATTACCTTCTCTTCAACTGTTGGCGCAATTACCATCTTCATTCTTCAAATGTGACCGAGGTGGCCTCCTCGATACAAAATCTATAATGAGCTCATAAACATAGTGCTTATAATTTCACACTTTACAATCAACAAATAACAATAACTATATATATATATATATATATATATATATATATATATATATATATATATATACACATACACATATACTAGCAGTAAAGTGCATATAATTAAAATATGAAGCTAATTTTTTAGATCTATATTTTACAATACAATAGATATACGGACGACGATAATTTTAGTTTTAAATAAGTTATGCAATAACAAAAAATTTCATATAAAAATTGTAGATTATCCACGTGATGTGGTGACAATAATGAGTTGATAGTAGGTATATTGTAAAAGTATGAGATAAAAGATTTAACACAGCTCCCAGTAGTATAAGTTATCATTAAAAATAACACTATCATTTAAAAATCACTTACATTATAAGAAAATTTAGTTCTCAAAAATAATTTTTCTTGAATTTGTCCCACATAGATGGATGATACAAGTAAAAGATTACTTATATAGATAAAGTAAAAATAAATATTCAATAAATCATGTGTGTTACTTTAAAGAGTATAATTATTAATATTCAAATATATATATATATATATATATATATATATATATATATATATATATATATATATATATATATATATATATATATATATATATAATAATTAGAACTTAGCACTTAGCACCTTTGCATCCTTTGCTTTGAAAAAATGCGTCCAATTTTTATAAAACAAAGTTTTTAGTTTTTACGGTAAGTTTTATTAAAAAAATTTCAAAAGGCGCATATGTTGATTCTCGAGGCACTCTTGCGATTTAATAATATTTTTTGAACATTGTATTTTAGTATGCATTTTTAAACTCTATTTATTTAACAATATCATTTTCGGACGACTTTTATGGGCTAGCCGAACCGGTGGTGACTCCGGTTCTTGGTTTACCCGTTGGCCCGGTCCGTTTTTTAAAACCATATGTACCATGAACTTCTTTACATATAAATTGCATGAAAATTTGTGTGTTTTATAAGTTTGTACAATATGTATAATAACAAGTATTTTTCATATTAGGGGTGTTTTAAAAATAACATTTATTAGTTATTTATTGTTATGGACGTTTTTTTTCTTATATTAAATTACTTTGTATTTTATTATTATTATTTTTTAAAAACATGTGTAAAAAAGTGTTTTAAAGTGTTGCAACAAATGCTATTATTGATATACTTATTAAAATTTGCCATTATTAGCAAGTGTTGAATCTTAATTTTTTAAGCCTTCCTTTTTAGGAATGTCCCAAATATTAGCGTTTTATATTTCTCTTACTTTCAATTCATGTATTTCATACCTTTGAATATTGAATTGGTTTGCATGATTAATATGAGCGGCTAAGCACCTTTTGGTGCTAGCCTAGTTATGATTCCTTAATTGTTTTGTTTTCGTTTACTTTACTTCCGTACAATTATTTCTAAGTGTATGCATGCATAGTTTATTGGTAGCCACCCTTGGTTTGGTAGTTTTGAATGATGATAGAGGCCAATTGCCTAGGAGATATGACCAACTGACCCTAGGTGAGCGGAGTGAGACGGGAAGGGTAAGATATGACCAACTGACGACCCTTTCTATTTGTGCGATTTGACCAACTGATCACCTATCGTTTGGATGAACTTAAGAATTAGGGGGTGCGTGTCTAAGTTCCTAACGGCCGGGCATTCACTATTATAAATCTAGCATGTAGCGGTACTTAATGACTTGGCTTAGGGGACCAGGAACAACAGGGACTTATGACAAGTCGCTGATTTCTCCTGGTGGCATCTTTGCTAATAGGTTAGGTATGCGAATTGACCAAATGTCTGTCCTCAATTTGACCCACCAAGTAATTGGAAGTAAGTATACGTAGACATAACTAGCTAGGAGGATTAACTAGGTTAGCACCACTTTCCTCTATTGATTTCCCTTTACCATTTATCTACTTTATTTTATTCTACTTTAGTAGTTTAATTAATTAAATCCCTATCGAAACCTTTATTAATCTGTGACACTAGACTTAGTAATAATCCATCACACATAGCTCTTGGGACGACCTCGGCTTTACCGATTACTACACTACACACGACCGGGTACACTGCCCATTAGTGCACTAGGGTAGACCATAGGTATAACGAGACACTATAAATATAAGACCAGTCAGAAAACACGCATCAAGTTTTTTTGCCGGGGAGTTATATTAGGATTTTTATTAAGTCTTTAATTTCTTTTTAAACTTTTCTCACGATCATATTTCAAGTTTTCAGGTACCATGGAAGTTGTTAACATCGATGACCTCACTCTTGAGGAATACTTGGCGTTGACAAGAGCAGAACAAGGGTCGGGTCTCGTAAGACCGGAAATTGGAGCGGATGTCCGTTTCGAAATCAAAGACCAATTTATGAGGGAGCTTCGTGCTAACCCTTTTTCAGGAAACAGGGACGAAGATTCATATGAGCACATTGAAAATGTCCTATATATCGCAAGACTTTTCAACATTCCGGGCGTGTCTCATGATGCTGTTATGCTAAGGGTATTCCCAATGACTCTTACTGGAGCTTCCAGAAGATGGATTGAAAGATTGCCCGCCGGGGCAATTGATACTTGGGCGCTACTTAAGAAACACTTTATTCAAAGATGTTGTCCACCATCGAAGATTTCTAACTAGCTTTTGGAGATCCATAATTTCAAACAAGAAGACGACGAAACGTTATACCAAGCTTGGGATAGGTACAATGATCTCCTTTACAAGTGTCCTACCAATGATCTGAACAACCAGCAGAAGATGAATATTTTCTACAAAGGAATTAACGTAACTACAAGGAAAATGCTGGATTATCAAGGACCTATCCCGAACATGACTCCTACTCTTGCAATTGAAGCCATTCAAAAAATGGCGGATCATTCTCAGAAATGGCACGACAGAGGGAGTAAAAGAAACCATGTTGGATCGATGTACTCTAACCAAACTAACTTAAATAGCTTGTTTAAGGTTTAACAACCTCGGATAAATCCTAAGTTATTAACAATGAAACACTGAGCAAACTCTATTAAGTATGCGGAATTTACTTAACAAAGCTAAGAAGAATAACTTTAACTTTCAACGATTATATTAACAACTCTAAATCTGCTTATTATGCGGATACTTAAAACAACTCTAATAATATCGAACTTCTCTAAAACTCTAATAATGTCGCGTACATCTAATGCCAATCTAGGGATCCTTTTATAGGCTCAAGGATAACCCTAGTCGGTTTACAATATGTATCCTTGTACGACAAGTAATCTAATATAGATTATTCTAGAATTACAAGACTTTCTATAAACAAATAAAACAGTTCTTTCAATTTTGCAGTACTTTGACCTTCATATGCAGTACTTTGACTTTCTCTTTAGCAGTACTTTGACTCTTTGACTTTTTCCAGTTCTTTGCCATTCTACAGTACTTTGTAAATCTTCAGTACTTTAACTGTTCAGCACTTTCATATCCCAACAATCCTCCCCTAACTTGAATTCTACTTGTTTGACTTCAAGTTCCTTTGTAAATTAATCTTTCACTTTTTCAGCTTCAAGGAATGATTGTCTTTGTCTTTGGATTGTAGTTTCTGCATTTATCAAAGTATCTTTAGAAATATTCTTTTACAGCAGCATCCAACAAGCTCCATCTTTTCAGCAACACAGCAACATATGACAATTTGTACATTAATTCAGTTTAAGTTGCATACTATTCTCATCACTTCTAGGTGTGTTAACTCCTATGAGAGGTGAATCATTGAAAATTTAATGGATTTTAATCTCTTTACCAAAGCCATTAACTCTGGAGTAGCCAAATGTTTTGGTGTGTAAGACCATGGTACATTGATAACCATATGATTTTTAGCAAATCACAGCTATCAATGATTTGATTTGTCTTTACTAAAAGCTGTACCCTTCTGGACTAGTTAGTTCTTTTATCTAATGGTGAACTAATTACCAGATAATGGTTTTTCCACAGCCTTTACCACAAGCCATTTTCTTGTGAGATAGCTAACTCTTCACATTAACTGATATGGTGAGTTGATTACCATACAACTTTTTAGCAAGTTGTCAACTAAAAACGGATTTGAGATATCTTTACCAGAGCCGTTTGCTCATGGATTAGTCAATCCTTTTGTAACCATGGTGAATTGATAACCTATTGATGTTACCATCTCAAAAACCATTTATTCAACCTTCGTTTCAAAATATTTGTTACTAAACAAAAGGTTTCTTCAAAAATCATTTAACTGGTTAAAAAGCTGCAAGCAATACTTTGATTAAAGTACTGTTTGATCAGCAGTACTTTGAATAAAGTACTGTTTTATCAAAAATAATTTATTCAATGAAAATTCATACCAGTTATGCATCATCATCAGCTATAGTAGTCCAGTTGATAAACAAATTGATGACCATACAAGCAGTTTCATTATCTTCTTCTACTTCCATTCCATGCTCTAGCATCCTCCTCATAAGTTCAACTGTAAGAGGATATATTCTATCTGCAAACATATGAATCATTGTTCCATTTTCCAGCTCTAGAACATGTACTCCAGATTCTTCAAAAAATCTCCAGCAAACAATTTCCCATTGTTCTTGATTCTTCCAAATTTCATCACTGCTCTGTTCTTCAGTTTCCCATGCTGTTTTGAGATCTCCAAGTAAAACTAAACCAAATCCTTCTAATGGATTATGTTCAAAGTAGTCTCGCACCAAATGATATAGATGAAATAAATCCACTCTGTCAATTGTATGCAGTATATCCCATAGCCTATTGAACACTTTGAAACTTTCATCATCTCTATGAAACATCATATAACTTCCATCTTTGGATTCTACAACTTCAAAAACAGTAATCTGAGATCTGTTCATCTTCATGTCATCATCTTCTTTAGAATATTCAAAATCTACTACTCTGAGATAATTTCTTAATTCATCCCTTGTTTCAGATCCTAATTGAACTTTTTCTTTCTTTGAAAACTGTATATCAGCATCAGTTTTCCTTTTTCTTTTTAAACTTTTCTTTCTTTCAACTTCAGTCCAAATAGCTTCTTCTTTATAATCTTTGATACTTGCAACATCCTTCTTATAAGCCCCTGTCTCAGCATCATATAATCTTTTCATATCAACATAATTCAACTTCTGCAATCCTTTATAACCTCGACTTTTCAAATAAGCCATCATTGCATTTCTTTCTTTAGCAAGATTTGGTCTTCTAGGCATAAAAGAAACAGGAGTTGGTGACTGTAATAGTTCAGATCTTCAAAGATTTAATTGTTCTTGTAACTTCCTAGCTACTTCTTCATTCATTTCCTCTTCATTAGTTACTTCGCCACAACTTCAAAGATTAAGCTCTTCTTGAACTTTTCTAGCTACTTCTTCATTCCTAGCAACTTCAATTGCTTTAAGATCTGCCAAAGTTAGCTTTTTCTTCTTAGTTTCTACCAGAATACCCTTTCCTTTATCCTTAGGATCAATTGCAGGTTGAGAAGTTCTTGTTTGTTCCTTTGCAACTTCAGAAATAGTAACACCCTTTGGTCTTGATAAATCATGCAATATTTCAGCAATAAGTTGATCATCACTTGCAGTTCTTTCAGGTTTGGGTGTATCAGCTTCTTCTGGTATGACAGTTGTTGAAGGACCAGCTTGTTCTTCATGAATAAAAGTTGTTGAAGGACCAACTTCCTCTTCAAAATCTAATACTCTTGGAGTAATTAACTCTTGTCTGAACATTCCATGAAAAGCAGTACTTTGATCATCAATAAGTTTGCTCGTCAGTATCTTGAACTTCAGTCCTTTCTTCCTCAGTATTTTCAATGTTGACATACTCTTTAGTACCTTGAGGTTCATTTACAGCATCTTCTTTCAAATTCTTTTCTTCTAAATTCCTCCCCAATTTGACAGAAGTTTGCTTAGGAACTTTCTTGTCTTTATGAGCCTTTCTAAATCGCCTTCGTTTCTTGTGTTCTTCTTTAACCCAGAGATTATAACGTTTGATAAAAGGCTTAACAAAATTCTTTAACCTTCTAAACCTGAGCTTTAACTTCTTAATATGTTTAGCTTGAACTTCAAAAGAGTTCTTTAATCGAGTTAATTCCCTTGATAAGGCATAAGAATTTAGTTCTTGACCCTCAGGCTCCATAGGTGCTTCATCTCCTTTAGATAATGAATGTGCTTCCTCATGAACATTGACTGGTGGAGATGGTGAAAGTGAACCTGCTATAGATTCCCTAACTCTAGTACTTTGGGAAGCAGTACTGTGTGAAGCAGTACCTTGTGATGCAGCACTTTGTGATGCAGCACTTTGAGAAGCAGTACCCTGTGTAGAAGCAGTACCTTCTCTGTCATCAGCATCTTCGTCATCTTCAGCTTCATCTCTAATAGCCTGAACAATCTCCATCATAGAAGAAGTTAAAGGAGTATCTAAACCTTTGAATAAAGCACTTCTTCTTGCCATAAAGGTAAAAATCTTGGCTTGTTGAACCACAACAGGTAGTAAGTCTGTAGGTTTTGGTACATCAGCAAGCTGCTTGTTCAAGAAAACCTATATAAACCTTGGGTACATTAACCAGTTGGATCCATGTGAAATATGTGAGAGCATTCCATCCAGAATTAGCCGTGAAAAGTTAAAAACTCGATTGGTAGCTAACCCAACAATAGCAGATGCTATATTTGACCCAAACTGCTCCCAAGAAGTACTTTTAGCACTTATGCAATGGAGCAATACATGAACTAAAATTTTCCAGTGAGGACAAAATAAGGGTTTCTTGAATGTTTGTTCTGTTAAAGACCCTTCATAACCAAGATCCCTAAATGTATCCCAAATCAGTTGCTTGTCAAAACGAATAACCCCTTCTTCATCATTAAACAACAAGTCTTCTCTAATAGAGGCTTCTGTAATCTTTACAATTCTTCCAGCAACTGTTGATCGAATAAAGTATTCATCATTCTCCATATTATCCCTAGCATTAGCCCAAAATTCTTGAATCCAAGGTGCAATTATATCCGGCTCCACTAAAAGAGCATAACTGATTGGCGACCCAGTAAGATAATCAATTATATCATGAAAAGCCACATTCGCCTCAGTCTTTTCTAAATTAGCAACCATGTTGTGCTTTGAAACTGTAGGTCTATTCGCCATTGATGAATTTGTGAGCACAATTAAGAAAGATGATCGAATAATAAAGAGATGGTAAGAGAAATATGGAAAAGATTCTAAAGTATCAATATGAGAGGGAAAATTGGAGAGTAGTTATTTATAGGTGAGATTTGAAAAATCACAACCCATAATAACAGAGTTACCGTTAGAATTAATTACCCCTCAATATAACCGTTAGAACAGTACTTTAATACGACAAATAGTACTTCCACGTATGCAGTACTTTCCTTTGCAGTACTTTCCAGACAGTACTTTCATAAAAACAAAAGCAGTACTTTCCCAAATTTCTCTAGTAAAACTAAGTATACATACATATCCTCCCCTCAAGCAATGCATAGGACTATACTAATACCTAATAGTCCTCCCCTTAAATGTAGCTCAGTAATTAATCATGCCAATGCTCACCACCAAGTGATTGAATCTTGAAACATCAAAGCCTTTGGTGAGTAAGTCAGCTACATTATCATCTGTGTGAACCTTAATCACATTAATGAGCCTATGCTCATAACAATCTCTGATGAAGTGATGTCTAATCTGAATGTGCTTGGTCTTTGAATGATAATCTGGATTCTTTACAATACAAATAGTACTCTTATTATCAATATTGATGGGAGTGTTGGGAATTCTGCAAAGTAGGAATTCTGCTGAAAGTAACGTTGAAGGAATCTGCTGAAGTACATGGATTCTGCTGAAGGAATCTGCTGAAGTACATGGATTCTGCTGAAGGAATCTGCTGAAGTACATGGATTCTGCTGAAGAAGGAATTCTGCTGAAGTTATATTACAGTATAGTTGGTTTCTACGGATATAGATATTCCGTATTTTTATTAGTTTGTTAGGATATGCATGAGCTAATTTAGGTAGTGATATGCATTTATTTTATATTATTGTTTATTTAGGGTTCCTTGTGTATAAAAGGAACTGATAGCTTTTGTTTTAAAAACAACTTTAGAACTGGAGAAAACATTCCAGGGAAAACATCATAAGAGAGAGTGAAAAAGATCCATAGAGGATCATTGTTTCTTGAAGAAAAACCTTGTTTGTAACTTTGATTATGTTAATTATTATCCGCTGTGCATCTATTCAATCATTGTTATTATACCCTAGTTGAGTCCGGATCTTGGATTTAACAATTGGTATCAGAGCGGGTGGCTCTTGATCTACGGTTAATAAGGTTTTCTCTAATTAGAGTTTTTGCAAGTGATCTGAATGATTTAAAGAAGGCTGCAGTGAAAAAGCGGATCCGATTTTATGTTGCCGACACAAGCAGCTTTGTTATGAGGTAATTATTTTTTTATTGGCGATTATTGGATCTCAAGCACGTGGGTTTGATTTTTCTTTCATTCGTATGTATCTTGGATCATATATTCCAATGATTGATTTGTTAAAATATTTCATACTGTTCTGACTTCACGTGGGATTAGGGGTCTTTAATTGATATTGATTGGTTCATGATCCGAAGGTTGTCTATGACATGGGACAATTGAGTAATGTGACTGAAGTATAGTATATTTATTGCACTCGTATATTCGAAATCTGGTCAAATGGATGCCACTTTGATGATCACGTGGGTGGGTCAAATAATGCGATTGATATAGCAGTATTAGGTTTTCCATTGGCTGACACGTTTTTATTGTTGATTGGGCGTGTTTTTCATCGGGACCCACGAGTTAATTTGATAGTCACGTGGAACATGTACTGATCATTGAGATTGGTCCCCACTTGCGTGAATACGAGACGCTGATTGGTTGCTTGTTGGTATGTTGGTGTAAATTTTGACTTCTTTATACTGAGGCTTACGTGTTGGTACTGATGGTCAAATGAATTTGAAAAGGTCACGTGATTAGTCGGGGTGCATTTAATTGGTCATGGTTATTGTTCCTACTGATTACATTTTGTTTCTTCTGATCACACTTGGGGAGTTATTTTATTTGGTTTGTAGATTGGCACTTTTATAATGGCAGAATTTGATAATATTAGGGATGATGTTGTTTTTCCTTATTTGATGAATGATGAGTACGATGTCTGGGCTAAGAAGATGGAGCATTGGATCATGAATAATGATATGAATATCTGGAAGGTGATCCAAAATGGCAACAGCTTGAAAAGGACTGGATGTGATCGCGAAGGAAATATCTTTATTCATCCTCCAACGACTGCAGATGAACACATTGTTGTACAAAGAGAGTCAAAGGCCAGAACTACCTTGCTTAAATCTATTCCTCACGATCATGTAGCAGATTTTCGTTATATGGATGATGCAAGTCGCATATGGAATGCACTCAAAGAAAGGTATGGTGGAAAGGCTGAATTCAAGAAGATGAGCAAGGAAGCTGATGCTACAGGTTATGCTGAAGAACTTGCCAGTCCACACTTTGCATTCATGGGCATCTCTCAGGTACAAAATTGTGTGTTTGGTTGTAGTGATAAATACAATGAACTTAAGGAAGCCTATGATATTTTGAAACCTAAATATAATGAATGCTATGTTGAAGTTGAAGCTTATAAACAGGCTTTAAAAACATTAGAAAGACAAAAAGTGTGGTTTCAAAAGAATCAGTTGGCTTATGAAGAAAAGATAAGAGTGTTAGAAAGAGATCTAACTAATGCTCAAAATGAGTTAAAATATTCTGAGAAAGAAAGAGCTAAAGTAGAGCTAGAAAAACAAGAAGTGCAAGATAAGTTGGATACTGAAGTAGCTAGGCATAAAGAATGGCTAGTTTCTGGTGACAAGTTAGCTAGTCATCTATATGGTAGTCAAGCTCCTAATTCTGGGATAGGTTTAGGTTTTAAAAAGTATGTAGGATTAGAAGCTAGGCATGATGGGCGTAATACTACACCAGCAGGTTTAGCTAATTATGTCAAAGAAGGTGACCTACATGCTGTACGTGGATCTATTAGAGGAATACCTATGCCTGTTGACCTTTCCCTTACAGTTGACTTTGATGGATCACACCATTTATATGGCAAAAAGTCAAGTGACTTCATTGCACCTTAGTAGCAAAACTAATGACTCTGTCTCTTGTTCTAAAAGTGACAAGTCATCAGATTTAAAGTCCACTGACTATGCCTCATGTGATTCAAGTGAAAAGTCTGACTCACCTAGGCACACACCCAAGACCACTCCCAAGGCCAAAGTTGCTGATATTGAGCCCAAAACAAAGCCAGTTACTTATTCATTGAACACAATTTTGCTTCTAGTTGTTTTCGATAAGTTTAAATGTAATAAACAAAGTTGTGTTAAGAATAAGTCTGTTAAGAAGAAATCTTGTTTTGTGTGTGGTAGTAAACTCCATCTTATTAAAGACTGTGATTATCATGAGAAAAGGATGGGTGTTTCCTCTGGCCATAAGACTTTTAGACCCTCATGGACTAATGTTGCTAATATTCCTCCATTTGTTGCCAAAGCTGCACATGTGAGAGGAGGTAAACCAGTTCCTACTGGTAAGCCAAAGGTATATGCATCTGTTTCCACTGATAGGCTTAATAGGCCTGTTCCAGTTCCCTCTGGTGGAGGTTATTCTTCACCAGTTACTACTGGTTGGTGGAACAGTAATGCTAGACTTATGCTATATAGACCTACTAGTTCTTATTTTCAGTCATATACACCTTATGTATCTCATATGAATATGGCACATGGTGGAGTTGGAGTGGCAAATGTTGTTAAGCCCTTAAAAGGTTGTTCTTGGAAAACTCAAAGGAAAGGTTCATTCTGGGTACCCAAGAACAATAATCTTTTTCAGGTGCATTGATTGAGGGGAGGCATAAGCCTAAGGGGAGGCTTCTTGTTGTATTTTTGTATACTAACCATTTTGCAATTTGTTGGATCCTCATTAGCCTAAGGGGAGGCTTAGTGTTTCACACTACAACTGTCTTGGTTTCTATGCTGCTTGATGGTATATTTTACATGTTTTGTTTATTTTTATTTTTATTCTTTCTTTATTTTATATTTATTAAAAAAAAATTGTCTTATTTCTTTTGTTTGTTGATTTAAAAAACAACTCTAACCTGTATGTGTTCAGTTTCTACTCTGTCTTATTTGCAGGTTTTGGTGTTGGTTAATTACCACACAACTAATGGTTTTCATCTCACCATATCTTTCTGACACAAGAGTTGACTAGCCCACAAGATTATGGCTTGTGGTAAAGGCAACGGAAATCCATAAATGGTAATCAAGTCACCATGATGATGACGACATTCCATCAAAGAGTTGGCTAGTCCAAAAGCAAACGGTTTTTGGTAAAGACATCTCAATTCCGTTGATAGCTGTAATGGTATGCTTAAAATCATAGGGTCTGCATCTCACCCATGCTTAATTGCTGAGAGTTGTATGGTCATCAATTCACCATGATTTATTCCTATTTGGAATCCAAGAATTGACTAGCCCACATGTATATGGCTTGTGGTAAAGGCAGTGGAATACCATATTTGGTAATCAGTTCACCAATTTTAAGAATTGACTAGTCCTGAGCAAACGGCTACAGGTAAAGACATATCAAATCCGTTCATGGTTGCTGATTTGCTAATAAATCATATGGTTATCAGTGTACCATGGTTTTCGAACTTAAACATTTGGCTACTCCAATAGTAATGGCTATTGGTAAAGAGACATCAAATCCATTATTTTCAATGATTCACATCTCACAGGTGTTAACACACCTGGATGTGATGAGAATAGTTTGAAACTAATATGTTTTGATACCAATTTTTAAATCCTAACAAATTACTTATTAAATCCAATTTTCAATTGATTCAGCCTATCAGAGTTGAGACAAAACTCTGATACCAATTGTTAAATCCAAGATCCGGACTCAACTAGGGTATAATAACAATGATTGAATAGATGCACATCGGATAATAATTAACACAATCAAAGTTACAAACAAGGTTTTTCTTCAAGAAACAATGATCCTCTATGGATCTTTTTCACTCTCTCTTATGATGTTTTCCCTGGAATGTTTTCTCCAGTTCTAAAGTTGTTTTTAAAACAAAAGCTATCAGTTCCTTTTATACACAAGGAACCCTAAATAAACAATAATATAAAATAAATGCATATCACTACCTAAATTAGCTCATGCATATCCTAACAAACTAATAAATATACGGAATATCTATATCGTAGAACCAACTATACCTTGTAATATAACTTCAGCTAATTCCTTCTTCAAAGAATCCATGTACTTCAGATTACTTCATTTAAGAATCCATGTACTTCGCCAGATTCCTTCAGCAGAATCCATGTACTTCAGCAGATTCCTTCAACGTTACTTTCAGCAGAATTCCTACTTTGCAGAATTCCCAACAGGGAGTGTTCTTAAAATTGAACCCATAGTCCAAGAGTTGATTTTGCATCCACAAAACTTGTCCACAACACTTGCAGTGCCACATATTGCCTTCAGTAGATGATGTTGCTGCAATTGTCTGCTTCTTGCATTGCCAGGAGACTAATCTTCTTCCAAGATATTGGCAGCCTCCAGTTGTTGATCTTCTATCATAGTTATCACCTGCATAATCACTATCTGAAAAGGCTTCCAAGTGAAAGGGTGACTCCTTAGGATACCACAACTCCAACTTAGGTTGTTGTTTCAAATAACTAAAAATCCTCTTAACTGCATTCATATGAGAGATCTTTGGTGAGACTTGATATCTTGCACATAAACACACAGCAAACATGATATCAGGCCTTGACGCAGTAAGATACATAAGACAACCAATCATTGATCTGTATAACTTGACTTCAACAAGTTGTCCATCTTCATCTTTGCCCAATGAGTTGAGAGATTTAATAGGTGTAGTTACTGGCTTCATAGCATCAAAATTGAACGTCTTAAGTATGTCAGATACATACTTGTCTTGACTGATAAAGATACCTTCCTTTGATTGCTTAACTTGAAGTCCCAAAAAGAATGTTAACTCACCCATTGAACTCATTTGAAATTCTTTCTGAATCAGCTGCTCAAACTCTTTAACCATAGACTGTTTGGTAGCTCCAAAAATAATATCATCAACATAGACTTAAACTAACATGATATCCTTCTTGTCTCTCTTGATAAACAAAGTCTTGTCAATAGCTCCCCTTCTGTAACCATGTTGTAATAAGAATGTGCAGAGCCTCTCATACCAAGCTCTAGGTGCCTGATGAAGGCCATAAAGAGCCTTAACCACCTTGTAGACTTTGTTAGGATGTGTAGGATCTTCAAAACCTGGAGGTTGTTTAACATACACCTCTTCTGTAATAGTGCCATAAAGAAAAGCACTATTGACATCCATCTGGTAAACCTGAAATCCCATATATGAAGCAAATGCAAGAAAGATTATAATAGCTTCAATCCTGGCAACAGGAGCAAATACTTCATCATAATCTACTCCTTCTTCCTGTCTGTAGCCTTGGGCTACTAACCTTGCCTTGTTCTTGATAACATTGCCTCTTTCATCTTTCTTGACTCTAAAGACCCATCGGGTTCCAATAACTCTCTTCCCATCTGGAAGATCACATAAAACCCAAACTTCTTGAAGTTTAAATTGAAGAAGTTCTTCTTGCATAGCTTCAACCCAACTTTCTTTAGTCAATGATTGAGCAATAGTCTTGGGTTCCTCTTGAGAGATGAAACAAGTAAATAGGCAGGTTTGATGGTCCTTATGATTCAGCCTATTTTGATTATACACAAAGCTAAGTAAAGCATTGTGAGGTGTAGTGAAACTCTTAGCTTTGTGTCTTGTCATAACTCTAGAAGTAGAAGGACCAATGATTTGATCAGTTGGATGATTCTTATGAATTCTTAAGATTGGAGATTGTGGAACTGCATAAGTATCACTCATGTTAGTAAAATCAGCATCTTCATTAGAATCTGAGAAAATACCTTCATTATCCAACTCGTCATCAGTATCTTCTAAGCCAGACATGGTAGAATCATCCAAATCATCTAAAGTACTGTCAACAGGTGCATCAGTACCTTGGTCGAAAGTACTGTCCAAAGTACTGTAAGAATGTTCAGCATTCTTGTTCTTTTTCTTTGCTTCTTCATAAGCTCTTCTTTGTTCATCAGTATAAGAATGTGCCATAACATCTTGAAAAAGCATCTGATTAAGTGTCTCTTGAATAGCTTGATCCTCAGTAGATAGTGAGGATTTTGGTTCATCAAGACTTTGCTTTGGTGCATCATCGTATTTCGCGTTGGAGCATCGAGATTTTGCTTTGGTTCTTCATCGAATAGCATCTGGTCTAATATGAACTCCATGAACAACATATTGTGAATCTTCTCCATTGTACATAGGTTGATTTTCTTCTCTAACAGGTACATAGTTCATGGAAGGAGTTAAAACTTCAAGATCAAACATCCAATCAGGACCTTTACCCTTCTGATTCTCTTGATCTTCTAAAAACTCAACATGAAGACAATCTTGAACCTTCTTAGTAACTCTGTTGTATACTCTAAAGCCTTTGCTGTTGGTACAATATCCTAATAAATATCCTTCTTCTGACTTGCCATCAAACTTTCCCAGATTATCAATAGTGAGAGGGCATCCAAAAGGCTTAAAAAATCGAATGTTGGGTTTGTTGCCCATCAGCAACTCATAAGGTGTCTTCATTTGTGGCTTGGTGACTGATACTCTGTTAAGTACATAGCAAGCAGTACTTACAGCCTCAGCCCAGAATTGAATAGGTAGTTGTGAGTCTGCAAGCATAGTTCTAGCTGCTTCAATCAAAGTCCTATTCTTCCTCTCTGCAACACCATTTTGTTGTGGTGTTCTAGCAATACTGAATTCCCTTTTGATTCCTTTGTTAGCACAAAATTCATCCATAAGCTTGTTCTTGAATTCAGTCCCATTGTCACATCTAATACCTCTAACCTTGAGTCTCAATTGGTTTTCTAGTGCTATGATTAGATTCTGAATAGCATCAAAAGTGTCATCTTTAAATCCCAAGAAAAATACCCAACTGAATCTACTGCAATCATCTGTAATAACCAAGCAGTATTTCTTCTTGTTTAAACTTGTCATAGAGACAGGTCCAAACAGATCCATATGTAACAGCTCCAATGGTTCTCTAATAGTTCTCTCCTCAAGCTTCTTGCATGAAGCTTTATGTTGTTTACTCTTCTTGCATGCCAAGCATGAGTGATCATTCTTGTAAGTCTTTGAAGGTAAACCTCTAACTAAATTGCCTTTGACCAGCTTGTTGATATTCTTGAAATTAACATGACCTAATCTTCTATGCCACTGATGTGCTTCTTCAGTTGTTGCTTTTGCCACTAGACAGGTGGCTCTTTCATAAGAGTGAAGACTCTTCATGTCTAGACTATACACATCATTTGTTCTTGGTACTTTGAGTACTACCAAGTTATCATTAACAGGTTGAAATTCAGAGGAAAGGATGAGACATTCTGTGTCAGTGAATAACACATGATGCTTTTTATCACAGATTTGAGAGACTGTCAATAAATTGAACTTAAGCTACTTCACATATCTAACATTCTCGAAATCTATTTTTCCTGCTTTGATTATTCCTTTCCCAGTAATCCGTCCTGCATTGGGATCATTCCTAAATGCAACTCTTCCTCCACTAATACATCTAAAATCAGACAGAATCTCCTTATCTCTTGTCATGCTTCCAGAGCAACCACTATCTACAATCAGATGATCTTTAAGCTCCTCTTCTGGGTTGCCCTGCACAGAAATATAGAGAGTTAGTTTCCTTTAGGAACCCAAGCCATTACTGACTTGTATACCCCTTGTGGAGTTACAAACTTAAATTCTTTGAGTATGTAATTCCCACTATCTTTTAAAACATGATCCAGAATTATCTTTTGGTTCTTCACATGTGGATTTTCAAAACTTTCTGGATTTTTAACAAAACTCTCTTTTGTAGATTCATTCACTTTATTTTGTATCACAAAGACATCAGATTCACTTTTTGTTGAAAGTACCGTTTGTCCTCGCTAGTACTTTCCCTCTAACCCATTCAGGTTTTAACAGTGGTTCCCGTGATCTAGATCCCCTATGTGAATTATAGTACCTTCTAGGTTGATAATAGTTAGATCTTCTAGGGTTCCTATTCCAAGTAGTGTGAGCAAACCTTGTTTAAATTGAGCAAACCTTGGGAAGGTACTGCTTGTGGTTTAGAGAAAGGTCTTCTCTGGTGAGGGTGTCTATAGTCTGGTGAGAAATTACTATGATTTACCCTATTTGAATTATTCCAGACTGGTTTATGCTCTCTAGGTTTCTGGTTTGTAGACCTATTCTTTGGAAACTTGCTAAGATATTCTGTGTGTCGGTCACAATCTTTGATTAAGTGATTAGGACTATAACACACAAAGCACAGTTTTTCACCCATACTTCCAAAGTGTCTACTCCTATGTCTATGACCAAAACTATTTTGTCTTCTAGGTGAATGATTATATCTGTTTTGACCAAAGTGATCCCAAAAAGGTTTAGCGCGATTGTTTTGAAAAGGTTTTCCTGGAAGGTATCTTGCTTGTGGAGCAAGTACTTTGAGTTGAAGGTACCACGGACTTTGATCATTGGTTTCAACAGTTTCATTTGGGGTTTTAGTCCTAGATTGACCAGTAAGCTTCTTCCTAAACTCTAGACTATCTACTCCAAAATGAGAGACATCAGGCCTATGGGGTTGATAAATTCCAATGGGAGGAGGATGCATGATAACCAGTGGCTTTCTTAAACTCAGGAGGTGAATCACTAACTGAATCCTCATTACTAGATGTGTCTACATAATTAATGAGTTCATCATCAGTAGTGGTTACATCCTCAAAATCACATTCATCCTGATCACTAGATGAGGTTTCTTCTATCTTACTAAAATCCATACCAAATCCTAGACCAGTTCTAACGTAAGATCTTCTCTGTTTTTCAACATAAGCAACATGTGAGAGACCAGAGTTATTCCAGGCATCAAACTTAGCTAACAGATCATCCCTCTCCTTAGTTAGTTTCTCAATTTCAGCAATTTTACAGTTTAGTTTCCATTCACTTAGTTTTAACTGGTAATCCTGTTGTTCATACTTTTCAGCCCAAGCCATTTCATTATTTTCATGTGTTAATATTTTGGCTTCCATAGACTCTAAAGTTATTTGGTAACCTGCTACCTCAGACCTAGCCCTTATACAGTTATTTCTTTCATAAACATAATTAGTAAGTAGTTTATGATAAAAATCATGACAGTTAGAACATACCTCAGTGATAGGAGTTGATACAGCTTCAGTCGACATCTTTAGGGTTTGTTGAGAAATCGGTTTTCTTCTTAGTCAGAGTTTCCACACAAGCTCTGATACCACTTATTGGATCGATGTACTCTAACCAAACTAACTTAAATAGCTTGTTTAAGGTTTAACAACCTCGGATAAATCCTAAGTTATTAACAATGAAACACTGAGCAAACTCTATTAAGTATGCGGAATTTACTTAACAAAGCTAAGAAGAATAACTTTAACTTTCAATGATTATATTAACAACTCTAAATCTGCTTATTATGCAGATACTTAAAACAACTCTAATAATATCGAACTTCTCTAAAACTCTAATAATGTCGCGTACATCTAATGCCAATCTAGGGATCCTTTTATAGGCTCAAGGATAACCCTAGTCGGTTTACAATATGTATCCTTGTACGACAAGTAATCTAATATAGATTATTCTAGAATTACAAGACTTTCTATAAACAAATAAAACAGTTCTTTCAATTTTGCAAACTTTGACCTTCATATGCAGACTTTGACTTTCTCTTTAGCAAGATTTGACTCTTTGACTTTTTCCAGTTCTTTGCCATTCTACAGTACTTTGTAAATCTTCAGTACTTTAACTGTTCAGCACTTTCATATCCCAACAAACCATAGCAGAAGTTTAGATGGAATTGCAGTAATCGCTAGTAAAATTGAAAGTCTTAGTCGAGATATGCTGTAGGTCAGAGAAACCGTTCATGCCATCCAAGTGGGTTGTGAAAGCTGTGGAGGAGGACATCTCACGAAGAATTGTCCTCATGACGACGAAGAAAATATTGAAGAAGCCAAGTATGGATAAAATCGACCGTTTTATGTAGATAGTCGAAATAATAACGGGTATCGTGGAAATTACAACTGTGGGCCTTATGGAGAAAGAAAGCCCAGTCTTGAAGAAACAATCAATAAGTTCCTGGAAACTTCAGCCCAGAAAAAAAAACAACAAGATACATGGTTAAGGGGTTTCCAGGAAAACACAAATAAAAATCTTTCCAGGCCCGACGAAACCCTAAAAAATCTTGGAGCAATGATTGAAAAACTCAGTGCTGAGATAGATGGAATTGAACTTAATGAAGCCAAGCGCAAGGAGGAATGCAACGCTGTTTTTACCAATGATTCTCAGGAGGTAATTGAGGGATGAAAATCCACAATCGATAAGTTGGAGGTGACGAGTTGACAAACAGGTAGAGTTACGCCGTAACTACTTCCCGAAGTTACGGCGTAACCATGTTCCAGAAGGCGTATCCAGGTTAGGATCAAGTTTATTTTTAGTTAAGGATATTAGTGCAAGCGGGTTAATCATTCCGTGTTCTGCTGGTAATATTGATATCTTGGGGGTAGTAGATTTTGGGACTTGTGTAAACATCATGCCTTTATCCATATTCTTAAAACTGAAGATAATCCACCTTTGGGAAACATATATCGTGATTGATTCAGCAACTGAAACTAAGATTACCCTTTTAGGAATTACAGGTGGTACGTGTGTAAAGGTCGATAAATTTATTTCAGCCCCCGAATTTGTTGTAATCGATAATGTGAAAGACACAAAGGAACATTTGATTCTTGATAAACCATTCTTTGACACATTAGCACGTTACGGTGGATACTGTGGTGATATAGTGGAGTTTAAATTGGATAAAACCTTAAGCCTTGAACCTGACAAGATTGTTTCGACTAAGGAACCACCCAGGATTAAATTAGATGATTCCGATAGGTTCCCACCTTCATCTTTTAGCCATTTGCAGGACTCCGAATCAAGTGACGATGAAAAAGATGAGGATGAGATCACGTTTTCTATTCCCAGTTACGTTGTAAAAGGAAGAGTTCACTGTTGTGCTCCTTTAGTTGAGGGGACCAAAGTATTTCCCACGTGTTCCCCTTTCCAAAAAGGATGTAATGGAGGAGGGAAATATCTCATTCATATGATTAATAAAGCTGCAGAAGTTTGGTGGTGCTGGGAAAACGAAAAGGATATCAGAGAAAAATGGTTACAAAGGCATAGTGGTTTTAGCGAATGGTTCACCGATATTGATTGGACCATTCATTTTTGTGAACCAGCTATCATGCACGATGAATACACCATGGCATGGCCTACATGCAACCCCAATCGAAAGATCTGCGATGGAGGAGAATACCCTGAACCTAAATGGCTCAAACGAAAGGAATGGGCATGTTTTGACGAAGATAAGAGAAGAAAAGTTGGATACAGGGGGATCTCATTTGAAAATTGGTTACGAGTAAAGTTTGGGTATGCTAAAATTGACGGGGAAGAAGAGGCTAAATTTCGTTTCGAATGGGCACGAGCTAATTTTCTACAGGAAAGATACACCATGACTCAGTATGTTTCTCCGCATGTTTGGGACCAGCCTTATTAAAAGAAGAATGACATGGAAGAAGTCGGGGAAGACCAAAGGCCCCCATAGAAGCCCCGCGGCTCTGAGTCTAACTTAAAGACTTGTAAATAAAGAAAAGTGCTCTTTCGGGAGACAACCCGAATTATCCCTTTCTCTTGTTTTATTTCCATTTCTGTAGGGTTTTGTGTTTTCTAACTATTTTTGCGTGAAACGAGGAAATCATTGCTGCCGTAGCTGTTTGATCAACAGAAGTTACTGCAGTAACTCATCTTGGTGATTACGCCGTAACCAACCTTTTAGCAGCAGAATTCTTGATGCATTACCAATTACGACATAATACCATCTCAGTGGTTACGCGGTAACCACTCGCTTTGCAGCTTATGTCAGGTTTTGCTAGTTACGGCGTAACCCCCTCAAAAGAGTTACGACGTAACCTTCCTCTGCTTTAATTCTTTCATTTTAAAACACAATAACCTTGTATTAGTATTTTAAATGAATTTTGTGGGTGTCTTCCCTGTAAACCCTCATGAGACTTCACTCGTCGACTTGGGACACCAAGTGGTTTAAAAGGCTTGTTGCACTTGCTAAATGCAACCGTGATTCCTACGAAAGTGAGTTAGGTTTGTTTTTCATTTTTTTTTTCATTTTTTATTTTTAGAATTATGCTTGTCGGTTGTGTGATTTCAGGGATTGAAGTTTGTTCATGATGCTTATACGAAGGTACGTCTCTTTTTCGTGGGCCTTCCTTCTTTATCGAGTGGAAAGGTTCGGAAATCACGCTTTCATCGACAACATTTCTGAAGATCATTGAAGACCCCCCAAATTCGCATTGTTCATCTCAAGTGGGGGGATTTTATGTTTAGTATTTATTGTTATGTTGAAAAAAAAATAGTTGTTATGATTATTGTAAAGTGCGATGTTATAAGCACTGTAGTATGAGCTTTATTGATTTAGTATCGAGGAGGCCACCTCGGTCACATTTGAAGATTGGAGTTGGTAGTTATGCCAACAGTTGGAGAAAAGGTAGTGTGCCCATCACGACGTCCTCTAATGACACATCTACCTTGCATTTCATGATCCGGTTTCTTGACTTCTAAGCTTGAACTTTGGGCGGACGGTAAGTGGCGATGACTTGGTTATAGATTTAGACTACCTGCTTGTTTCTTATTTTACACCATTTATATATCCCTTGTCTTATCCTACCCTTTAGTCATGAAGCGTGTCTAGGTGATGCAGCGAGCAATCTTTGGTGTCTTGGCCATGGATTTGGTCATGTATCATTGATTTTGTCCACTTCGCCGTGACATGTTAGTAATGACGAGTCACCCTTTAACCTTTGTCGTGTCTACCCATATTGCCTTCGAGAATTGTTTAGCCCTTAACTCTAGTGGTGGAGATTTGTGTAACCGCCAAGCTTATGATAGAATACATGCTATGACTGCGCGATTGAGTGATCACCCGAAATTGACACTTAGAATAGTTGAGAGATTTGAGTGTTTTGTTCCCCTTTCGTGAGGTGTTCGGATTTGTTTTATTCTAGCATAAGGGATTTGTAAACTCATATTTTCCAGGTTATGGAGATATCTTTTTTGGAATCTTTCTAATAAGGTCTACTTGAGGGCAAGTAGAGTTCAAGTGGGGGGATATTTGATAACATCAAATAGTCCTGATTATTAACTGTCAATTTCCCCCGATAATGCTTGCTATTTATATCATTTATAGGGATTTACGCTTGTTTTCCATTGTTTTACACTTTCAGGTAAAATACGAGCATTGGAGCTAAAGAGACGCGGAAGTGGAGAAATATCTAAAGATTTATCACAAGATGCTATTTTGAAGAAGTTACGGCGTAACTCTCTCTCACATTACGCCGTAACTATTGCGTGACTCAGAAAACCAACTTATCATTAGGTTACGGTATAACTCTTCCCAAAGGTTACGACGTAACTACATTAGGTCAAATGAGGTTCCACGCCGCTGATACTTATGCCGTAACTACTACATCAACTACGATGTAACTGAGCTTATTGAAGACTATGGCGTAACCACTCTTTAGGTTACGCCGTAACCAGCAGATCTAGTGCATTATTCGAAGAAATAGAAGGTTACGGCGTAACTCCTATATTGGTTACGCCGTAACCCAGATCTGGCCCATAAATACCCAACGATTTCCAGCATTTCCATTCATTCCATTCCGCACACAACACTCTAAGGATGTGGGAAAAAGCTCAAGGCAGGTCTAGAGGAGCATGCGGAGCTGTTTCCAAGGGAGAAATCACTCCCCTATGATAAGCATTAGCGTTTTATATTTCTCTTACTTTCAATTCATGTATTTTGTACCTTTGAATATTGAATTAGTTTGCATGATTAATATGAGCGGCTAAGCACCTTTTGGTGCTAGCCTAGTTATGATTCCTTAATTGTTTTGTTTGCGTTTACTTTACTTCCGTACAATTATTTCTAAGTGTATGGATGCATAGTTTATTGGTCGCCACCCTTGGTTCAGTAGTTTTGAATGGCGATAGAGGCCAATTGCCTAGGAGATATGACCAACTGACCCTAGGTGAGCGGACTGAGAAGGGAAGGGTAAGATATGACCAACTGACGACCATTTCTACTTGTGCGATTTGACCAACTGATCACCTATCATTTGGATGAACTTAAGAATTAGGGGATGCGTGTCTAAGTTCCTAACGGCCGGACATTCACTATTATAAATCTAGCATGTAGCGGTACTTAATGACTTGGCTTAGGGACCAGGAACAACAGGACTTATGACAGCTGCTGATTTCTCCTTTGGTGGCATCTTTGCTGATAGGTTAGGTAATTGACCAAATGCCGTCCTCTCTAATTTGACCCCACCCGAAGTAATTGGAAGTAAGTACGTAGACATAACTAGCTAGGAGGATTAACTAGGTTAGCACCACTCTCCTCTATTGATTTCCATTTACCATTTATCTACTTTATTTTATTCTGCTTTAGTAGTTTAATTAATTAAATCCCTATCAAAACCTTTATTAATCTGTGACACTAGACTTAGTAATAATCCATCACACATAGCTCTTGGGACGACCTCGGCTTTACCGATTACTACACTACACACGACCGGGTACACTGCCCATTAGTGCACTAGGATAGACCATAGGTATAACGAGACACTATAAATTTAAGACCTGGTCAGTAAAACCTGCATCAAGTTTTTGGCGCCGCTGCCGGGGAGTTATATTAGGATTTTTATTAAGTCTTAAATTTATTTTTAAACTTTTCTCACGATCATATTTCAAGTTTTCAGGTACCATGGAAGTTGTTAACATCGATGACCTCACTCTTGAGGAATACTTGGCGTTGACAAGAGCAGAACAAGGGTCGGGTCTCGTAAGACCGGAAATTGGAGCGGATGTCCGTTTCGAAATCAAAGACCAATTTATGAGGGAGCTTCGTGCTAACCCTTTTTCAGGAAACAGGGACGAAGATGAATATAAGAGCACGTTGAAAATGTCTTATATATCGCAAGACTTTTCAACATTCCGGGCATGTTTCATGATGCTGTTATGCTAAGGGTATTCCCAATGACTCTTACTGGAGCTGCCAGAAGATGGATTGAAAGATTGCCCGCCGGGGCAATTAATACTTGGGCGCTACTTAAGAAACACTTTATTCAAAGATGTTGTCCACCATCGAAGATTTCTAACTAGCTTTTGGAGATCCATAATTTCAAACAAGAAGACGACGAAACGTTATACCAAGCTTGGGATAGGTACAATGATCTCCTTTACAAGTGTCCTACCAATGATCTGAACAACCAGCAGAAGATGAATATTTTCTACAAAGGAATTAACGTAACTACAAGGAAAATGCTGGATTATCAAGGACCTATCCCGAACATGACTCCTACTCTTGCAATTGAAGCCATTCAAAAAATGGCGGATCATTCTCAGAAATGGCACGACAGAGGGAGTAAAAGAAACCATAGCAGAAGTTTAGATGGAATTGCAGCAATCGCTAGTAAAATTGAAAGTCTTAGTCGAGATATGCCGTAGGTCAAAGAAACCGTTCATGCCATCCAAGCGGGTTGTGAAAGCTGTGGAGGAGGACATCTCACGAAGAATTGTCCTCATGACGACGAAGAAAATATTGAAGAAGCCAAGTATGGATAAAATCGACCGTTTTATGGAGATAGTCGAAATAATAACGGGTATCGTGGAAATTACAACCGTGGGCCTTATGGAGAAAGAAAGCCCAGTCTTGAAGAAACAATCAATAAGTTCCTGGAAACTTCAGCCCAGAAACAAAAAGAACAAGATACATGGTTAAGGGCTTTCCAGGAAAACACAAATAAAAATCTTTCCAGGCACGATGAAACCCTAAAAAATCTTGGAGCAATGATTGAAAAACTCAGTGCTGAGATAGATGGAATTGAACTTAATGAAGCCAAGCGCAAGGAGGAATGCAACGCTGTTTTCACCAATGATTCTCGGGAGGTAATTGAGGGATGCAAATCCACAATCGATAAGTTGGAGGTGACGAGTGCCGACAAACAGGTAGAGTTACGCCGTAACTACTTCCCTGAGTTACGGCGTAACCATGTTCCAGAAGGCGTATCCAGGTTAGGATCAAGTTTATTTTCAGTTAAGGATATTAGTGCAAGCGGGTTAATCATTCCGTGTTCTGCTGGTAATATTGATATCTTGGGGGTAGTAGATTTTGGGTCTTGTGTAAACATCATGCCTTTATCCATATTCTTAAAACTGAAGATAATCCACCTTTGGGAAACAGATATCATGATTGATTCAACAACTGAAACTAATATTACCCTTTTAGGAATTACAGGTGGTACGTGTGTAAAGGTCGATAAATTTATTTCAGCCCCCGAATTTGTTGTAATCGATAATGTGAAAGACACAAAGGAACATTTGATTCTTGATAAACCATTCCTTGACACATTAGCACGTTACGGTGGATACTGTGGTGATATAGTGGAGTTTAAATTGGATAAAACCTTAAGCCTTGAACCTGACAAGATTGTTTCGACTAAGGAACCACCCAGGATTAAATTAGATGATTCCGATAGGTTCCCACCTTCATCTTTTAGCCATTTGCAGGACTCCGAATCAAGTGACGATGAAAAAGATGAGGATGAGATCCCGTTTTCTATTCCCAGTTACGTTGTAAAAGGAAGAGTTCACTGTTGTGCTCCTTTAGTTGAGGGGACCAAAGTATTTCCCACGTGTTCCCCTTTCCAAAAAGGATGTAATGGCAGAGGGAAATATCTCATTCATATGATTAATAAAGCTGCAGAAGGTTAGTGGTGCTGGGAAAACGAAAAGGATATCAGAGAAAAATGGTTACAAAGGCATAGTGCTTCTAGCGAATGGTTCACCGATATTGATTGGACCATTCATTTTTGCGAACCAGCTATCATGCACGATGAATACACCATGGCATGGCCTACATGCAACCCCAATCGAAAGATCTACGATGGAGGAGAATACCCTGAACCTAAATGGCTCAAACGAAAGGAATGGGCATGTTTTGACGAAGATAAGAGAAGAAAAGTTGGATACAGGGGGATCTCATTTGAAAATTAGTTACGAGTAAAGTTTGGGTATGCTAAAATTGACGGGGAAGAAGAGGCTAAATTTCGTTTCGAATGGGCACGAGCTAATTTTCTACAGGAAAGATACACCATGACTCAGTATGTTTCTCCGCATGTTTGGGACCAGCCTTATTAAAAGAAGAATGACATGGAAGAAGTCGGGGAAGACCAAAGGCCCCCATAGAAGCCCCGCGGCTCTGAGTCTAACTTAAATACTTGTAAATAAAGAAAAGTGCTCTTTCGGGAGACAACCCGAATTATCCCTTTCTCTTGTTTTAATTCCATTTCTGTAGGGTTTTATGTTTTCTAACTATTTTTTTTGCAGGAAACGAGGAAATAATTGCTGCTGCAGTTGCTGATCTGAATAGAGTTACGGTGTAACTCATCTTGGTGATTACGCCGTAACCAACCTTTTAGCAGCAGAATTCTTGACGCATTACCAATTACGGCATAATACCATCTCAGTGGTTACGCGGTAACCACTTGCTTTGCAGCTTATGTCAGGTTTTGCTAGTTACGCGTAACCCTCAAAAGAGTTACGACGTAACCTCTCTTAATTCTTTCATTTTAAAACACAATAACCTTGTATTAGTATTTTAAATGAACTTTTTGGGTGTCTTCCCTGTAAACCCTCACGAGACTTCACTCGTCCACTTGGGACACCAAGTAGTTTAAAAGGCTTGTTGCATTTGCTAAATGCAACCGTGATTCCTACGAAAGTGAGTTAGGTTTGTTTTTCATTTTTTTTTTCATTTTTTATTTTTAGAATTATGCTTGTCGGTTTTGTGATTTCAGGGATTGAAGTTTGTTCATGATGCTTATACGGCTAAGGCATCTCTTTTGTGGGCCTTCTTTCTTTTTGGAGCAAATTTCAGGGAAGTTCTCGCTCTAATTCTACCTTTCTCTTCACCTTTATTTAATGCCTAGTACAAAAGGGACTTTGTACAATTCAAGTGGGGGGACGTGATTAGAATTATCTCTTAAACATTATTTTGCCCTCATTTTTCTAGTTTATTTTGAAAAACTATGCCATTTTTAAAATTTTGACATGTTTTTCTTAACCTAACTAGATTAGACCTTAGCCGAGCACATACAACCCTTGATATTATATGGTGAGATTAGCCTTATCCGTATCCAATATTTTACCCCAAATCCACCAAATTATGAGTGTTCTGGTAGCTTGTAAACTTTAGAACTTGGCCTTTGCATCATTTCAAGACCATAGACGAGGTATGTTGAGTTAGCTCGATGTATTTGGACTTTTCAGTTTTAGAAGGCAATATTATAGGATATCACCCAAACAGCCTACCATTATTAGTCTATCGATTAGTCACCTCGACTTTTCAGTTTGGACTTTTCAGTTTTAGCTCGACTTTTTGGACTTTTATGTTTTAGAAGGCAATATTATAGGATATCACCCAAACAGCCTACCATTGTGAGTCAATCGATTAGTCACCTCGACTTTTCGACCCCCATGTGAAACCCTTTTGTTGCACTCATCTTTAGTGCAAGATACCCCTAGATACACCCTTCTGAGCCATTCCTTTCATTTTGTTTACCCAATATATTTTTTCGATACACCTATACACCTTAGCCTACCCTGTAGTCTTTATTTGTGAATTCCCATTGTTCATCTCAAGTGGGGGGATTTTATGTTTAGTATTTATTGTTATGTTGAAAAAAAAATAGTTGTTATGATTATTGTAAAGTGCGATGTTATAAACACTGTAGTATGAGCTTTATTGATTTAGTATCGAGGAGGCCACCTCGGTCACATTTGAAGATTGGAGTTGGTAGTTATGCCAACAGTTGGAGAAAAGGTAGTGTGCCCATCACGACGTCCTCTAATGACACATCTACCTTGCATTTCATGATCCGGTTTCTTGACTTCTAAGCTTGAACTTTGGGCGGACGGTAAGTGGCGATGACTTGGTTATAGATTTAGACTACCTGCTTGTTTCTTATTTTACACCAATTATATATCCCATGTCTTATCCTACCCTTTAGTCATGAAGCGTGTCTAGGTGATGCAACGAGCAATCTTTGGTGTCTTGGCCATGGATTTGGTCATGTATCATTGATTTTGTCCACTTCGCCGTGACATGTTAGTAATGACGAGTCACCCTTTAACCTTTGTCGTGTCTACCCATATTGCCTTCGAGAATTGTTTAGCCCTTAACTCTAGTGGTGGAGATTTGTGTAACCGCCAAGCTTATGATAGAATACATGCTATGACTTTGCGATTGAGTGATCACCCCGAAATTGACACTTAGAATAGTTGAGAGATTTGAGTGTTTTGTTCCCTTTTCGTGAGGTGTTCGGATTTGTTTTATTCTAGCATAAGGGATTTGTAAACTCATATTTTCCAGGTTATGGAGATATCTTTTTAGGAATCTTTCTAAAAAGATCTACTTGAAGGCAAGTAGAGTTCAAGTGGAGGGATATTTGATAACATCAAATAGTCCTGATTATTAACTGTCAATTTCCCCCGATAATGCTTGTTATTCATATCATTTATATGGATTTACGCTTGTTTTCCGTTGTTTTACACTTTCAGGTAAAATACGAGCATTGGAGCTAAAGAGACGCGGAAGTGGAGAAATATCTAAAGATTTATCACAGTATGCTATTTTGAAGAAGTTACGGGCGAATCCTCTCACATTACCGTAACTATTGCGTGGCTCAGAAAACCAACTTATCATTAGGTTACGGCGTAACTCTTCCCAAAGGTTACAACATAACTACATTAGGTCAAATGAGGTTCCACGCCGCTGATATTTACGCCGTAACTACTACATCAACTATGATGTAACTGAGCTTATTGAAGACTATGGCGTAACCACTCTTTAGGTTACGCGGTAACCAGCAGATCTAGTGCATTATTCGAAGAAATAGAAGGTTACGGCGTAAATCCTATATTGGTTACGCCGAACCCGATCTGGCCCATAAATACCCCATGAATTCCAGCATTTCCATTCATTCCATTCCACACACAACACTCTAAGGACGTGGGAAAAAGCTCAAGGCAGGTCTAGAGGAGCATGCGGTTTCCAAGGGAGAAATCACTCCCCTACGATAAGCATTAGCGTTTTATATTTCTCTTACTTTCAATTCATGTATTTTGTACATTTGAATATTGAATTAGTTTGCATGATTAATATGAGCGGCTAAGCACCTTTTGGTGCTAGCCTAGTTATGATTCCTTAATTGTTTTGTTTGCGTTTACTTTACTTCCGTACAATTATTTCTAAGTGTATGCATGCATAGTTTATTGGTAGCCACCCTTGGTTCGGTAGTTTTGAATGGCAATAGAGGCCAATTGCCTAGGAGATATGACCAACTGACCCTAGGTGAGTGGACTGAGAAGGGAAGGGTAAGATATGATCAACTGACGACCCTTTCTACTTGTGCGATTTGACCAACTGATCACCTATCGTTTGGATGAACTTAAGAATTAGGGGGTGCGTGTCTAAGTTCCTAACGGCCGGGCATTCACTATTATAAATCTTGCATGTAGCGGTACTTAATGACTTGGCTTAGGGGACCAGGAACAACAGGACTTATGACGGTGCGCCTGATTTCTCCTGTGGTGGCATCTTTGCTGATAGGTTAGGGCGAATTAACCAAATGATGTCCTCTCGAATTTTACCCCACCTGAAGTAATTGGAAGTAAGTAGACGTAGACATAACTAGCTAGGAGGATTAACTAAGTTAGCACCACTTTCCTCTATTGATTTCCCTTTACCATTTATCTACTTTATTTTATTCTGCTTTAGTAGTTTAATTAATTAAATCCCTATTGAAACCTTTATTAATCTGTGACACTATACTTAGTAATAATCCATCACACATAGCTCTTGGGACGACCTCGGCTTTACCGATTACTACACTAAATGTAACACCCCCAAAGTACCGCAGCGGAAGACTGTGTCAATGGGGTGCTACTTCATAATACAAAGTACAAGGTATAGAAAATGACCTCTAAATGAGACGTTTTGAAAAGTTACCATTCGATTAATAAGAACAGAGTTACAACATAAGTTCTGAAGTACAATACATAAGTGTTTTTAAAACATATCGAATGGTAATAATAAAAGCATAAGTCTTCAAAATATGCCAAGTGACTCTATGCTCCATGCAACAACTATCATCTTATAGACCTGAGATAAACATGCTAAAAAGTGTCAACACAAAGGTTGGTGAGTTCATAGAGTTGTTTAACATGTAAAGCCTTTAAAGAATGTTCACACAAGCAAAGGCATTTAAATTCACTCAGTTCCAAGTTCCGCCCATACAAAACTTGCAACCTGTGTGTTTACAACCCATTGCTAAAATATAGTACATTTTATAGTTAAGCACACATACGTATAGTTCGTTATTGTACTTAGTGTTGCTCCGCTATATCGGGAGACTTTCATGCTAACGAGGGGACTGCCCGTGTATGTTGGGAGACTTATCATCGACTTATCATGCGAACGAGGGGACTGCTCCGTGTATGTTGGGAGACTTATCATCGTCTTAAGTATAACACAATCAAGTATAACGCAATCAAGTATAACACAATCAAGTATAATGCAATCAAGTATAATGCAATCAAGTATAATGCTTTGAGTATTTGTAAAAAAAGTATAAAGCAAATGTTTGAGCATGTATCTCCCCCAAAGAGTTTGTAAAACAATTAAGCGAGTAAAAGTGGGGACTACTTAACTCACCTTAAAAATGATATCACAACGTTATAACGGAAGTCGATGGATAAGCTCGAAGTCTCTACGTATAACCTAGAATATGATGTCAACTCTTAGGTTCGGAATAATGCCTAGGAAAACATGAACGAGCCTATATATGCCATTATATTGATCATGACGTAGTTTTTGTATGTTTGTTTATAGAAATGGTTTTAGTTGGTATATCTCGTACTACCGTTCGGGCCATCACAATTCGAGGTCATGCAAGAACGTTCGAGGAGCTAGGACACTTTAAATCGTAAATCCAAAGAACTCGTCGATCCGTTAACCCAAATGAACCCCTCACATGAAGTTCCCTAGTGTTGTAGTGCTCAATAAGTAAAACATGTATTTTGATTACTTGATTATATTATATATTAAGAGTTTATAAATACAATTAATAAACTAACAAAGTTTATAAGTATTTAAATAAGTTTGAGTTATATATATACTTACCTTAAAATAGAGTGCTTGAGTATTATGGAAAAATGAAATATAAGCGGAGCTTCGACGTAGAATTTGTAATTTTCGAAAACCCGAGGCTATTAGAAGATTATAACAACGCCTTCTTGAGAACCCAAAGAAGAAATGAAGATTATAACGACGTCTTTTTGGAGACTTGAAGTTATTTGAAGATTATAGCGACCTTTTCTTGAAAACTTCCAAGAACGGAGATCAAACGCTAGTTTTTCTTTAAGAACACATGAATGTTCTTACAAGATTTATAAGAAATGCCTTAGGTTTAGGACTTTAGGTGTTAAGAAGGGGTGGTGCAAGAAAATATGAAGGTTTTTGCTTGGTATTTATAGGCTAGAGATTTTGGTTAACTATATATTGGGTTAAAAACTAACCATGGTTAAATTACACATGTAAATGATCTAAAGGAAGTATGCTTAGGATTTTGACACCAACATGATGACTCCCCCCCCCCCCCCCCCCCCCCCCCCCCCCCCCCCCCCCCTAAGTCGGCCAAGATAAGATAAGAAGACTTATTTGGATAGTTTTGGTATTATCTAAAATTTAGAGTAAGATTTGGTTCCGTTAAATGCGAACCGAAGCCATAAAACGTAAAACCGGGTATCGTAAAAATACAAAACTTTCAAGAATGATGAAACTCATCATTATACTCCATCTAAAAATATAAAATGGGTGATAAGTCTCATTGGGTGCAAAAACGCTGCTTAAAACTGGAAATACGGGTCAAAAACGCGTAATTCGCAGTTTATCAGAAAAGAACGAAATTTTAGGGAAATGACCGTGGATTTATTTAGAGTAGAATAAAATTAGTCTAAAAGTGATATGAGATGTAAAACTGTTGTTTTTGTCATACGTGGGATAACTTAACATTTATTCGTGAAGTTTAAAAATCACGCGATTTAAGAAAAAGGTAGAACGTACAAGGTTAATTTCTTTATGGTCAAAGGAGGAGGGAAACATATTTGACTTTTCCAAAAATATAAAAGTTTCCAAACATTTTAGAAAATACCGTGCAGGAATCGTTAAGTCTGGATGTAAGTAGAATTGTTTAAACGTAAGTTTAGTTTTGTTATGCGCTGGGCTTATTTGGTAACACAAATCTTAAAAATTCTCAAATTAATCATGAGTGATCTAAAAATTTATCTGATCCGTGGAAAATTGTCGGAGATGGTTTTCGTTATGCGCGGGATGTTAAAATGGTGTTCCGACCAAAAATGAAGCTTTAAAACGATGTTTTCTTAATAACTTTTGCGAAAATGATCTAACGATTGTCGAACTCTCAGGTCATTACTAAAATAATTTATCCTACGAGAATGTGAAATAAAAATTTTACAGATGAATAGTGAAAGTGAATAGTAAAAGTGAATAGTAAATTCTTGAAAATTCGAATTGTTACACTACCTACCCCTTAAAAGAAATTTCGTCCCGAAATTTAATGCATCTAGGTTTCAAATCTACCAAGGCATGAATAAAGCTAAATTTCGCATAGAATAGAACAATGCGGTAGGATAAGGCACGCACTTGTTTATGTATGGCGGGCTTCCTTAGTACCTAAATAGTATGCTCGACCACGAGGTGGACTAACATTGACTCCATGGTTTGGGTTATTTCCTTCAAGCATTACGGCTAGAGTCGGGTTATCCAAGACTTGTCTCGTGCCCCATTCAACTTAGGAAAATTAATTCGGAAGTGGTTTGGGCTGTTACACTCATAGCATGTCTTTTGGTTATTTCTCATATTGACCGTATTCACCGGTGTTACCTGCCTCACAACTGATTTACAATGGTTTGAAAATGGCCAATCTGCTTTGCAATTAACACGAGGGCGTGGCTCGGACTCGATGATGATAAGGACATTTAACACATTTGGGTGATGTACCCTCATAATGTCTCGACTAGAAACAAGCTGCCGCAAATCCTCTTGCCCTCTTGTTATCAAACATTGTACCCATTTGCTCGACCGATTCACCGCCCCTTCCTTTTATCATTGTTCTTCAAAGCTCCATTCCTAACCATCTCATCGGTTAAGGTCCCGCCTAGTATCCCACTTTGAATTGTAGAAGGCTCGGTTGTTTTATTGTCCCACGAATCTCGGAACAGACCATAGATGTACCTTTCAATCCTCTTGGATTCAGGGTAAACTGATGAGGAACTAGTTTGGCTAATTCATGAAACCGATCCGTGTAGGATGCATGACCAGCCCCCACCATAGAGTGATGATAAAGTTCATCTTCTAGCTTTTGCATCTCATTATCCGAGAAATACCTCTTTTCAGCGTGCTTTAAAGTCGTCCCATGTCATGCCTACCGCTTCTCTTCCCTAGCTTGAATCTGCGTGTTCCACCATGTCAATGCCTTTCCTGACATCAAACACGAGGCATACTTCACCCTTTGGTGGATTGCACAGTTACTGATGTCTATCACTGACTCCATCTTCTCAACCCATCGTGTATATGCCAATGCACCTCCTTTACCATCAAATTCAATTGGCTTACATGCTGTAAATTCCTTATACGTACATCCAGTCCTATTGTTGTTGTTATTACCAGTTCCTCCTACATTATTGGTGGTTTCATTTATGCTTCCGTGGTTTCCCGAATTATTGATGTGATTTCCAACTTGGGTGACTATAGTGGGAAGTAGGTTTTGTAGTTGTTGGGTAATAATGGCGGAGAAATCAGGATTTCCACCATCGTTACTATGGTCACTAGTGTCGTGCCCATCTCCTCTACCTACACGTCCACCAGTTCTTCCACCCCTTGGTGTTGCACCACCTCGGCCAGTGCTACGAGTTACTCTCTTTGGTCCCATGATTTCTACAAGGAAGGACATTTGTTAAGATATGAGGTAAGTTCCTGGACTGCTTAGTCTTAAATCATTCCTAATTTGAGTCAACGCTGATTAATGCAAGCATGATCAGATATCTAGTGAGTGTCACACTCAGTATATAGAAATTTCCCTTAGGTGCTAAAATCACATAAAGATTAGTCTCTAAGAGTTCTTAGAAGTATCCACAGAGAACTCCCATCCTCGGGCAAATCATCAAATCTCTATGTACTAAATATTGGTAACCTTTATTTAACTTAATCTCGGTCTCATCAAACAAGAATCACACAAGATTAAGTTGGGGCTAAATAACCGCTATTACCGAAGCTCCACATTTTGAAGACTTTACTAAATTATGGGATTTCTCCATCGTAGAAAAACATATCACCCAATAGCTTAGGGTCTAAACAAACAAATAACAAGGAACATATACACGCAGCATCGAAGTGTGTGTAAGGCAAATAAAGAGGAGAGTATTAATGTATAAAGTAGTTATAGTCTATGTACTAAATGCAATCTAGTTCTCTATAACCAAGTCTCGATACCAATCTGAACACCCCCAAAGTACCGCAAATGTTTTAAGACTGTGTCAGGCTATGAGTGCTACTTCATAATACTAAGTACAAGGTATAGAAAACGACCTCTAAATGAGACATTTTGAAAAGTTACCATTCGATTAATAAGAACAGAGTTACAACATAAGCTCTGAAGTACAATACATAAGTGTTTTTAAAACATATCGAATGGTAATAATAAAAGCATAAGTCTTCAAAATATGCCAAGTGACTATATGCTCCATGCAACAACTATCATCTTATAGACCTGAGATAAAAATGCTAAAAAGTGTCAACACAAAGGTTGGTGAGTTCATAGAGTTGTTTAACATGTAAAGCCTTTAAAGAATGTTCACACAGCAAAGGCATTGTAAATCCACTCGCCCAAGTTCCTTCCATACAAAACTTGCAACCCTCCTCGTGGTGTTTACAACCCATTGCTAAAATATAGTACATTTTATAGTTAAGCACACATACGGATATAATAGTTCACATTATTGCACTTAGTGTTGTTCGCCTATATTGGGAGACTTTCATGTGAACGAGGGACCGCCCGTATGTTGGGAGACTTATCATCAATTTATCATGCTAACGGGGGACCGCCCGCTGTATGTTGGGAGACTTATCATCGTCTTAAGTATTACACAATCAAGTATAACGCAATCAAGTATAACGCAATCAAGTATAATGCAATCAAGTATAACGCAATCAAGTATAATGCAATCAAGTATAATGCTTTGAGTATTTGTAAAAAGTATAAAGCAAATGTTTGAGCATGTATCTCCCCAAAGAGTTTGTAAAACAATTGCTTAGTAAAAGTGGTCTACGAACTCACCTTAAAATGATATCACAATGTATAACGGAGTCGATGGATAAGCTCGAAGTCTCTACGTATAACCTAGAATATGATGTCAACTCTTAGGTTCGGAATAATGCATAGGAAAACATGAACGAGCCTATATATGCCATTATATTGATCATGACGTAGTTTTTGTATGTTTGTTTATAGAAATGGTTTTAGTTAGTATATCTTGTACTACCGTTCGGGCATCACAATTCGTGAGGTCATGCAAGAACGTTAGAGGAGCTAGGACACTTTAAATCATAAATCCAAGAATCACGATCCGCTTACTAAATGAACCCCTCACATGAAGTTCCCTAGTGTTGTTGTGCTCAATACGTAAAACATGTATTTTGATTACTTGATTATATTATATATTAAGAGTTTATAAATACAATTAATAAACTAACAAAGTTTATAAGTATTTAAATAAGTTTGAGTTATATATATATACTTACCTTAAAATAGAGTGCTTGAGTATTATGGAAAAATGAAATATAAGCGGAGCTTCGACGTAGAATTTGTAATTTCCTCAAAACCCGAGGCTATTAGAAGATTATAACAACGCCTTCTTGAGAACCCAAAGAAGAAATGAAGATTATATCGACGTCTTTTTGGAGACTTGAAGTTATTTGAAGATTATAACGACCTTTTCTTGAAAACTTCCAAGAACGAAGATCAAACGCTAGTTTTTCTTCAAGAACACATGAATGTTCTTACAAGATTTATAAGAAATGCCTTAGGTTTAGGACTTTAGGTGTTAAGAAGGGGTGGTGCAAGAAAATATGAAGGTTTTGCTTGGTATTTATAGGCTAGAGATTTTGGTTAACTATATATTGGGTTAAAAACTAACCATGGTTAAATTACACATGTAAATGATCTAAAGGAAGTATGCTTAGGATTTTGACACCAACATGATGACTCTAAGTCGCCAAGATAAGATAAGAAGACTTATTTGGATAGTTTTGGTATTATCTAAAATTTAGAGTAAGATTTGGTTCCGTTAAATGCGAACCGAAGCTATAAAACGTAAAACCGGGTATCGTAAAAATACAAAACTTTCAAGAATGATGAAACTCATCATTATACTCCATCTAAAAATATAAAATGGGTGATAAGTCTCATTGGGTGCAAAAACGCTGCTAAAACTGAAATACGGTCAAAAACGCTAATTCGCAGTTTATCAGAAAAGAACGAAATTTTAGGGAAATGACCGTGGATTTATTTAGAGTAGACTAAAATTAGTCTAGAAGTGATATGAGATGTAAAAATTTGGTTTTCGTCATACGTGGGATAACTTAACATTTATTCGTGAAGTTTAAAAATCACGCGATTTAAGAAAAAGGTAGAACGTACAAGGTTAATTTCTTTATGGTCAAAGGAGGAGGGAAATATATTTGACTTTTTCAAAAATATAAAAGTTTCCAAACACTTTAGAAAATACCGTGCAGGAATCGTTAAGTCTGGATGTAAGTAGAATTGTTTAAAATGTAAGTTTAGTTTCGTTTTGCGCTGGGCTTATTTGGTATCACAAATCTTAAAAATTCTCAAATTAATCATGAGTAATCTAAAAATTTATCTGATTCGGGGAAAATTGTCGGAGACGGTTTTCGTTATGCGCGTGATGTTAAAATGGTGTTCCGACAAAAAATGAAGCTTTAAAACGATGTTTTCTTAATAACTTTCGCGAAAATGATCTAATGATTGTCGAACTCTCAGGTCATTACTAAAATAATTTATCCTACGAGAATGTGAAATAAAATTTTTACGGATGAATAGTGAAAGTGAATAGTAAAAGTGAATAGTAAATTCTCGAAAATGCGAATTGTTACACTACACACGACTGAGTACACTGCCCGTTAGTGCACTAGGGTAGACCATAGGTATAACGAGACACTATAAATCTAATACCTGGTCAGTAAAACCTGCATCAAACCTTTGCATCCTTTGCTTTGAAAAAATCATCCAGTTTTTATAAAACAAAGTTTTTATTTTTTACGGGAAGTTTTATTAAAAAAATTTCAAAAGGCACATATGTTGATTCTCGAGGCACTCTTGCGTTTTAATAATATTTTTTGAACATTGTATTTTAGTTTGCATTTTTAAACTCTATTGATTTAACAATATCGTTTTCGGACAACTTTTATGGGCTAGCCGAACCGGTGGTGACTCCGGTTCTCGGTTGACCCGTTGGCCCGGTTCGTTTTTTAAAACCATATGTACCATGAACTTCTTTATATATAAATTGCATGAAGATTTGTGTGTTTTATTAGTTTGTAGAATATGTATAGTAACAAGTATTTTTCATACTAGGGGTGTTTTAAAAATAACATTTATTAGGTATTTACTGTTATGGACGTTTTTTTTTCTTATATTAAATTACTTTGTATTTTATTATTATTATTTTTTTAAAAACATGTTTAAAAAAGTTTTTTAAAGTGTTGAAACAAATGCTATTATAGATATACTTATTAAAATTTGCCATTATTAGCAAGTGTTGAATCTTAATTATTTAAGCCTTCCTTTTTATGAATGTCCCAAATGCTTTATAATATAGTATAGATATGTGTAAATGTGTATAATCATGTAATTAGGACTTTGCACCTTTGCATCCTTTGCTTTGAAAAAATCGCCCAATTTTTATAAAACAAAGTTTTTATTTTTTACGGTAAGTTTTATTAAAAAAATTTCAAAAGGCGCATATGTTGATTCTCGAGGCACTCTTGCGATTGAATAATATTTTTTGAACATTGTATTTTAGTATGCATTTTTAAACTCTATTGATTTAACAATATCATTTTTGGACGACTTTTATGGGCTAGCGAACCGGTGACTTCGTTCCTCCTGTTGACCCGCTGGTCTCGGTCCGTTTTTTAAAACCATATGTACCATGAACTTCTTTACATATAAATTGCATGAAGATTTGTGTGTTTTATTACTTTGTACCATATGTATAATAACAAGTATTTTTCATATTAGGGGTGTTTTAAAAATAACATTTACTAGGTATTTATTGTTATGGACGTTTTTTTTTCTTATATTAAATTACTTTGTATTTTATTATTATTTTTTTTTAAACATGTTTAAAAAAGTGCTTTAAAGTGTTGCAACAAATGCTATTATGGATATACTTATTAAAATTTGTCATTATTAGCAAGTGTTGAATCTTAATCTTTTAAGCCTTCCTTTTTAGGAATGTTCCAAATGTTTTATAATATAGTATAGATATATATATTTCACACATAACAACTAAACATAACATCCCCCCACTTGAGATGAACAATATGAGAATTTGGGGGGTCTTCAATGATCTTTAAGAATATGTCGTCGAGGAAAGCGTGATTCCCGAACCTTTCCACTTGAACCTTGAACTTAGGTAAACAATGACTTCCCAATTACAAATAAAGACTACGTGGTAGGCTAAGGTGTATGTAACTAAAACAGTATGTTGGGTGAACAAAATGAAAGGAATGGCTCGGGTGGGTGTATCTAGGGGAATCTTGCACTAAAGGTGAGTGCAACAAAGGGTTTAACATGGGGGTCGAGAAGTCGAGGTGACTAATCGATAGACACACAATGATAGGCTATTTGGGTGATAATACTATAATATTGCCTTCTTAAACTGAAAAGTCCAAATACATCAAGCTAACTCAACATATCTCGTCTATGATCTCGAAATGATGTAAAGGCCAAGTTCTAAATTTTACAAGCTACTGGCACACTCGTAATTTGGTGGATTTGGGGTAAAAATTTAGAAACGGATAAGGCTAATCTCACCATATAATATCAAGGGTTATAATGTGCTCGGCTAAGGTCTAATCTAGTTAGGTTAAGAAAAACATGTCAAAAATTTAAAAATGGCATAATTTTTCAAAATAAACTAGAAAAACGAGGGCAAAATAAAGTTCAAGAGACTATTCTACTCCCGTCCCCCCACTTAAAATGTACAAAGTCCCTTTTGTACTAATCGTTCAATAAAGGTGAAGAGAAAAGTAGAATTAGAGCGAGAACTTCCCTGACATTTGCTCCAAAAAGAAAGAAGGCTCACGAAAAGAATTGTGCCTTCGCATAAGCATCCACGAGCAAACTTCAATCCCTGAAATCACACTACAAACGAGCATAATTCTAAGAAAGAAAAAGAAAAACAAAAAGAAACCTAAATCACTTTCGTAGGAATCACGGTTGCATTTAGCGTATGCAACAAGCCTCTTGAACCACTTAGTGTCCCAAGTGGACGAGTGTAGTCTCGTGAGGGCTTACAGGGAACATACCCACAAATTAATTTAAAACTAATACAAGGTTATTGTGTTTAAAAAGAAAGAATTATTACAGAGGATAGTTACGTCGTAACTCCTATAAGGAGTTACGCCGTAATTAATGAAAAACCCGCAGACTCCAGAGTAGGTGTAAGCTACGCATTGCATGGGATTACGCCATCATTGGTAATGCTCGAGAATAACTACTGCGAAATTATCTTTACGACGAACCATAAGAATGAGTTACGCTGTAGAATGTGACGTGATCGGTCCCCGCTCAAAGATGCTACAACTACTTTCTCCGCTTTCCTTTAAAAATGGTTAAAACACAAAACCCAAACAGAAATGGAAATAAAACAAATGAAAGGGATAATTGGGTTGTCTCTCTAAAGAGCACTTTTCTTTATTTACGAAGTCTTTAAGTTAGACTCAAAGCCTCGGGCTTTATGGTGGCCTTTGGACTTGGCCAACCTCCTCCATATCCTTCATCAAATTATGTCTGACCCAAGCAACATTTGTAGCGGTGCGGAGATATTCATTAGTATCGATCTTTCGAATTTTACAAAACTTTTCGTCCAGCCCCAAGTGGCATCTAGTAAACTCATATTTTTCAGCTACAATCAGTGTCGGCCTCTTATATGGAATGCCAAGAAGTTTGCACCTTCTTTGCTCATATGCTTCATCGTCGGGGTCAGTGAACCCATCTTCACCTTGTAGTTCAAGGAAATCCAAAATCCCCTCTATATCATCATCGTCGGACTCGGTACCTTTAAACCATTTATTGTCGAGTCAACAAGCACCCGTTTGCATTCTTCTTTCACATTTCCCGTCGAATCTTTGATATCTCCATCAGTTATTTCACTTATGTCATTTGGAACTTCTTCACTCGGTCTTCTTTACTCATACATCCTTTCCAGATCTTTTCCTTAGTCAACACATCTACCTTCCCATATTTGATTTTGACCCAATTGTCAAATCCCAAATTGTCTAGCCAAGGTAACTCTGTTCTTTCCGCATCATTGGTTGAGGTCCAAAAAATTCATCTTCCCCGACTCTCTCTATACTGCTTCCCCCATTACATTCGGCAAAAGGGTTGCAAGATGCCCAAAAAACTTGGCTGGTTTTTATCTTCACACACCAATGACTACGAGCTACTTTGTCATTGGTGTTGCTTGAAGGAATAACTTTGCAGGAAATCTCATCGTTGATTGGCTTTACGGACTTTCCTTGAAGAATATGTTCTTCATACTTGAGCTTCAAATTTCTTAACAAAATCGTATTAATGATTGCATCCCCGAACCTTACCGAATACCAATCACTAAAGGATAGATCTCCAAAATCAATGTCGTTCCTTTCTAACTCATGAGGGCATATCTATACTTTGTCCTTCATATTGCTACCCCTATTACAATACTCACGAAATGGATTACATGTTGGCCAAGCTCGTATAGACCCGTTTTCCGTGATCATTAAGGGATCGCAGCAGTGCTTGATAGGTGGTTCCTCCTCTTCATCGATTGAGAATTTAGCTAATCTTTCTTCATCGTTAAGTGCAGTCCACATGTATCTGTTATCATTAACCCTTTCCTTATCGACCCCTCCATTGCAGATTTCATTCCGATGGCGAATGAAGCCCATAGATCATACCACTTTCCATTATCAATTGCCATAGCCTTACACCAATGATTCTTCATTTTAGATTAGTCTAACTCGGGAAACTTGTCAGACCTCGTATCCCGGTTACGCCGTAACTCAGATGTTTGGTTACGGCGTAACTTTCTTCTGTCATTGACATCATTATCTTCATTTATGTTAGACTCATCGGTGGATTTGTCATTTTCAGAAAACACGGCCTTACATGCTGTTGATTTGTTCCTTCGTTCCTCATTTATTCTCTATACCTCGTCGCCAAGCTTCCCAATCATGGTTTCCAATTTTTTTAGCGATTCGTCATGGATAGAAAGGATTTTTTTCGTATTATCTTGGAGGTTTTTCTTCCATTCTTCTTGCTCTTTCTGTCACTTAGTTGAATCTTCGAGGTACTTGCTGATTTTTTCCTCCATGTTAGCTCTTCTTTCACAAAAATTTCCACGATCGTAATATGGGGGAAGTTCCCCACGATAGCCATTACCGTTCCTATTATTCCTTTGAAACAGTCGATTTTCACCATACTTAACTTCTTCAACCTTGCTATCTTTGTCAATGAGAGGACAATTCTTGGTGAGATGTCCTCCTCCACAGCTTTCACAACCTACTTGGATGGCATGAACACATTCTCTGAGCTTGAGCATGTCCCGACCAAGATTTTCGAGCTTGCTAGTGATGGCGGCAATTCCATCAAGATTTTCGCCTAGGATTCTCTTGCTTCCTCCATCGTGCCACTATTGGGAATGATCGGCCATTTTATGGATGGCTTCAATGGCAAGAGTAGGGGTCATGCTCGGAATTGGTCCTTGGTAGTCCAACATCTGTCTAGTAGTTACGTTGATACCTTTGTAAAGAGATGTTGACCTTTTGCCGGCTGTTCAGGTCATGAGTTTTATACTTGTAAAGGAGATCGTTGTATCTATCCCAAGCTTGATACAACGTTTCATCATAATCTTGCTTGAAATTATGAATTTCCATGAGCTGATTAGATATCTTCGAAGGAGGACAATATCTTTGGATAAAATGCTTTTTTAGTAGAGGCCATGTATCAACTGCCCCAGCGGGCAATCTTTCGATCCATCTTCTTGCTCCCCCAGTAAGAGTCATGGGGAATACACGGAGCATAACAACATCATGAGAAACACCAGGAATATTGAAAAGGCTTGCAATGTACAAGACATTCTCAACGTGTTCATATGCATCTTCGTCCCCGTTTCCTGAAAAAGGGTTAGCACGAAGCTCCCTCATAAACTGATCTTTAATATCGACACGGACATTAGCTCCAATCGCCGATCTTACGAGCCCCAGCCCTTGTTCTTCTCTTGTCAACGCCAAATATTCTTCAAGAGTGAGGTCATCAATGTTAACAACTTCCATGGTACTTGAAACTTGAAAAGAAATCGTGAGAAGCTGAGAAAATTTAAAACAAAACAAAAATGAAAGACTTAATGAAAATCCTAATATAACTCCCCGGAAGCGGCGCCAAAAACTTGATGCAAGTTTTATCACCAGTGTTTTAATATTTATAATTGTCTCGTTATACCTATGGTCTACCCTAATGCACTAACGGGCAAAGTAAACCCGATCGTGTGTCGTGTAGTATTCGGTAAAACCGAGGTTGTCCCAAGAGCTATGTGAGCGGATTCTAATTAAGTCTAGGTGTCATAGATTTTGATTGGTTTTAAGATTGAAATGATTAATTAACTACTAAAGCAAGAAATGCAAGAAAGCAAATAAAGGCGAGGGTTGTGATCAACAGAGGAGAAGTGTGCTAACCTAGTTAGTCATCCTATCATGTTAAGTTCACATTTAATTACTTCCAATTGCTTCAAGTGGGGATTTACGTCGCTAGGAGAAAGATTTGGTCAGCTTGGTCCTAACCTATCAGCAAGGTTTCACTGGAGATCAAGCTACTACCCTTGAAAGTCCAGTTGTTTTAGTCCCCTAAGCCAAGTCATTAAGTTCCGCTACATGCAAGATTCATAACAATGAGTGCCCAGGCGCTAGCATCTTAAACACTCATCCCTAACTTCTTAAGTTCATATAAACGGTAGGTGATCTGTTGGTCAAATCGCACAAGCGAAGAAGGGACGTCAGTTGGTCAAATCTTACCCTTCCCACTCAGTCTACCTACTTAGGGTCAGTTGTTCATATCTCCTAAGTAACTAGCCACTACCGCCATTCAAAACTACCGAAATAAGGGTAGCTACCAACAAACTATGCATGCATACACTAGAAACAATTATACGGAAGCAATGTAAACATAAACAAAAAAATTAAGGAATAATAACTAAGCTAGCACCAGAGGTGCTTAGCCGCTCATATTAACTGAAACAATCGATTCAATGTTTAACATATTGAAAATAAATTGCTAATGCTTATCGTTATGGAGTGATTTCTCCCTTGGAGATAGCTCTGTATGCTCCTCGAGATCTTCCTTCAGCCTCCTACCCACGTTCTCTGCTTTTGTGTGTGGAGTGAATGATGAGAAATGCAGAATTTTGGGTGGTATTTATAGGCCAGATCTGGTTAAGGCGTAACTTAAGTTGAGAGTTACGCTGTAACATCCATTTCTTCGTATTTTGCTCTGGAAAAGTTGGTTACGGCGTAACATCAGGAATGAGTTACGCCGTATGATTCACGTATAACGCGTTCGGGATCAAAGGAAACTTCCTTTTTGTCGAGCAAGTTTTTCAACACCTTAGGCAGTGAACCTAATCGCTAGTGAGAGATGTACTACGCTAAGGTTTGAGGTTGAGGAAGATTATTTTTTTTCTTTTTATAATTTTTTATAAAGCTAAGGGTAAAATCTCGGGGTTTGGATTTGGGGGTTGGTACTTCTACCGATTACTCTACTTATCTAATTATCTAAACTAAGGGTAGTCTATGTCTATTGATGTGTGCTCGTATGATGATTAAAAATGTGTTTACGTAGATACTATTACTCCCTAGTTATCTTTTATTGGTGGTTGAATTGTCACGTCCTTATTCTTAACGCGTTGTGTCTTCTAAGGTTGTAGGGTGTGCTTTTATCCCTAACTCTTTGAGAATACCTTAAGGTTATTGCCTACGAGATCTCTAGGATTCATAAACTAACATTAAGGTTATCTTTGGATATATAGTCTACGATTCCGCTAAGTGACTATAAACTAAGTTTCACAAAGATTACTCAAGCATTAAAAAACACAACGATGGCCTAGTGCAATCCTAAGCCAATTACAATTAAGATAAGAGACAACCAATAAATAATTAATAACTAGGTTTCATAGATCTAAGCAAACACACAAGAAATTTAGCCGGACATGTTAAACATGCAAGTATACATACATACAGTCGAAGACATAATGAAATCAATGAAGTAAATAACTTATCTTGATGTAAAATAGGGTATGAGAACCCTAAGATATTGTCCAAACTGGACCAAAATCATTTTAGATTTTTACTCCACAAGTCTACCTCCCTAAAGTCTGAAAAATCAATTTCTATATATAATTTTACATATGCGACGCCGTCATCTTATAGCTGGGACGCCGTCAGATCACCGCCATTAGGGTTTTGTCTTGGCCAAGTCAACATTGGGACGGCGTCACATTGTGGTTTTGACGCCGTCAGTCTTCAGTAGTGACGTCGTGTTAGTTATAGGATTTCATACAAACGTGTATACTTAAATCATAGAAGCATATGGAGTGTTTAGAGAGAGAATAAGAGATGTTCTAGTGAGAGAAATACATATAAGGTTAGATTCAAAATGAACATCCAACCCTCTCCCTTGTGGGGAGAGGCCTATTTATACATCGAAGCACGCCCTCCTTCGGGCTGTGGATCAGGCATACAATGGGTCAAGACCCGTCCTTCCTCCACGGTGTTGCACTAGACTAAACTACGCTAATAACTAACTAACAAATAACGTAATAAACGATATGTCTACGAGCTAACTTAAGCTAGATTATATTTGGGGTGACCGATGCTTCACTATAGAATTTCCAATTCCTAACAATCTCCCCCTAAGGGAGGTCACCCCATGATTTACATTTCGCATCCTAACTTTCTAATTAATCTTCAGTATTGAGCTTGTAGACTTCACTTCATCAAAATATTCAATCTTTGTGCTTTCATGGTGATTTCATCATAATCCAACTACATTGTACATTAAGTGGAGGTTATAGAGCTGATCCACATTTTGATGACCTTCGAGCTTTATTTGAGATCATCAGCCACAGTTAATCTCAGCATCACCCATTGTTGTGTTGCCCGCATATGAAGTTGTGACAAATGGACCGACATGCTCACATTCTGGATCATGATGTCTTCTCATCAGAGTAGCGGAAGCTTTAGTTGATTCATGATATTTGCCAGCCAGAAAGTAAGAAAGGAGTGTAAATATCAGAGTTGTTGATGCACTTATCATGATTTCGAAGTGAATGCGTTGTGTGAGCATGCGGCAATGGATTGACCTCTCAATTCCGACAACAAACTCGGGTGTACCTGCATACAACAGTTACCAATAAAGTGCACGAAAGTGTCTTTGATCACTTTCGTTGAATTGAGGTACACGCCCACGGTTCCCCATTGATCAAGATAAGTACCGCCTCGTGATCGTATAATTCTCAAGAATTTCCTTGAGGGTTTCGCAGACTGCTCTAGCCGCTCTCGGACGAACGCCTCAAAGAAGACAACACGGAGTGAGTGAACCAACGAATTGTGATTCACTGATTGATGAGAAGAGATTTGAAAAACAATCGTGTACTGCTCAATATAAATTTTTTTTGCAATACAACGATGTTTTTAAGGAAAATCAATTATCAATCGTAAACACCTTTTATTTTGAAATATTAATACACAATCGATGTGCTAGAGAAAAGAATTTTAAGCACAACGACCGGTTTTTCAAAGGTATCCGTCAATCCATAACCTGAACCAGGATTGATTCATAAAATATGTTCTCTCTTTCCACATTGTGTGAAACATAGAGTCTTCATTGACAGTGTCCTAATGAGATTTATAGATGATCTCGTGGCTCTAGACTCAATTGTGCACATTTGGTTCCTGTGCCGGAGACTAGGGAGAGGGTCTCCTTCTGCAATATCAACCATCTCTAAGAGAAAGTCGATAGATAATGTAGGTTCCCCGTGAGAAAGAAACAAGTCCTTTTAAGAGGAACTTGAGTAGCTTGGAAAGATGTAGTGTAGTGCGTCACTGGGTCCATTACGTCTTGTCTTCAATACCGGTGCTACCTTGGTAACCACTAGTAGCATATGAATTGAACTCGGTTTCTGCCCTAAGGTTGAAATAATGGAGGGCTTTTTCTTTTTACCCTTTTCACATTTATTTCTTTTTCATTCTTCAACCCTTCAGTGCTTACCGAGACTTCATTACTAGAACCTTGTTGGGTTTATTCCAGTTCTAGCTCTATCTCACCAAGCACACTTCCCATATCTCCCTTTACTCCTTTTTTCATCATACCTAAGGACTCTACACTATCTAGTGGATTGTCCCGGTAGATCCCTCCGCTCTCAAGGGATCGTGGGAACGAATACCTAACCTAACCATCCTTATATCTCCATACATAAAGTAAATGTGGTCAGTCTTTTGGTATTGTTCTTCTTCCATTGGAACCAATTGTAAACCATTTGAAAAATCAATCCAAGTACTTGTGATTCATGATCAAAACATTTTATACCTGAATTGTGTTTGATATTTTTAGAAAAAGCTCCCCCTCAACATGTGCATTGTATGTTTGAAATAAGTTTGACACATGGAGGCAAGAGGACTCGAAAATCTCAGATTTAAGAAAGAAAGATTCGATTCTTTGATCAACAATTTCTAAAAGATATCAACATATCTTTCCCGATCAAAGTTAGTATTTTTCATACTTTGTTAAAGATATTTTTGGGAGAGGATGTGGTTTTCAAAAGAGTTGCTTCCCTTCAACTTGTGCATATAATATTTGATTTGTTTTGCAAAAGGAGGGAAGAGTTCTTAGAAGCACTTTCACGATCATATAGCCATGCGGAAACCATTAGAAAATCAATCAAGGTACTTTATGTTAAAACATGGAAATCTTTGTACCTTGAAAGTTTATTTTCTTTTTGAAATGCTCCCCCTCAATATATGCTTCGAGATTCAAAAAGAGTTTAGCACATATTAGAGAGCAGTATGCGTTTTGAGACAGGAATGGTCACCTTTTATCAGATTTCATATTTATATCACATTTTCTCCCCCAATCAAAAATTTCAAATCCTTTGAGATTTTGGATCTCAAGTGATTTAAATATGTAAGAAACAAAACTTGTTGGAGAAAAATGTGTCAGGTTTTATTTGATCTGAAGTGGACTACTCCAAAGTTCCCTTTTAGACAAAAAGGGAACACCAATCCATAACCTACCACTACACTATACATTGTAGTTATAATTGTTCATAGTACAATCACCACATTACATAGATCATAATACATAACAAAACTTATTGTAGAAAGATGTCTTCATTCAGTTCTTTGCAGTACCTTGTAATGACCATCACGTATTCTACCACCCACAAAACTTTCAAGGCTGCGGAAGATCTTTCTCGTCTTAAGTCATCATCTCATCGCAACAATGAACTCTTCACACCTCTTCAAATCCTGTTCAGACCATAATTTGGTTTTGTTCCCGGCTTCAAGTCAATTCTGATTTCCTTCACCCTTGAGTCCAATTCTTCTTCTACCATCTTGAGTGTACCATCACTGAATTTGTATAGCTCGCATACCTCATTAACATTCTTGACTCAGACTGTCAAGAAGAGGACTGCCTAGGGGTGTCAATTACTATATAGTCGTGAAGAAATTTATATCCTTTGGCTTCCCATTGAGGTCTTGTAAGATTGACCTGAAGTCCGTAGCTTTCCACGCCAAGTTGAAAATCACCAACTCTTTGTCGAATGACTAAGCCCCTGATCCAAAGATTGACAGCAGCAGAGAGAGCCTTCTTTTCACAAATAGGTAAATGTTCTAGATGTCCTTGGAGGTTCAGAAGATAGAGATCTTCAAAGTCATTTGGCATCAAATGTTTGAATTCGTTTTCTTCTATAACATAATCTTTCAAGTCTGCTCTTCGAAGAACAATCTTCTTCAGGTAATCATAGCCATAGATTGAGAAGATCTCTACACTGACAACACTTAGAATACGCAATTTGGATCGAACAACTCGCGACTTTTCAGCTCCATGTCTATCAATGTAAAATTTCTTCTTCTTGAACCACCAATGAGAAATTCCATATGAGGCAGTAATGTCATACACTTGTTCTTTGTCCGTCTAATTGATTCGATACCATTTGTTCAAGACTCGACCGTAGGTAGTAAAGCTTTCATCTTAGAAATTGATAAAGCTGGTCTTCTTTCTATAGTTCGAGCACATAGATAATCCAGGTCATGGTTGAAGAAGAACTCTAATTGAATGGTCATTTGTCCAGTTCACCACCGGAGGAAGAGGGTTGTTCACATCAAACTGATTGATCTCGCTCACTAGCTTGATCATTCAAGATTTTATGGCATTCTTCCATCCGGTATTGAAGCGATTAGCATCCGAGTGGAAGACTTTGACGATTTCAAACGCTGGGCCTTCAAGATCTTTAGGAGTGATTGATGTACTTCCCTTTTTCTCACAGAACCACTTCATAAAGCTTCCCATATCCCCTGTGAAGTCAAGAAGAGAGTCTTCTGCTGGAGCTTTATAGTTGGAAATAATGGTTGTAGCCCAATTGTTGTCAGGGTTTATTGAATCAGACTCGGGAATGGACCATGAAGGTTCAGGAGTTTGAGGTTTATCTTGGGTGAGCCAGCTTTGAGTCATGTCCTTGAAGGTGCCTCTAGACGTTTTGATTCGTTTACCCTCAATATACGCGTCCAACCAATCTTCTTCTTCTGTAACTTTGGGGATGTGCTTGGTAGAAGCATCATCGTCGTCTGATTCTGACTCTTGAGCAATGTAAGACTCGTCATTAAGCATTTGCTCTTCAGGAATAGAGGAGATGGTTGGTGTAAACCTGGAGTCAACGGTGGTCCATGCTGTAGAAGTCTTTTGAGATCCTTGACCACTTGAAGTTCCGGTTTGATTATGAGAATTTGGTGGAGGTGAAGGTGGGTTTGCCTTGTGAGTAATGGCTGTACCGGAAGATCCACCACCTCCAGATGTTCCTGCTCCACCAGTTGGAGGTGGAAGAGACGGTGGAGACTTAGGGCCTCCAGAAATTTCCTTTGTTTCCATCAGTACAGTCCTTCTTTTCTTCTTACCCTCCCTTTCACGTACATCCTCTACAAACTGCTGATAATCATCATGCCTTATCGATTCTTCGAGTGCCTCATATAATTTCGTATGAGTTTTGTCCAAATGCTCTCCTGCGTCATACATTCTTTCTGAGAGAACTGATCTCATGTCAGAGATCGGCAAGTCTTTAAATCGCTGAATTAATGGAGCCTTCATTGCCCATTCAACCACATCTTTTACTTCTGATTCTATTGCATTTGTTACAAATTCATTGAAGTTAAGATTCTCCAGCTTTTTGACACAACGATCAAGGACGTTGATGGATTTAGGCAGGTGCTTCTCAAGAGCTTCAATTCTGAAAAGCGCTTCTGTGAGTAGTTGCTCTGAGGACTTAACAAAGGTGGTGAGGCCTGGTGTGACAAAGATCACCTGATTGTGACAAGTGGTAATGAATCTTAGCGGGTTCGGGTGGTGGAAGTGCGGTTGATTGAGCAGGTTTGGGTGGAGGTGTGATTGATGGAGTTGTAGCGTATGTGGTGACCATTGGTGCGCATATCGGAGGAATGGTTGACGGTCTTGCTGAATAGGATGAGAACATGGACTGAACTTCTTCCTTTTCATTAGTTTGCTTGTCCGACTCGATGTCTGAGGGTCCGTCCCTTAGGAATTGATCACCATAAGTAATGTCAGGATCAATGTTCTTCAGTGATGACAATGACCCTATGGACATGTGAGTTTCTTCAAGGCACCTGTGTTCTTCAGATCTTGGCTCAAGGATCTCCTGTGGGTCTTTCAGCAGTTCATTTTCTTCATTCTTTTCTAATTGGGTGTCACTAGATGCAAGTGTGTCTTCCTGTGTAACAGACACATCCTTTTCCATTTCTGTTGGTTCTTGAGCTGAAGATGATTCAATGCTTCTTTTCTTCAGCTCAAATTGGGTAGTAGTTTTTGGTGATGGAGAAGAGATGGTCAAGCATAAGAGCGCTTGTTCTGCTTCTACTGCAATCCCTTTACCTTTGTCTTGTGTTGTGGTGGTGTGGTTTGTCGTGGTGTATGCACCTGGTTCTCTAATCACCACTCCTCCCACTCGGTGGTCTCTAAGGCATGTTTAGACTATCCGTGCTTTGTGAATTCCTTGTTGTAGTGCGCCTGCCTTCATCTATCAAACCCATCTCATTTTATGGAACCTTGGTTCCTTCATTACCTTACAGTGTCTCTCCTCTCCTCTTTTGCTTTTGAGACGGAGAGTCATTAGATACTGAACTATCGGGTCTCTTCTTTTTCTTAGGTAGGCTTGAGTAGGTAGACTCTGTTTGTTTTGATTTTGATTGTGTGGGAGTGGACTTAGGTGTGTCATCAGTGGTTGTATGAGGCTTCTTTACATATCTTTTGAAATAATCAGCTTTCTTTGATTTTCTCAGGCAAAGCTTCAGGAAAGTGCATTCCAAAGATCTCCTTGCCATGTCCTTCGGCAATATATTTTATGTTGAGTAGGATGAATTCATCGCTGGCTTCATGCAGGGCTGACTCGCTTCGTGAGTTGAACTTGTAGGTCTGTTGCAGATGCTTGATAATGAGTTTAGAAAACCTGATGTCGGGAATTACTCGTTTGCCAAGAATTTTTCTTCCTTTGACTTTATTCTGTGAGTTTAATCTATCAGTGATGAATGTGTCTAAAGACAGGGTGAATTCTTCCCAAATAAGTTCAGCGAAGTCAATGTTTTTCCCTTTGACCATTCCCCACATAATTTGCATTATAGGAGCTGTTAGTCTGTCCGTCCCTGATGTTTTACCGGTTAGGCATAAGTTGAGAATCGTAACAATTGATCTCCATGGTTGATATATTTCGGCATTGATGAGTGATGAAATCTTGGATAGCCTTTCCGGGTACCCCAATTCATTGAAAAAGTCTAATATATCTTGAGTGGAGGGTGGAGTGACAAATTTATTGGAAGGGTCTCTTGGCGTGATCTGAAGAGCATTCCTGAGAGTCTCAACGGAGATGTCATACCATTTTGTCTTTTAGCTTACATGAGTACGTAGGCACATCTTAACCCATGTAACGGTATTCCGAATCGTTGAATATAAATGGAGGGAATAGTGCATCGCTTGGTTAAGGCACCAAAGAAGTTGGTGTCTTTCAAGATGTCGATAGCCAGTCGGTAAGTTGGATTTTGTTGGCCTCTATCCACATCTACATAGCAGTTGCTCTTAGCAATTGAAACCCATTCAAGACGTGGAAGTATTTCGTCCTCGCTAGAGTGACAGTTGGTGCAAAGGCGCAGTATATATCGAGGATGTGGTGTCAGCCATTGAAATCTGATAATTACATATACAACAAAAACAATATCCAGAAAATTTGTTAGGTTAAGACAAGGTTATCCATTATGACCAATTTATAACCCCATATTTGTCTACTAAGAAAGCCGGATATGACAAATATGGAGACATAGGATGCACATCTCAGGAAAAATGTAATCAGTATGCAGAGACTTATAAGTGCAAGATAAGTTGCGAGAGGAAATCAATAAGTTAATACCACAAGCAAAATTGACAACTCGCATAGGACAAGTATGTCAACTCGCAATCTGCAACTCGCTTTGGAACAACAATTTGAGCAACTCGCATAACTCAACACGCATAGGTAACAATTAGTTATTAACTCGCATACGTCAAAACATATGAGGTAAGTCGCATAGGGTAACTCGCATCCATCAACTCGCTTTGGTAAAAAAAACTGGTCAACACGCATACCGTAACACGCATACATCAAACTGTATGTGACAAGTCGCATATAGCAACTCGCATAAATTGACAAGCAAGAGGCAACACGCATACACCAACAAATAATGCAACTCGTATATAGCAACTCGCTTTCAAGAATATCATACAGCAACTCGCATATAAGCAACCATGGGAACACGCTTATTAAGAATATTGCAAGGCAACTCGCATATAAGCAACCATGGGCAACTCGCTTAGAAGAACACAAGATGAACGCCCCAATTAATCAAACACATATCAAAAAAAGTTGAAAATTATCACACGGATAAATCACAAACCTAAAAGGGTCATTAATCAACGAACCAAAACATCAATCCTATAAAACCATCATACGAGTCACATTAAAACGCAACACGCATCAAGTAAATAATCAAATTCAATCATACAAACACCCCAACTCAGATCATGATACAGACAACCCTAAGCAATGTCATCTAAGACCACTTTCAATTACATTAAACAAAGATATTCAAACCTAGTGATCAGAACTTTTGATCGAGGCGAGTAAGATATGACAAAATCTGCACGATGGGTTATGATTAGATATGGTTCAAGTACAAATCATGATAGAGTTATGATAAGCAAGATCAGATAGAAAAAAAAACCTACCACACAATCACCGGTTTGTTAACTCGTTTAGATCAGAGTTGAGAGAGAATGTGTTTTTTAAAAGCTTTGACTGAGTGAGTATGTGTTTTGACCCAGAGACAACACGCAACCTTAAGTACACAGGTTTAGCGAGTTGACATTTTAAGTCCCTATACATTGCAGGTCGCATACTTAAGCTAGAGAGTCAACACGCATACAACAAGTTGAAACCTTACACTAGCAACTCTCATAATTAAACAGAAAGGACAACTCGCATGCATCAAGTTGATTATCAACTCGCATATTAACAAAAACTTAACAAATTGCTAAAATTAAGAGACAAGCATATCAGTTCAGAATACATAAAGTTTAGCAACTAAAGTCACACCAAGTATCATCAAATAACTCCACATAGCAAGCAACAACCAGGCCACACAATCAAGAATGCAGACACAGGAAACATCAAAGGAGATGATTATTCTACTCCAAGTACTAGACATATTAAGAAGCATAGTTCTCCCCCTCAATCAATGATACGGGTGAGAAAGTAATCATTGATTGATTCAGTTACAATTCAGTGGGTCTTAGTCAACTTAAGTTTGTGATTATTAAGACGAGTAACAATAAAAATTTTAAAGACTCTGTTCGAACTTCATCTAAAGCCCCTGTGCATTGTTAAATGACATTTCTAGGACCGTAGATGTTATCGATGACGAAATTTTAAAACGAGTGTAATAATTAATTAATTAATAAAATTATATATATATATATATATATATATATATATATATATATATATATATATATATTTGAATGTATAAAAACTTGTACAAGAATTAATGAGAACGAGTCCCAATAGGAGACCAGAGTCGAGTACAGGTACATCAATTCTCGACAAGCTACAATTCCCTGTTGAGCTTCATTTCTATTGGAAACCAGGTCATGATGTTCATGATAGAACTGAGTATTGTACCTAAAAGACTCGAGGACACTTTGCACTAATAGCACATGTAGTATTGCAAATAGGTGGGTTAGTGATGGTGTATTCTCATTTTGGATATTGTACTGTCTTGGAGTATCATTAATAGAAATCCCTTTAAGTCCAACATTCTTGAATATTTTATCTGTGGGCATCCACTTAAGACAAGATCTAGGTGAGTAAGTCCGTTTGGATCCTGTGAACTTAAATAATCTACTAGTAGGAATCCACTTAAAACAACTGCTAGCAGAGTTAGATGAAGCCAATTCTGCTCAACATTGGTCCTTTGCAATTAATTTGTTTCTTGGGATTGGCCACCATGCATCTTATATGGACTAGATGAGCTCCTTATATTCCTGATCTTAGAGTTTTGAACATTCAGCTGGGGATTGTTATTCATCATATTGGAATGAATTAGTGAAGTGACTGGTTTTGACAAAACTATATTCTCATCAACTTGGGAGGCAAGTTTAGATTTCGATGATTTAAATCTTTCTATCTTAATTGCATTGGGCTGCCTAACTACAACTCGTTCTGTATTATTAAGAACAATTGGCTTCCCTAAGGTCGATGGTTTTGTAAACTTAGTGTTCACTCTATTTCCAATGGTTTTCCTAAGCTCATTTTTTAAGGCAACAATGGTGAAGCTTTTATCCTGAATTTGGGCTTTGAGGGCATCAATGTCTGCCAACAAGGAGTTAGTTTGATCTAATAGCTTGGAATTGTTCTCTAATAAGTTCTTCCTCAAGGACTCATTTTCCCTTAATAGCTTGGTCACACATAAAGCTAATTCATCATTCCTAGATTTAATCGGATCACTCACCTCATAGTTAAGATTGTTCATCCCTTTATTATATTTCTTGTGCAGATCTGAGAGTTGTATTTTCAGATTACATATGGTTGAGTCTTTGTCCTGAATCTGGGTTTTTAATTGGTTAATTTCAAAAAATTCTCGAAATTTGGGAATTCCGGATTTATGCAAGGTTTTGTAGTAAGAAAACTTTCTTCTTTTTGTTGTATTGCAATTTATAAGGAAATGCAGTGTTTTTCGAGAATTGAGTATTTGTTAGAAAGTTCATCAAAAACCCCTTTTTCAACCATTTCATTTGTTTTAAAAATTCTAGACTCGGCCTCAACCTGGAACATTCATCCTAAGCATGTTCAAAGCTTAAGATCGCTTTGTTTAGGTAGACTAGCGTGATGCATAATGTTGAACAGCTTAAGGGTACCTTATCAGATGACACCCGCTCATCCACCGGTCTTACATGTGTATCCACATCGAGTTACCGAATCGCCGTTACTTTATTCTTTGTTGTATACCGATATTCGTGATTCAGCACCACCCATCCTTTCAACTGAAATATTACCCGACGTTTCACCACTATCTCCTAATTGCACTTGGCACTCATTCACGAAATCATCCTTGGAGCAAATTTTCCTCAATGTACTTTTCCACATTATCCATTAGTCGATAAATGTATCGATGAACTCCTCATTTCCATTACAATATGTTTCTTGAAAGAAATTCCAGCTTGAGTTTTGATCGGAGTATGGAATATTCCCCATTGATAAATGGTTGGAATTGGTTGTGGATTACCCCAAGTGCAGCATTGGAATCATCTTTAGTACCTTCTTTTGGTAAGTTGAAGCTTCATAATTCTAAGTTCGCCGCCAGGTTCTCGCCAATGAAGGTAAGTCCGACGAAAAGAGCACTACATGTTCGATCCACAATTGTAGATAAGAACTGTAAGAGATGGGAGTGAAGTAGTTGATAGGGCTCAAGGCTGCATTCCATTAGCAAGGCATTTTGCAGCATAAGCTGGTGTAATTTCTTGGGATTTGACTCAAAGTACGAGGTATTTTGATCATCATTGATTGAATCTGTTAAGGTTAAGCTTTCTCGAGTAGTACGTGACTTTGTCTCCGGCCAGTCAATGAGTCATATAGTTTGAGCACATTGGAAATTAATGGATCGGTATAGCCATAAATGTCGAATTACGGGATTTTATTATTCTTTGATTAAACCGGGAAATTGATTCTTTCACGGGATTTTACTAAATCAAAAGAACAACCGTAAAACTGCAGCACGAAGAAATGACAAGTCTCAAAAGACAAGTAGTGAATCTTGACAAGTCGCACCCTTACCAACTCGCTTAAGGATCAACTCTCTTAGTGGACAACTCGCATAAATGGACAAGTCGCTTAACAGCCAAGTCGCATAAACCAACTCGCTTAATAGACAAGTCGCTTAAAACCCAAGTCGCATAAAGATACAACTCGCTTAATAGACAAGTCGCTTAAAAACTCAAGTCACTTAAAGAGTCAGCTCGCTTAATAGCCAAGTCGCATAAACCAACTCGCTCCCAATAACAAAGCAACTCGCTTCCTAGAAACGCAATACCGTGGCTCAACTCGTTTCGTACAATATTAAAAAACAACCACTTTATCAATCAAAAACAACCCAACCATGATGATTCAAGCCTTCCAATTCAAAACCTAAACACATATGATGATCCTAAACACAAAAGTACAATCAAAATTCAAACTTTAACACTAGAAATTGACCAAATTATTCAAACTCTTCTAAACACTTATAACCCCAAAAACCTTATGAAATCCACCAAAACAAAGAGCATGAAAGATGAGTGATCAAACCATGGCTCTTGATACCAATTGTTAGTTATAGGATTTCATACAAACGTGTATACTTAAATCATAGAAGCATATGGAGTGTTTCGAGAGAGAATGAGAGATGTTCTAGTGAGAGAAACACATATAAGGTTAGATTCCAAATGAACATATAACCCTCTCCCTTGTGGGGAGAGGGCTATTTATACATAGAAGCACGCCCTCCATTGGGCTGTGGATCAGGCATACAATGGGTAAAGACCCGTCCTTCCTCCACGGTGTTGCACTAGACTAAACTACGCTAATAACTAACTAACAAATAACGTAATAAACGATATGTCTACGAGCTAACTTAAGCTAGATTATATTTGGGGTGACCGATGCTTCACTATAGAATTTCGAATTCCTAACACGTCGTCTGAATCTGGATCTAGGCCGTCTGAGAAGAAAAGTCTTCGTGACGCCCTTACTCTTCATAGCCCGACACCGCCGTGTAAAATAGCAATTTCGCCTTGTGTCGCCAAAATAGGGACGCGCCGCCTCTTCTCGGGGACGCCGTCCGTGTAATTCCAGACCTTGAGTGTCTTGATCTTGACTTAGCCATTTCTTCATATATTCACTCCTTTTCATCCAAAAATGCATCATTCCAGCATTTTGCTTCCAAGAGACCTAAAAGTGAAAAGGAACGAAATTAAGCAAGAACGGATATAAAAGTAGGCGATTAAGGGCTTAAATGACCCCTTAAAGTGTACGCTTAAATCCTTATCAAATATCCCTACACTTGGTATTTGCTTGTCCTCAAGCAAATGTGCTTTTCCAATCAATTTATAAGTTAAGGGGCATAAAGCAATAGTTTAACATAATTCATAACAAGTAAAAGCACCTCAATAGTCATAACAAGCACGAAAATTATATACTAGCACCTAACAAGTGGTGTTTAGATTCTCTCATCTCTCGGGTGTATATGAAATATAGCAAATGGAAATGGAAGATAAACACTCATTAACTACCATAGTACATAGATTAACATAGGCTTGAGACTAGATCAAACCTCCACCGCTTTGGCGTAAGCACCTAGGAACAACTATCTATGAGGTCTTTTAAAGGGTTGTAACGTTAGGCTTACGGTTAGGGAATACAAAGGGTTTGGCTGGATAGGCGATTTAGTGGTGGCAAGTCAAAAATCTTTATGTTACAAGGATGAGAAGAAGGGCGTTGCTAAGCCGAGACTCGACTCTATAAACTCTAGATAACTTTGAAACAAACAAACATAAATATAAAGATAGATGTAGGATGGTAGCCCATTTTTTTTCAACACTGTTTTTTTCTTCTTCTCTTTTTTTTTTCATTTTTTCTTTTTTCGGTTTTTTTTTTGCATACACTTTTACTCTACCATCCTCTACAATAACATCGAAATATAAGGGATTTATAGGCACATCCCTACACTTGAGTTTTTATTGCTCTAACACTAACTTGACCCGAATTGAAAAGATCAAAACACTTGGAGTACATTATTACGTAAATAAATGGAATTTGAATTTAACGTTCTTTCCCGTCACTCCATAAAACTTAACTTTACCCATGAGTCCCAATCATCCCAAAACTGTGTACAAAAGATATGACTCGACTTAGCAACCATGCAAATAACTAGATAATTGAACTAAGGGTTTAGTATGATAACAATAATGCACTAAAAGATGAGTGCATACAAGGTAGGCTAAGGCGATTTGGGTGTACATTTGTGGGTGGATTGTAAACAATGCTCTTCATTGATATTCCGGAAAACCAAAACATCACGAGAACCGCGAAAAGATAGGCTCTAAGGGGTTAACTAGGGGTATCGTGTACTAAAGATGAGTACATCGCAAGGGTGTGGGGGAATTACTCAACCGATATGGAAGAAGTAATTATAATACAGGTATTCAACAAGGGTTATCCTAATGCCTCTTATCATTTAGTTATTCCTAACTACACAAGTGAAGTCTCACTAGCGATCTCGGAATGCATCACAAAACAAGTTCTAAAATCTATTATACTACCGGTACACTCTATAAGCATTAAAGGTGAATGCTTTAATTCCTATAGATCTAGGCTGAAACTCACATTTTTGGGTTGGAATTTGAGGGGTAAAGGGTTTTTTGTGCTAGTCATATAACTCCTATCCATGAGACACTTTATTAAGACTAAAGACCCACTCGTACATATTATGAAAAACTTTAAATTTGGCACTAAAATTACCCTAACCGATATTTCTCATAGCTTATTACACAAATGAAATAGGACAAGACAAATGATCAAGGATAAGCATAGTTTCAAAGTTCCCGTTTTATTCTCCCTCTCTACACTTAAACTGAACATTGTCCCCAATGTTCCCCAAAAGTATCAAAGTTATGATAATGGAAGTTAATTAAAATAGAAAGAAACTAGTACTCCCCTGATTATCTTGGTAGGATCCGTGCGAAGTAGTGGTTAAGTTCTTTCCAAGAAGAATGTATGTGTGATAAGCTTCATCCAATCTTATGTTTCTTCTTCTTGATAAATAGAACCTGCACACTTTAAGAAAATAGACGAAACCTTCACGTAAAATCAGCGGTAACATTATATATGAATCTACTAAACTAGGATATAATGCTTGTGGAATGGATGTTTGCAGATTTTCTAGAAAATTAAGACCTGAGAATTTCCAAAATTTTTATAAGTAGCACAGAAAACGAGAGAAAGTAATAAGTCGTTTACCCTCCCCGACGTCATCAGTTGTAACCTAACGCCGCCGTAGGTTATCCGACAGTAAACCGGTTTGCGTGATTTTTCTAGAAAAATTCAGGAAAAATTACACCTTTAAATTCTGGAAAATTCCTGAAAAACATCCATTATGAATCGATACAAGCATTTGACTCTGACAAACACACATATATATCTTTTTCTGTAATCGTAGTTCTCATGTTCACGTTCTTTTAAAAACGTGTGTAATCCTTCCTACACTTATCCCTTTTGTAAAATACCTTTATATGCAATTAAGACGAGGTTAAAAACAAAATAAAGCATTTTCACAAATTCAAACATGAGAACGAACAATAATGAAAAAGATATATGACACACAAACAGGCAAACAATTAAGCATGGGTTGCCTCCTACGAAGCGCTTATCTTTATTTATGAGTCTTGTAGCTAGACTCGAAGTTGTGCCCCCACGTACCTATGTAAGTAAGTTTATCCTCAAGAATGTCATAGGGATCAAACTTATCTTTTAAGTTCCTAGTGGTACGCTCAGTCCGGCATGCCTTTTCAAACTTTTCTCCATCGGGGTCATAGATTGTCATCCTAATGTGCCATTCTCCATTTCCATCACTAGGTGGTCTATCCCAATTCCATGTATGCTTAGGCTCATCACTCTCAACTTTCCACTTATTCATGACAAGATTAATGGGTAAGGCTCCTAGGAACTCGGTCATCTTCCTAAACACTAAGGTGTCCTCGAACGGGTTCACTTCAATGTCCCTAGCCAATTGTTGCTTAAGGAAAGTTGATTCACTTACAAAGGACTCCTCTAAATAGAAAGGTCGCTGAGGACCTACAATATCTTTATTAGTCCAAGGTCCATATCTAGATGGTGTTCTATCTAACATGATCTCGTAGGGAATTTCTTCCTCTTTATAGTAGATATGCTTCTTGACATCATAAACTGACCTAGCATTCCCTTCTCCTACCACTATCTTAGACATCTTACAATCAATTATTGCACTAGCGGTAGCTAAGAATCCTCTTCCTACTAACAATGGGCATGTCGGGTCTTTGTTCATGTCTAGCACATGGAAATCCGCCAAAAGAGTCAATTGACCTACGTGTACTACCATGTCTTTTATTATCCCAACCGGATATGCAATACTTCCATCTGGTGGACCTAAAATGGTTTTCGTTGGTTCTATTTTACTTAGGTTAAGGTTTCTATTGGGGGACAACGGAAGAAGATTGATACTTGATCCAGAGTCGGCTAAAGTGTCGAAAGGTTTGGAATTTCCAAGCCTACACGGAAGAATGAATAGCCCGGGATTATCTAACTTCTTAGGTAACTTATTTTGCACAAATGCGGACCCACGTTCTCCTAGTTTTAGTTCTTGCTCATATTTTTCTTTTAAAGCTTTATAATAAGGTGCATGAGTCAAGACTTCAAGAACCGGTTTTTCTTGGTGGAGTTCCTTGTACTCCCCTCTAGATTAGGTTCGGTTCTTGGTTGACGAAGTCTCAAGAGTTGGTTCGACCAATGGTTCGGGTCCTTGGTACCTCATGAGGGATCGCTTGGAACCCGTGTTGATGGCATTGACCGGTGGACTTTGGGTGTGAAGGGCATAGATATGCACTCTCCCAAGGTGAGCAAGAACATGAAGTCGATGAAATCGAATTCACTTTTTGGTTCTTTATAGTGTCACTCGGGAGTGCTCCAATTTCCCGGTCATTGAAGGCTTTTAAGATAGCGTCAAGTTTGGTTGACATCTCGCATTGTCGTTGCTTGAAATTGGCCTCAAGCTTAGTCAAACGAGCTTCTTGAGATGACATGAACTTGGACACTATCGCCTCGAGGCTAGTAGGATTCGCTGCATTTTGAGGGTTGGACCTATTGGGTGGACTAGATTGGCTCCACCTAAGGTTAGGATGATTCCTCCATGAGGGATTGTATGAATTTCCTAAATTGTTTTTTCGGCTTGAAACCACTTTCTCCGCCTCCATCGGTACGTGTGGAGGCGTAGTCCACAAAAGCTTGTTCGGGGAGTCTTGTGCAATCACGATGTTGTGGGGACCACTACATAACTCACAAGGTAGAGTGATTTTGCTCACTTGGTGTGAAGACTTAGGATTTTCATAGGAGCTCATTAGGAATTTGACTTGATCTTCAAGCTCGAGCATCCTACGATCATAAGTTTGTGAGTCAATGGGAGGCAAGGAGATTGCCTTGACGGTTTTGGGCAACTCACGGGGTCATTCCAACTTTCGTCGTCATAGAGGGCAAGGTCCTCTATTGTACCCCATGATTCTTCCGCGATCATCACAAGTTTGCCAACGGCCGCTTGGTCGATGGATTGCTTAGTTGAGAAGTTGACATGATCATAAAAGATTTGGACTTGGAGCCAAAGATCGCATGTCGCGATGGGAGCAAGTCCTTGAATCGAGTCCATGCCTCGTAGAGAGATTCACCTTGACGTTGTTTGAACATCAAGATTTTATTCCTAAGTTTGGTAGTTCTCCCCGGTGGGAAAAATTGGGCAAGGAAACAAGTGGTGAGATCATCCCAACTTGAAATGGATCCGGAAGAAGTCTCAAGCCAATTACTAGCTTGGTCCCATGAGAATGGAAGAGACGCAAGCTGGTCTCCCCGTAGTAGCATCAAGGTCGATGGATTCGACGATTTTAATGAAATCCTTAAGATGCTGATTAGGATCTTCGGAGCGAATTCCATGGAATTGATATGCTTACACAGCGCGTTCGGGGTCAAAGGAACTTCCTTTTCGTCAAGCAAGTTTTTCAACACCCTAAGGAACCTAATCAAGTAGTGTGTCGTGTAAGCCACGGGTATTGATATCGCTCTCTGGGAATAGGAATGCTAAAGAAGTTACTACGCTTAAGGTGGGGTTGAGGAAGATTATTTTTATCTTTTTTTATATTTTTAGGAAATGGAAAGGTAACAATCTCGGGTTTGATTTGGGGTTTTGGTAATTCTACCGATTACTCTACTATTATCTATTCTAATTAACTAAGCTAGGGTAGTCTATGTCTATTGTTGTGTGCTTGTATGATGATTAAAAATGTGTTTACTTAGATTTTATTACTCCCTAGTTATCTCCTATTGATGGTTGAATGGTCACGTCCTTATTCTTAACGCGTTATGTTTCTAAGGTCGTAGGGTATGCATTTATCCCTAACTCTTTAAAGCTACCAAAGGTTAATGACTACAAAATCTCTAGGATTCATAAACTTAACACTAAGGTATTCTTTTGATGTTTACCCTACAATTCCACTGGTAACTATATGCTAAGGTTCAACAAAGATTAATCAAGCACTAATAACACAACGAATGACCTATCACAATACTAGGTCAATCAAAATTAAGATAAGAGACAACCAATCAATATTCAATAACTAGGTTTCATATTACCTAAGCAAACACACAAGTAAATTAGTCGGACATGGAGAACATGCAAGCATACACACAATCAATTGAAGACATAATTGAATCAATGAAGTAAAACACTTATCTTGATGTAAGATAGGGTATGGTACCCTAAAATATCAGATAAGAAAATTTTGGTTCGTTTAGGTTTTACTCCACAAAACTACCTCTTAAAACCTAAAAATTTGGATTCTATATATAGTGTTACAAAATGCGACGGCGTCACTCTTTAATTGTGACGTCATCGGGTCGCCGCCATTAGGTTTTCGCCTTGGCCACATTATCATTGTGATGGCATCACCTTATGCCCCGGATCGCCTCTTCAGCCTCCGACTGCCCTGATCAAATCTAGGCCGCCTAAGCCGCGACGCCCTACCTTTTAAAACCTAATGCCGTCACTTGTAAATAAGCAATTTGGCTACTGAGTCATCACAAAGTGTGTTGCGACGGCGTCACAAATAGAACCTGACGCGGTCCCTTTCAGTTCCAGCAGCTTGAGTGCCTCGATTCTTGACTTTGGCCATTTTCTTCGTATATTCGCGCCTTTTCGTCCGAATAAGTGCCATTCCAGCAATTTTCCTTCAAGAGACCTAAAAAGTGAAAAAGAACGAAATTAAGTAATAACGGATACAAAAGTGATCAATTAAGGGCTTAAATGACCCCTAAAAAAGGCACCTTTTAAATCCTTATCAAATATCCCTACACTTAGTATTTGCTTGTCCTCAAGCAAATGTGCTTTTAGCCAATTGATTTATAAGTTAGGGGGTCATGAAGCATTAGTTTAGAACAATTCATAATACATATAAGCCCCGACAAAGTCATAACAAGCACGGAAATTACATACTAGCACCTCACATGGGGTGTTTGGATACTCACATCTCTCGTGTGTATATGAAATATAACAAGTTGGAAATGGAAGATAAACACTCATTAACCGGTCCTAGTACATAGATTACCATAGGCTTGAGACTAGATCAAACCTCCATCGCTTTGGTGTAAGCACCTAGGAAATACTATCCAAGAGGTCTTTTCAAGGGTTGTAACGTTAGGCTTACGGTAGGGAAACAAAGGGTTTGGTGGGATAGGCGATTTAGTGGTGGCAAGTCAAAAATCTTTATGTTACAAGCATGCGAAGAATGCCGTTGCTAAGCCAAGACTCGACACTCTAAACTCTAGATAACTGAAATAAACAAACATAAATTTAAAGATAGATGTAGGATAGTAGCCCGTTTTTTTTTTTTTTTTTTCAACGCTCTATTTTTTTCTTTTTCTCTTTTTTCTATTTTTAACATCAAAATGATAGGGATTTATAGGCACATATCTACACTTGAGTTATTATAACTCTAACACTAATTTGACCCGAATTGAAAAGATCAAAACACTTGGAGTACATTATTATGCAAATAAAGGGAATTTGAATTTAACGTTCCCTTCCCGTCATTTCATAAAATTTAACTTTTCCCATAAGTCCCAATCGTCCCTAAACTATGTACAAAGGATATGACTCGACTTAGCAACTTATGCAAGCAACTAGATAATTGAACTGAGGGTTTAGTGTGATAACAATAATGCACTAAAAGTGAGTGCATACAAGGTAGGCTAAGGCGATTTGGGTGTACATTTGGGTGTGGATTGTAAACAATGCTCTTCATTGATATTCCGGAAAACCAAAACATCATGAGAATAGCGAAAAGGATAGGCTCTGAGGGGTTAACTAGGGGTATCGTGTACTAAAGATGAGTACAACGCAAATGTGTGGGGGAATTACTCAACCGATGTGGAAGAAGTAATTATATTACGGGTATCAAACAAGGGTTATCCTAATGCCTCTTATCATTTAGTTATTCCTAACTACACGAGTGTAGACTTACTAGCTTATCTCGGAATGCATCACAAAACAAGTTCTAGAATCTATTATACTACCGGTTCACACTCAAAGCATTAAAGATGAATGCTTTAATTCCTACAAATCTAAGGGCGATCCTCACATTTTGGGTGGAATTTAAGTGGTAATGGGTTTGTGTGTAGTCATATATTTCCTATCCATGAGACGTTTTATTAAGACTAATGGCCCACTCCTATATGTCATGAAAATTTTAAATTTGGTGCCAAAATTACCCTAACCGATATTTCTCATGGTTTATTACACAAATGAAATGGGACAAAGCAAATAGTCAAGGATAAGCATAGTTTCAAAGTTCCCGCTTTATTTTCCCTCCCTACACTTAAACTCAACATTGTCCCCAATGTTCCCCGAAAGTATCAAAGTTATGATAATGGAAGGTAATTAAAACGAAAGAAACTAGTACTCTGATTATCTGGTAGGATCCGTGTAAAGTGGTGGTTACATCTTTCTTCAAGAAGAATGTTTTCATGAAAAGCTCCTTCTCATCTTATGTATTTTCTTCTTGATAAATTAAACCTGCACACTTGAAGAAAACAAACGAAACCTTCACATAAAATCGGCGGTAAAAATATATATATGAATCTACTAAACTAGGATATAATGCTTGTGGAATGGATGCCATGATTTTCTAGAAAATTAAGACCTGAAAATTCTAAAATTTTATAAGTAGCTCGAAAACGAGAAAATTAGTAAGTTGTTTTCGCTCCCCGACGCCGTTGCATCCTAAAGCCGCCAAGTTATCATGACAGAAACCGCCTGCGATTTTCTGAAAAAATTCGAACATTTTTATCTTTAAAATCAAATTTCACGCAAAACATCCATTATGACTCGATACAAGCATTTGACTCGAAAAAACACACATGTATATCTTTTAAATTATTGTAATCTCATGTTCACGTTTCTTTGAAAAACGTAATCCTCCCTACACTTATACCTTTTATAAAATACCTTTATATGTAATTAAGACGAGGTTAAAGACAAAATAATGCATTTTTACAAATTTAAACATGAGAATAAACAATCAATAAAAGATACACAACACAAACAAGCAAACAATTAAGCATGGGTTGCCTCCCACGGCGCTTTATTTATAAGTCTTGTAGCTAGACTATGTCGCGTCCTCACGTGGCTCCTCGTTTTCATTCTCATGAGAATTCCTATCATATTGACAAAATTTTCATCATCATCTCAGACCTAGGCCCTAGGGTCAAGTAATCCTTATAATAAAGTCTCCTTTTCTCCCACATGAAATTCAAACCTTTTCAACATCGTCTTCTCGCTTTTTCTTCAAAAGCTCTAATGTTGTCTCGCTCAAAAAGGGATAAAGGGCCATATTCGTCGTCTTCCAAGGCATCCTATAAGTGATCTCCTCGCCTTCCTTAAACCTAACCGCTCCTTCAAACTCGTATGGCTCATTTTAGACTTTTCAACAAACGGTTTTCCTAGCACTACTTGGATAAGCTATAGTCAATGACACATCCGATGTCTTCTAGGACCACAAAATCAACTAGGTAGGTGAAATTTCCTATAAAGACGCGGTACATCCTTGAGTCTTCCCACAAAGTTGCAAACCCCACCTGGATACTTAGGGTCTCTCCTAATCTTAAGTCTCATAATGTCATTGTGTAAATACCATGACATCACATTAACGGGAGATTCAAGATCTATGTAAGCATGGTCAACATTCCTATATCCGATCATACAAGGAATTTTTAGGTTCCAAGGATTTCCTCTCCTAATCTTTGGACATATCCTAATGATGGGTGATCGGGGATTATCGATTATGTATTGATGGTAAGCAACCTCTTCCTTAGTGGGATAAAGATTGAAATAAGCACTATCCTCCCTCATTCACGCTTTTATCCACTAAGCCATTTTTCACTATCATGATCATGGAGCCAACTACATGAGGCGCCGACCACTTTCTCAACAGCTTCCCTAATTGTGCTATCACATACCTTTTGTAAATCTTGAAGGTCGGTGTTTCTACTCACATTACGGCTTTGGCGGTTGTGTTGGTCATTGGGTTGGGTTTTGAGTAGAAGTGATTTATTTGGTGGTGGGTTGTTGAGTGGTGGTTGGTTATCACCTTCCATGATAAAAAGTGATTGGATTGCTAACAAAGGTCACGAAGAAGGGGGATAGACTATGAGGAAGCTAAAAATGGAAAAAAAGGCTTACTTGATAGGAATCAAGCAAGGAAACCTAAATGAGGTGGACCCCTAACTAGCTATTCTATTCCCGCTACAATGCCTAAAACTTGATACGCTTACAAATACGTCGTCAAAGGAACTTCCTTTTCACGAAAGCAAGTTTTTCAACAAACTAGGCAGTGAACCTAATCGTTGTAGTGTAGTATTAGGGTAAGCCACGGTATTGATATCGTCTCTAGGGAATAGGAATGCTAGTAAGAAGTTAATACGGTAAGGTTGGGGTTGAGGAAGATTATTTTTTATCTTTTTTTATATTTTTTAGGAAATGGAAAGGTAACAATCTTGGGGTTTGGATTTGGGGGTTTGGTATTTCTACCGATTACTCTACTTATCTATTCTAATTAACTAAGCTAGGGTTAGTCTATGTCTATTGTTGTGTGCTCTTTTAATTAAAAATGTGTTTACTTAGATTTTATTACTCCCTAGTTATCTCCTATTGATGTATGAATTGTCACGTCCTTATTCTTAACGCGTTGTGTTTCTAAGGTCGTAGGGTATGCATTTATCCCTAACTCTTTTGAAGCTACCAATTGTTAATGACTACTTAAATCTCTAGGATTTATAAACTTAACACTAAGGTATTCTTTGTATGTTTAGCCTACAATTCCACTAGTAACTATAGGCTAAGGTTCAACAAAGATTAATCAAGCATTAATAACATAACGAATGACCTATCACAATACTAGGTCAATCACAATTAAGATAAGAGACAACCAATCAATATTCAATAACTAGGTTTCATTCATATTACCACACAACAAAGAATTAGCCGGACATGGTAAACATGCAAGCATACACACAATCAATTGAAGACATAATTGAATCAATGAAGTAAAACACTTATCTTGATGTAAGATAGTATGGAACCTAAAATATCAGTACAAGATGTACCTTGGTTCGGTTTTAGGTTTTACTCCACAAAAATACCGTTAAAACCAAAAATTCGATTCTATATATAGTGTTACAAATTGTGACGGCGCTACTTTAATTGTGACGCTGGCCAGCCGCCATTAGTTTTCGCCTTGGCCACATTATCATCATTGTGACGGCTACACCTATATGGATTGCCTCTTCGCCCCCTCGACGCTGCCCGATCAAATCTAGGCCGCCTCGAAAGCCGCGACGCCCTACTCTTTTAAAACCCGATGCCGTCACTTGTAAATAAGCAATTTAATACTGAGTCATCACAAAAATGTATGGCGACTCACACAAATAACCCGACGCCTTCCCCTTCGGCCCAGAGCTTGAGTGCCTCGATTCTTGACTTTGGCCATTTTGTTCGCATATTCGAGCCTTTTCGTCCGAATAAGTGCCATTCCAGCAATTTGCCTTCAAGAGACCTAAAAAGTGAAAATGAATGAAATTAAGTAATAACGGATACAAAAGTGATCAATTAAGGGCTTAAATGACCCCTCAAAAAGGTACCTTTTAAATCCTTATCAGGAATGCACATTCGTTTTGCACCAACCAGATGGTGTCGGATCGCAGGGCAATATATTGAGCTTGATCGGGGAGCTCAATAGTGTTCCTATAGTCATGATGGGTTGGTCTAGAGTATTCACCAAGCCTCTCTTGGGTCAATGATTGGTGGATCGATGAGTGGTGTATGTTATCACCTTCCATGATGAAAAGTGATGGGATTACTAACAAAGGTCACGAAGAAGGGGATAGACTACGAGGAAGCTAAAAATGAGAAAAAAAAGAAGCTTACTCGATAGGAATCAAGCAAGGAAACCTAAACAAGATAGAAATCAAACTAGCTATTCTATTCCACAAGGCGCAAACTTGATATGCGATAACGCTGCTCGGGTCAAAGGAAACTTAATCTATAGTGAACCTAATCGCTAGTGTAGTATTGGGTAAGCCCTGGGTATTGATATCGCTCTCTAGGGAATAGGAATGCTAGTGAGAGATGTACTACTTCAAAGTTTGAGGTTGAGGAAGATTATTTTTTATCTTTTTATAATTTTTCATAAAGCTAAGGGTAAAATCTCGGGGTTTGGATTTGGGGGTTTGTACTTCTACCGATTACTATACTTATCTAGTTATCTAAACTAAGGGTAGTCTATGTCTATTGATGTGTGCTCGTATGATGATTAAAAATGTGTTTACCTAGATACTATTACTCCCTAGTTATTGGTGGTTGAATTGTCACGTCCTTATTCTTAACGCGTTGTGTCTTCTAAGGTTGTAGGGTATGCTTTTATCCCTAACTCTTTGAGAATACCTTAAGGTTATTGCCTACGGATCCTAGGATTCATAAACTAACACTAAGGTTATCTTTGGATATTTAGTCTATTCTCGCTAAGTGATAAAACTAAGTTTCACAAAGATTACCAAGCATTAAAACACAATGATGGCCTAGTGCAACCCAAAGCCACCAATTAAGATAAGAGACAACCAATCAATAATTAATAACTAGGTTTCATAGATCCAACAAACACACAAGAAATTTAGCCTTACATGTTAAACATGCAACATACACACATACAATCGAAGACATAATGAAATCAATGAAGTAAATAACTTATCTTGATGTAAAATAGGGTATGAGAACCCTAAGATAGTGTCCAAACCGGACCAAAATCATTTTAGGTTTTTACTACACAAGTCTACCTCCCTAAAGTCTGAAAAATTGATTTCTATATATTGTTGGATCGATATACTTTAATCAAACTATCTTAACTAGCTTGTTAAGGTTTAATAACCTCGGATAAATCCTAAGTTATTAACAAAGAAACACTGAGCAATCTTTATTAAGTACGCTGAATTTACTTAACAAAGCTAAGAAGAATAACCTTTTATTATAAACTCTAAATCGCTTATTGGCTCATACAACTCTAAGATAATCAAACTTTTCCCTAAAACACTAATTCGTAAACTCTAAAACTCTTTTTCTGAAATCGTACACTCTAAAACTCATAGACTCATAAGCAATCGTACATCTAATGCCAATCTAGGAGTCCTTTTATAGGCTCAAGGATATCCTAGTCGGTTTACAATTGATAACCTTGTACCACAAGTAATCTAAACATAGAATACAATACTTTCCATAAACGAATATATAGCTTCTTTTGTTCTTGCAAGACTTTGACTTCATATTGCAATATTTTGACTTTGTCCTAATAAAGATTTTGAGTCTTTGACTTCTTCCAAGATTTTGCAAACTACAGATTTTGATATCTTCAGACTTTGATATCTTCAAAGACTTCATATCCCAACAATCCTCCCCTAACTTGAATTCTACTTGCTTGACTTCAAGTTCCTTTTGTAAATATATCTTTAACAGCTTCATCTTTAAAAACGGATTGTTTCTTAGTCTTTAAGCTTTTATCTCTCTATAACATCGTCTCTTGTCAAAGTATCTCTTAGAATTGTTCTCTTTACAAAAAGATCCAAAGAAGCTCCATCTTTTCAAACACGAACAATATGACAATTTGTACATTTAATTCAGCTTTAAGTTGCATACTATTCTTATCACTTTCAAGTGAATCATTGAAAAATTAATGGATTTAGAACTCTTTACCAAAGCCATTATCTCCGGAGTAGCCAAATGTTTTGGTGTGTAAGACCATGGTACATTGATAACCATATGATTTTTAGCAAACCACCAACTATCAAATGATTTGTTTTGTCTTTACCAAAAGTCGTACCTTCCGACTAGTTAGTTCTTTTATCTAATGGTGAACTACTTACCAATAATGGTTTTTCCACTGCCTTTACCACAAGCCATTTTCTTGTGGGCTAGCCAACTCTTCACATTATCTGATATGGTGAGTTGATTACCATCCAACTTATTAGCAAGTTGTCAACTAAAAACGGATTTGATATATCTTTACAAGAGCCGTTTGCTCATGGATTAGTCAATCCTTTTGTAACCATGGTGGATTGATAACCTATTGATGTTATCATCACAAAACCCATTTATTGAACCTTTATTTTAAGATATTTATTAATTAGCAAAAGGTTTCTTCTAAAATTCATTTAACTCGTTTATTCTCGCAAACAAGACTTTGATGAAAGTACGTCTGATTAGCAGACTTTGAATAAAAGTACCGATATATCAAAAGTATTTATTCAAATAAAATTCATACCAGCTTATTGATCATTCTCAAAGAACGGTAGTCCAGCTTTATAAACAAGTTGATAACCATGCAAGCAGCTTCATTATCCTCTTCTACTTCCAATCCATGCTCTAGCATTCTTCTCATGAGCTCAACTGTGAGAGGGTATCTTCTTTCTCCAAACATGTGTATCATTGTTCCATTTTCCACCCAAAACATGAATTCCATTCTTCAAAGAATCTCAAAGAAACTATTTCCCAAATTTCTTGATTCTTCCAGATATCATTAGTGCTCTCTTCATCAGTTTCCCATATAGTTATGAGATCACCATGTAAAACCAAACCAATCCCTTCCAATGGATTATTTTCAAAGTAAGCCTTCACAACATGATATAAGTAGAATAGGTCTACTCTATCTATAATATGCAAGAATCCCATAGCCTTTTAAAAACTTTGAAGCTTTCATCTTCTTTATGAAAAATCATGTAATCTCCATTCTTGGATTTCACAACTTTAAAAACACCGATCTTTGATCCGCTCATCTTCATGTCATCATCTTCCTTTGTATAATCAAAATCTACCACTCTGAGATAATTCTTCAATTCATATCTAGTCTCAGATCTTAATTCAACCTTTTTTTTCTTTAAATCAACATCCAGAATCTCAGCTTTTCTTTTTTCTTTTAAGATCTTCTTCCTTTCTGATTCAAATTCCAATGAGCTTCTTCTAAAGTCTTTAATATCGCAACACTCTTCTTATAAGTCATGTCAAAGATCATAGAGTCTTTTCATATCAACATAGTTTAACTTCAAGCAAACCCTTATATCCTCGACTTTTCAAATAAGCCATCATAGCATTCCCTGCCCTTAGCTAAATTAGGTCTTCTTGGCATATATCTAATAGGTGTAGGGATCAAAGGTTCAAGAGGTCAAAGATCTAATTTATCTTGCACCTTTTGAGTCGCTTCTATTCGAGCTTCTTGAGCTTCCTGCTCTTTTCTATCTTTAGCATCTAACTCTTCTTGAATTTTTCTAGCAGTGTTTCATTCCTAGCAACTTCAATTGCTCTAAGTTCTGCCAAAGTGAGTTTCTTTTTGTTTGTTTCAACCGTAATACCTTTCCCTTTATCTTTTGGATCACTACATGTGTTGAGATGTTCTTGGTTGTTCTTCTTCTTGCACGCCCTAATAGTAACTCCTCCTTTTGGTTGTGACAAATCTAATATTGTAGCAATTAATTCATCATCACTGCTTGCAATGAATAGGTTTGAATGTAGCTTCCTCCTCTTCTTCTATAACAATTGTAGAAGGACCAAAGATCTTCTTCAAAATTCAATTCCCTTGGTGTTATCACTTCTTGCCTAGATGTATCATGAGAAACATTACTTTGATGTTCACCTTGATCATCGCATCTTGAACTTGCACTTCTTCCTCGTAATCAAATAATCTTTTCTGCAGATTCTTACAGTTCTTCTTCTTCAAACATCTTCTTTCAAATTTTCCTTTTCTAAATTCCTCCCCAAGTTGACAAGATGATTTAGAACCTTCTTGCTTTTAATTCCTTACGGTTGTTTACGACGCTTGTTTTCCTCTTTAACCCATAAGTTGAAACCTTGAATATATGGTTTAATAAAATTCCTCAACCAGATATACTTACGCTTCAATTTCCTAAGCTCTTTAGCTTGAAACTCAACAGTCTTGTTCAACCTAACGAGCTTCCTTGTCAAAGCATAATTATCCAAAGTCAAACCTTCACGAGGTATAGTATGATCGTCACCTTGAAGATGTGAATGTTCCTCCCAAACAGAAACGTAATGTTGTGAAGATGTAGTAGGTGTTCTTTCAATCTCGCTTGAACCTCGTGGCTTGGAGAAACAAGACTTCAGAAGATGCAAGACCTTCAACAGTAAGCAAGACTTTCGATGCGCATTCTTGTGAGGCAAAGACTTTGTGAAGCGTATCTTGGAGAAGGTAACTTTGAGAGAAGACTTTGTGAAGCAAGCATCATGTACGTAATCGACCTTCACCTTCATCCTCTTCCACTTCATTACGCATGTACCTTGAACAACTTCCATCATTGTAGGAGTTAATGGAATATCTCCACTCAACAAAGCACTTCGCCTAGCCATAAATGTAAAGATTTTGGCTTGTTGCACAATGACAACAAAGCAGGTTTTGGAACATCACCAATTGCTTGTTTAAAACCTGTACAAACCTTAGGTACATCACCATTTTGACCTGGAGGATATATGTGATAACATCCCATCCAAAATAAGCTTTGAAAAATTAAACAATCGTCAAGAGCTAGTCCAACCATCGCAGATGCTATATTGGACCCAAATCGCCCAAGAAGTACTTTTAGAACTTATGCAATGAAGCAAGACATGAATCAAGAACTCCATTGAGGACATAATAATGCTTTCTTGAATGTTTGTTCTGTTAAAGATCCTTCATAACCAAGATTCCCAAAAGTATCCCAAATCAGTTGCTTGTCAAATCGAATAGCCCCATCTTCATCTCCAAATAATAAATCTTCTAATAGAGGCTTCAGAATCTTGATAGTCCGGTCCAAAGAATCAGAGATCTAATATAATATTCATCCTCCTCCATGTTATCTCTAGCATTAGCCCAAAATTATTGAATCCATGGTTCAATAACATCCCTTCTCAACTAAAAGAGCATAACTAATAGGCTAACCAAAGAAGATAATCAATATCATAAAAAGCCATATTCGGGCCTTGTCCAATTAGCCACCATATTGTGCTTTGAAAGCTTAAACGATTCACCATTGTTGAATAAGTGAGCACAATAAAGATTTTATCGAAGAATAAAGAGATGGTGATTGGGAGATAAGTATGAAAAAGATGTAAAGTAATAATATGAGAGGAAAATCGGAAAGTAGTTATTTATAGGTAGGATTTGAAAAATCACAACCTATAATAACAAAGTTACCGTTACTATCAATTACCCATCAATATTACCGTTGAACAAGATTACTTTAATACGACACAAAGACTTTCCACAAAAGCAAGATTTCTTCCCAAGCAAGATTTTCCAAGCAAGACTTTCAGAAAAATGTACTTTGCCAAATTCCTTCAGATAAACTAAGTATAAACAAGCATCCTCCCTCATAAATACACTGGACTATACTAACACCCTATAGTCCTCCCCTCAAACATAGGTTAGTAGCTAAATATACTCCAAAACACCCCATGTAAACTCCTTGTCTCCTCGTTATGCTCACGTAACAACCACTATCAAAAATGATCTTTAAGCCCTCTTCCGGGTCTCGCCTAATAAGTGAATGAAAAGTTAGTGGTTTTGAGGAACCCAAGCCATTAATGACTTGGTTCCCTTGTGGAGTGACATACTCACATTCTTTGAGTACATAATCTCCACTGCTTTCTAAAGCATGATCCAGTATTATCTTGTTATTCAAAACATGTGGATTTTCAAAATTTCTGGTTTTTCAACACAAATCTTTTTTCTCGCCATCACAAAACATTCATTCATTTTGGTTGAAAGTAATCTCGTCTCTCTCTCTCAGAGTACTTTCCCTTTTAACCCATGCTTTTAACACTTGGTTCCTCTAATCTAAATCTCCTATGTGAATTGGAAAACCTTCTAGGTTGATAGTGAGATTGCCTAGAATTTCTATACCAAGTATTGTGATCGACCTTGTTTTGTCCTGCGCTCTGTGAAAGTATGGGTTAGAGTTACAGCATTTGAAAGTACCGTGGAGATAATCAAGGTTTTGAAAAAGGTTTCGCTGGAAAGCGGTATTTATAATCCGTGAGAAATTTCGTGATTGACCCTTTTGAATTATTCCAAACTGTTTGTACTCTCTGGTTTCGGTTGATGTACCCCGTTTTGGAAATTTTCTAAGGTATTTTGAGTGATGTTCACAATCCTTAATTTGATGAGTAGGATCAAACACACAAAACACGCCGAATCTACATCAAAGTGACATCTTTTATGTCTATGCCCAAAATTATTTTGCCTTCTTGGTGAGTGATTAAACCTGCTTTGACCAAAATTATCCCAAAAAGGTTTAGCAGTGACGCTTTGAAAAGGTTTTGAAGAAGGTATCGCTTGTGAGCAGATTTAAAGGTGGCACGATTTTGAAACCGCTTTCACTGATTCTTTGGGTTTTTCCAGATTCTAGCAACTAGCTTTTTCCTAAACTCTAGACCTGCTACTCCAAAACAAGAAACATCAGGCCTAAGGGTTATTTGAATGCCAGAGGATGTGGAACAAACATGATAATCATTAGCTTTCTTATATTCAGGAAGTGAGTCACTTATTGAACCATCATTACTAGATGTATCTACATAATTAATGAGTTCTTCATCACTAGTGGTTATACCATCATACTCACCGCCATCCCATTACTAGATTGGTTTTCTTCTATCTTACTAAAATCCATACCAAAACCTAATCCAGCTTTTAAGATAGGCTCTTTTGTCGCTTTGAACATAAGAAACATGTGACGTAATCTGCCTTCCCCCAAAGAAACTTAGCTAACAAATCATCTCTTTCCTTAGTTAATTTCTCAATTTCAAAGAATTTTACAGCTTTAATTTCCATTCACTAAGCTTTAGCGGTAATCTGTTGTATATTTTTCAAATTGCTACTTCATTAGTTTAATGTGCTAAAATTTTGGCTTCCATAGATTCTAAGGTTATTTGATAACCTCAAAATTCTAGCCTTAACACAATTATCTCTCTCAATCACATAATCACAAGTAATTTATGATAAAAATCATGACACTTAGAACATACCTCCGTGATAGGAGTTGATGCAAACACGACATCTTGAATATTGTTGTAGTAGGTTTCTTCCTAGTTAGAGTTTACACAGCTCCTGGATACCACTTGTTGGAACGATATACTTTAATCAAACTAACTTAACTAGCTTGTTAAGGTTTAATAACCCCGGATAAATCCTAAGTTATTAACAAAGAAACATCGAGAAATCTTTATTAAGTATGCGGAATTTACTTAACAAAGCTAAGAAGAATAACCTTTATTATAAACTCAAACCGCTATTATGCATACTCTAATACAACTCTAAGATAATCAAACTTTTCTCTAAAACACTAATTGTGAACTCTAAAACTCTTTTTTGAAATCGTAACTCTAAAACTCATAGACTCATAAGCAATCGTATCTCTAATGCCAATCTAGGAGTCCTTTTATAGGCTCAAGGATATCCTAGTCGGTTTACAATTGATAACCTTGTGCGACAAGTAATCTAAACATAGAATACAATTCTTTCCATAAAACGAATATAACAGCTTCTTTTGTTCTTGTAAAGATTTTGACTTCATATTGCATTTTGACTTTGTCTTTAAAGATTATTTTGAGTCTTTGACTTCTTCCAAAGATTTTGCTGTACCTTTGCATTTTGATATCTTCAAGACTTTTGATATCTCAAGACTTTCATATCCCAACATATATATAATTTACATATGCGACGCACGCCACCTTATAGCCGGACGCCGCCGACGCCACCATTGGGTTTCGCCTGGCCAAGTCAACATTGGGACGCAAGGCTACGCTGGTTGTGGACGCCGCCGCCTTCAAGAGTGACGTGCTGCCTCTGACCGATCTAGGCCGTCTGGAGAAGAAAAGTCTTCGACCAACCCTTCTTATTTTCAAAGCTCGACGCCGTGTAAAATAGTATTTCGCCTCTCCCGTGTCATCACAAAATAGACGTGTTTCCTGCTTGGGATGCCGTCGTGTAATTCCAAAGCAGCCTTGAGTGTCTTGATCTTGATTTAGCCATTTTCTTAATATATTCACCTTTTTCGCCCAAAATGGATCATTCCGATTTTGCTTCCAAGAGACCTAAAAAGTGAAAAGGAAACTAAATTAAGCAAGAACGATATAAAGTGGGGATTAAGGGCTTAAATGACCCCTTAAAAGTGTACGTTTTAAATCCTTATCACCGTATCTTCAATAAATCATGGTTACGCCGTATTTGTGGAACGAGTTACGGCAAGAGTTGCAAATGCTGAACATCATTTGACCTAATTAGTTACGGCGTAATCCTAAGATGGAGGCTCTGTAATCTTCGCTTAGTTGGTTTTCCGGTCACACTGCTACTGTAATGTGAGAGAAGAGTTACGCTTCGCACTGTTTCAAAAATAGGCATACTATCATATCTCAATAAACTCTCCAAATCCGCCTCTCATTAGCTCCAATGCTCGTGAAATTACCCGAAAGTGAAATATAGAGGAAAACAAGCGAAATCCATATAAATGATATAAAATACGAAAGCATTATCTGGGAAATTGACACTTAATATTCGGACTATTTGATGTTATCACCCAAAAATGTATAATAAACGATATGACTCAAAGAACCATGCAAGTAACTAGATAATTGAACTAAGGGTTAAACAATAGTTAAAATAATGCACTAAAGATGAGTACATACAAGGTGGGCTAAGGCGCAGTGGGTAAAACATTTGGGTGGATCGAACAATGCTCTTTCGTTGATACTCCTAAACCGAACATCACAAGAACCGCGAAAAGATTGGTTCTGAGGGGTTAACTAGAGGTATCGTGTACTAAAGATAAGTACATCACAAGGGTGTGGGGGAAATTACTCAACCGATGAGGTTGACGTAATTAAATTACAGGTTCAAACAAAGGGTTATCCTAATATCTCTTATCATTTAGTTAATCCTAACCATGTAGTCTCACCAAAGAATCTCGAATGCGTCACAAAACAAGTTCTAGAATATATTATACTACCGGTACACTCAATAAGCGTTAGAGATGAATGCTTTTATTCCTAAAGATCTATGGGCAAACCTCACATATTTTGGGTGGAATTTGAGTGGTATACGGTTTTTGTGCTATTCATATAACTCCTATCCATGAGACGCTTTATTAAGAATAAAGTTTAACTCAAAAATTCCATAAAAAAATTAAATACGGTGCTGAAATTACCCTAAAAAATATTTCTCATAGTTTATTACACAATTTACTAAGGAAAAGGCAAAAAAATCAAGAAAATGAATAGTTTCTAAGATCCCGTTTTATTCTTCCTCCCTACACTTAAACTGAACATTGTCCCTAATGTTCCTCGAAAGTATCAAAGTTATATAGATAAGGTAAATAAAAGAAAGAAGCTAATACTCATGGGATTAGCTCGGTAGGATATGTGTTGAATCGCGGTTAAATCCTCCTCCAAGAAGAATGAGCAAGTAATAATTGTTGCTTCTATCATGCACTTCATCTTCTTGTCCAATATAACCTGCACACTTATTAAGAAAAACAAAACGAAACCTCACGTAAAATTGGCAGTAAAAACTATATATAAACAAAACTACACTAAAAAGCAAGTAAGATATAATGCTTGTGAATGGATGCTGTTTTTGGAAAATTAAGAATCTCGAAATTCCCAAAATTAAAAATTAGATGCGAAAATGAAAACTGAAACCGTTATACATTCTTCCCGCCGTCGGTGTTAATCCCGATCCCGGGCCAGTTGTCCCCGGTTGTAATGAGTCGACATGCTCCCTAAAATTCGAAAAATTACTTTAAAGACTGAAAATTATCAAGAAAACATGCATTGTGACTCGATAAAAGCTTTTGACTCTAGCAAACACACATATATATACAATTTCAAATATTGCTAATCTCATGTTAATAATAGTTTTAAAATCACATGTGATCTTCCTTACACTTATCTTTTTGTAAAATACCTTTACATGTAATTAAGATGAAGTTAACAACAAAATAAAGCATTTTCACAATATAAAATTGTTGGAATCACTTGTAACTAGTATTATCAAGTGTTAGTCATTTACTTGTAATAGGGTGCTTAAAATATGGCTTTTATGTATGTATTTATGGCTAGGCATATGTAGAAAGCCCATAAGCCTATGCAAAGGCCCAAAAGGCCAATGGAAGGGACTAGATTTGTTGCCCTAGATCCCTTGCCTATAAATACTATGTAACCTCTCATTTGAGAGGTGTTGGTTCTTTCATAATACACTTAAACCTTTCCTTATTATTTCGTGTGTGAGAATCATCCGTCTCTCCTCATCTCTTGTTTCTATCATACATCTATACACTTGTGTTCATATTATGGTGACCTAACAAATATAAACTAAGAATTAACCAATAACGAAAAAGATATATAAAACACACAAATAAAAATGAAAAATAACAAACAAGCAAACAAATAAACATGAGTTGCCTGCCAAGAAGCGCTTGTTTTTTTTTCGAGTCACGAGGTTGACTCTACCCTTATTTAACGGATAAAGGGGAAGTTTTCCTTACACTTAAGTTTAAGTTCGGGTGATAGTAGCAATACACACCCTTAGGGTGGAAATTTGTCACGTGAGGAGAGGGTGATGGGTGATACTTATGCTCAAAGGGGTGTACTTCTTTCATTGTCACCTTACATAATACAATTGGGTCAATGGGTGAATTAAAGTTTTCTACTAGAAAGAGATCATCTTCTATCAACCTTGAAAGATTATTAGTTAATGATTTATCTTCACCTAATAGGCCCTGATTTACCCATCAAGTTGTAATGTAGACAAGCCTATGATTTCATTCAGCTTATGGGTTACGCTTAGGAAGCTTTTCTAAATTTTTTTCCAAATGGTCTCACTAAAAGGAGTTTATCCTAACTAGGCAGTGTACCTAATCACTGCAGTGTAGTATGGGCAAGCCCAGGGGGTTGATCGTTCTCTAGAAGAATAGAGATGCTAGTAGAGATGTATGACGAAAATGTGAGGTGAGGAAGATTCTTTTTAGTCTTTTATAAATTTTTTATTAAAGCAAGTAAAATATCGGGGTTTGGTAATGCTACCAATTGAACTACTTAACACTTTAAATTAAAAACTAATTAAAACTAAATAAAATAAAAAGCTATGGATCGTATGAGTGTGTTTCTTATGATAAATAAAAACGTGCTCACTTAGATTTTCTTACTCCCTAGTTATCTTTTATCACGCGGTTGAATTGTTACATCCTTATTCTAATTGATGCGTTGTATTCTGTTTTAGTCATGGGGTGGTGCCTAATTCCCCAATTCTATGAATCGTAACCCCTCTAGAACACGACGCCAGCACCAAGTATCTCCCTAATATCCTATTATCCTTGCTACAACTCACCTAATAAACACAACGATGGCCTAAAGTGCACTCTAAGGCTTTTTGCTATTTAGGACGCTCAAGTCAAGAATAGTTAAGAAGATAGTTTTCCTTATTCTAGCTTCTAACAATTAGAACAAGAGACAACCTAACAATAATCAATAACTAGGTTTTATTGGATCTAAGCAAACACTAAGTAATTTAGTTACTCATGATGGATAAGCAAGAACGCAAACAAACAATCAAACATAGATGAAACATGGTGATAGATTGGATAAACAAACTTATCTTTAATCAGAAAAGGGTTTGGAACCGTGAAAATAATGTCCAACTCCTGACCTCCAACTAACTAGGTTTGCTCTCCAAAAATAATGCACACCAAATACGTAAAATTCAAAGTCTATATATATATATTACACTCAGAACGCGCCGTATGACGCCGCCCGGGATTGCCGCCATTAGGTTTCATTATGACCAAGTCATTGGGACGCGCTGGTTAGAAAGTAGTGACACCGCCTCAATTGCTTATGGATGTCGTGATAATCTTGGTCATCCGTGAAGGTGTGACGGCCGAATAAGGCGTGACGCTGCCACTTGTTAAGATCCAAAATATGTCTCCGTGCCACGCTGAGAGTTTTGGAACATCATGCACGGCCGCCTCTTGAGTTGGGACGCCACAGTTTTATAAATCGCCTTTATTTTGACTTTGTCGCTTCTCTTCATGTTTTCGCTCCGTTTCATCCAAATATGCTTCATTTCAGCATTTTGCTTTCAAATGACCTAAAATGTTAAAAAGAACGATTTAAAGCAGTAACGGATATAAAATATAACGATTTAGGGCTTAAATGATCCCCTAAAAATGAATGTTTTAAATTCTTATCAGTCATGATCGCCACTTCTTGGTTTCAATTAATAATTTCAAGTTAATTCATTACTACATTTATTTATGTCATTCCAAGAATACACAAAAAGTAGTATTAAATTACTTTATTTATTTTTGTCATTCCAAGAATTGTCCAATTTTTTTTTTAAAAAAAAAAGAAAAGAACATGTAAATTTATTTCAGCCACGTCTCACGCAATGTGGAGATTTACCTTGGAATTACAATCTAGTTAATTCCCTTATAACGTAAATTGTAACAGCAAGTGTTTCTTTAATTTGAATGACATAAATATTTAATTTGAAGTAGTCTTTATTATCGTCTTGACACATGTTCTAAATAGGGAAATCTTACAAATTAAGTGTATAAGTCCTATTAAAAAATTAGTCTCTTGCCTTGTGATCAAGAGAATACTTTAAATCATATTTATATTGTGCATGGACTAACATCATGTAGCAGATAAACAACATGACACGCATTTGTTTATGTAATCAATATGACTTGTGTCATAGATATTAGCATAACAATTAGATGTAGAACCACTTAATTAACAAGAAAACGTACATGACTATCCTTGAAAATATTAGTGTCTATAAGTTTGAAAGTAATGTACTATTTCAAAACAATAAAGAAATAATCTTGGTTACCACCAAGGTGATAAAGCTTGTAGCTCTCACTGAATTAGACTACGTTACAATAATGCCTTATTCAATAATACAACACAATACTCCCTCTGGATTTGACAAAATTGTAACTGTTTCATAACCAGTGAAAACAAATTGCTTGCTTTTTACTTTCATACACTTTTGAAAACCCATATATAACAATTACTTAGGTACTAAAAAAGTGTATTCTACTATGTATATGATGGATTATCCATCAATGCAATTAACTTAAAATTTTGGGTGTGCAATTTTTTCCTTAATAGGAATACCATCCCCACAATGGTATGTAGCACCTTTAAAGGGTTAAAGCAAAACAACTAGATAAATTATGCTAGTTTGCCTTTTACCAATTTTGCGGTAATCAGTTTGGATTCTAATTTAATAACACACAAACTGTTATACATGTTTTCCAGTTAACCAAATGTCATATTTTTTATAAAAGAATTCAATCACCGAATGAAGGCGATGAAATACCTATGAAAAATAAGATGTGCAATTCTCTTGACTATTAAAGTTTGCTATAAGTTATATTAGACAATTCTAATGTTCCTATCATACATTTCTCAATCATGAAAAGGAATAGGATTGAGTCTCACTCTTCTCTCATGGAAAGTAGACATTGTTTTTCTTTTCAGTAATTTTTTCTCGATCAAACATTATGTTTGAAAGCAGAACCGGATCAATTTACCAATAAAAGACCAAACCACGTTGACGGTTTAATGTTTCATAATACATTTAAAAGAGTTACAAAATTCAATTTTAGTATTTTCGATAATTGATTTCAAGAAATTAAATACCCTTGGTAAATATACATACAACCATTTAATTTCCTTGAAAACTAAGATCCAAATTGACATAGTTTCATCACATCAGTTGATCAGCTAGCAATGAAAGTATTCAACAAGGTATGAGTTGAACATCAATTGCCAATCTAAAGATTGCAACTCCTAGAACATTATGAGATTTACATATTTTCTAACTCTAGTTGCAATGTAAGCATGTTTTATTCCCATCTTATGCCTTGAGTTACTAGTTCTTACTATCAACTCAATTAAGTTATCCAACTTAAGAAACTACAAATACACCCACGCCCGTTATCACAACAAATGGAGATTTACCCTTTGATTACATTCTAGCTACGTGTATTTCTGTTGTAAAAATCGGCCCAGACGGCCGATTAATCCCCGCATAATCGTTGATCGCTCACTAAGCGCCTTGATTTATCATAATCGGCCTATTTAATCGGTTTGGTCAAAGACAGTCAAGAAACCTATTAATCTACAAAATCGCATCTAATCGGATAATAAAAAATCGCTAAAAATCGCTCAACAAAATCGCTTAAAAATCGCAAAGTCACCTAAAACTCGCCAACAAACCACATTTAAAGGTCGCTTAAAAATGGTCAACAAACTGATTAATCGATTAATCGGTTTGACGTTGGACTTTTGAAGAATTATGTATTATGTTTGTATTTGAACACTTGAAATATATGAACTTTGATGCACTATGCTTATCTCATACATATAATATAATATAATATCTAAAATTACAATTTTGTGCATAAAAATTTCAATCCGATTAATCCCCGCCTAACCGATTAATCGCTAGGCCCTACCCGACCGCCTCACTAGCGCCTAGCGGTTTTTACAACCTTGACGTCTAACTTAATGTAATAGGTCACCATATTGTAACACAAGCATCAATGTATAAGAAATGAGATAAGAAGTGATCGGATGAACACACAATGCAATACACACGAATGATATAGAAAGATTTAGGTGTAGGATATAATGTAAAGTGAACAACCAACCTTCAAATGAAGGTTTAAGAAGAGTTTATAGGGAAGGGAGCTAGGCAACACTTCTAGTCCCTTCCCTTCCAGATAGATACGTCAAGGCTTATGGGCTTTCTACATAAGCCTTGCCTTAAACACAACATAAAGCCTAATTACAACCTATTACATATTGATTACAAACACTTGAAATATAGTTTAGAGCCATCCCAACAATCTCCCCTAAGTGTTGGTAATTAATGACTGAGTAATCTTTAAACGCTGTTGGTGCCGATGTAATAGTTGCTTTGACGCCTTCGACATTCTTCTTTCTTGTGAGAAAAGTGTTTGATTCAACAATCTCCCAAAGGTAGGGATCTTGTTTTCTTTGAAGTATTCTCGCTTGACGCCTTTTGGATTTCTTTTGTTCTTTTAATTTTTTGTTCTTTTGTGGTGGTTGTGATAGTATGTTGTTGTCACTACTACAGCCTTCATTCACTAGCTGCCTCCCACGAACATGCTCACACGCCATTGACAATGAATTGCATGTGAAGTAGTTCTCTAGTCTTATAACTTTGTGCATTCTTTGATTTGAGGGAAGAACCATTATGACTCAAAAGGCCTTTTGATATTGAGAGAACTTCTTTGTTATGTTGTTGGTATGAGCATGTGAAGAATCATCACGCATCTTCTTCCTCCCGCAAAGCATCCATCGCCAGCCAAAGATCTCCTGCATAGCACAACACCACTGATCATTGTAATCTTTTCAAAGAATTGATAATACAATTTCCTAATCGATGAATGTCTTGATTCCATTCACTTTGCTCGCAATCACCCGTCCAATCGCAGGATAGCTGGCATTACATCGCAATGTTCATGTAATGACCCACATATTCGACTCGACATTCTTGAGAGGAATCTCCTTTAGGGATTTCAAAGATTCATAAGTTCGAACTTCGAGAGTGTCCACAGCATAATGCAGACTAGTTCTAAAAGGTCGCTCAAACCGATGCCCTCAAGAAGGCTAACATGATATATCAAGTACATCTACGGGTTCGTGAGTCGCCGAGGTACACCGAACCATCACCCCACGCATCAGAGACCGCTTGAGACAACACTGCTTAACCCACAAGGAGTTACCGCGACTCCTGGGGCCGCTTTGATGTCGACTCGCGGTGAGTTTCCATTCAATCACCGAGGATCACAGCCAGAACCTCTCATAAGTGTTCTTGACAGATTGCTAAGATATGTGAAGGACTTCTAGAATGTATCACTAAGGCCTTATTGTTGAACCACAAGTGATGAAATGTCAAGTGTACCTAAGAGATCTTTTGATGAATCTCGTGGCTCTAGAATCAACAAGGCGCTTTGGTTTTCCCCGAAATGAGAGGAGAGGGTCTCCTTCTTCAATACCAGCATCTCTAAGAGAAAGCCGATAGTTTACGTGAGGGTTCCCTCAGGAGAATGAAACAAGCCTCTCGTTGAGAGAAACTTGAGTGGCTAAAGAAGATTTAGTGCATGCATCATCGTCCATGACGACTTTAATCTTCGTCACCGTGTCATCAAGTGATAAATCCAAGAGTTTGATGAGTTGAACTCCGTGTCCGCCTCTAGCGTAACTAGCTTGAAATTATTGCCCGTCCCAACAAGTCTTTTCGAAATACTAACATTTAAGAGCTGCCAATTTATTGTTTAAGTCTTTAGCACGACGATTCAATAGCAATTCACAACATATTTCTTATCACATAGTTTTTCTCCCCCTAAAAAATGGCATATAAATGTTATTTTTGATGAAATTTTGATATCGAATATGTCCATTTCAAGTTTTGTGGGAAGATTTCCATGAAGAACATCTTTTGAACAAATTTTTAATCAAATACTCCCCCTCAAAAAGTGATATTAACTTTTGAGGTTTTGAAAATCATAAGGGGAAGTACTTGTTCTTTTGAGCAGAACTTTGAAAGTGAAAGTTTTGATTAGTTTTCTCAAAGTAAGAAGCTTCCTTTTTATAAGGATTGTAGCAATCAAGTGTACCACGGTCCTTTCTATTAAGTACCGTTGTGCAAGTTAATGTGTACACAAATATATAGATCAACACATCCAAATAATAGTGAAAGAAACAAATCAAGGAGTACCATGAAGTCCTTCAATAACACCAGAGTTCTTTCCGATGTTGGTAGTCCGTTAGAGATATGCTTTGACGTCCACCTACTAAACTCTCCAAAGTCCTCATCCGATCCCTAATTTACACAACCTTTCATCAATCCCTAATAATTTTCTTCAGATCCCTCTTTTCCCTAGAATTCCACCTTTTCTTCGACCCTATGCCTTCATGAATCTCTTTAACCTATATGCCATCCCATCCCAACCCTTCAAAGTATGATCACAAAATTGTGAAGCTCTTGCACGCCATGAAGCAAATTACGCGGAAGTTCATCGCGCAAACTACCCCAATGTTGGTTTCTTAAGAATGGTGTATGCGAGATGGTTGATATCGGGAATGTATAGCTTTGGTGGTGTGAGATTAACACGTTTTTTATATGATTCCACGGAAAGTTGAAGGTCTTCAACACGTTCCTGGATGACGATGCTTCTGATGAATATTAGCAATGACTTGATGTAGTGGAGCTGGATGTTGGCGGAGAACTATCGCATTTGACCTTGTACCTTAGCAAGATACATGTCTTCAATGTCATTGAGTGATAATCTCGGGAAATCCGCTTCAGTAAAGTCATATTCCTGTTCGTCATGGCGTTTGACTAAGATTTTCTAAAGGAATGTGTAGTCCCACTTGGTAGACAGGCTAACATGCATTATGGAAACGATCCGTTGGTCACTGTACACCTCCTTTTTCGATTTGAGTACCTGGCAGCTTCTGTAGTAAATTCTTCTTCGTTCAGGCCAATGATGAATTCCATATAGTGCGTCGAGGTCATACTTTACCACATTGTCAACGAACATATGTGTGGCTTCTTCCTCGATGGCCACATTGTTGGAGAAGATTGCTGCCGGGAAAGGGAAGGTGAGTGAGGTAGCGTATTTCTTGCTTACATCGCTACCGTGCCGAAGAAACTCCAGGTCATTGTTGAAGAAATACTGGTAGGGAGTCCTTGGTTGATTAGGTCAGCCAATGGTGGGTAGTGGCTTTGTCCAGTCGGTGTAGTATGGAGCCTTGTCAGGTCTGGTGAATTCGATATTGGATTCAGGGTTGAGCCAATCAATGTTGTTGGACATGGCTCGTGCGATGTTGTCGAGATGATATTCGACGTCAATTGCACTGTCGGAGCTGTCTTTTAGCAGTTTAAAAGCTTCGTTCTTGATGCGTCTTAACTCTGCTTTCGTCATCTTCTTCACCTTAAACTTTTCCTGAATTAACTTGGCATGCTCCAGTGTTCGACCATCTACTGGTTCTTGGCCTTCCGGTAATTGAGGGGTTGCATCAACAAGCTTTGAAAACCAGTTATATTCTGCAGTGTCATCTTCATCTAGCCATGATACAACTGATGTTGAATTTTTCTGCTTTGGCTTGGAGGATGATGTTGGTTGCTTGGTTGCTGTAGAAGAAGAAGGTTGTTGTTGGGGCTCAGGAATCTCCTCATCGTCACCACCAGTGTATTCAAGATGATCACCAGTTTTCTCCGTTGGTGGTGGAGACTCAGAGTCCTGAGTTTTGTCTGTAGCAGGAGGACGTTGAGGAGATCTTCTAGAGGTGGAGGTCCTTTGGGGTGGTGGAGGCATAGATGATGAATCGTCATTTTTCTTCTTACGTTTCGGCTCAGAATCCTTATCCGCATCATCATCGTCTCTTGGATGCTTAGCCCTTTCAGCTGACTCTTTGCATGAAGTTTTGAGTTGATATTCCAGCAATGCCTCAAATAGTTTAGCTTCGTCATAAGTAAATGTTGCGGATCATTGAGACATTTGTAACACAAGCTTGTAAATCAATTCTGCATCGGAGACAACTGTAGGCTCGATTGGATTGATTTGCATTGCTACAGGAGTAGATTGCATTGTTTGCTTGACCAATCGCATGAGATTAGGATAGAGTTGTCTTGCGAACATCTCTCTTGTCACTCCAGGGACGGTGTCGAGAAGAAACTTGTGAGTATATTCTCTGATCGTCTGGTCCATTTCCCCTTGGATATCTCTATTTAGAAATTGTTGAATATGTTCCCTTTCTCCTGAAAACTCGTTTATCACAGTCTGAAGTAGATTGATTCTGTCCGCAAGTTGATGCAGTTTCTTGTTGACCACGTCTTTCTTCCTTACTTGCTTGACAGCTTTGATAATCTTTGTCTTTTCACGTGATGCCCAAGTATCGGTTGGTTTCTTTACAGATCTGGATGCGGATCTGGTGGTGATGAATGAGAAGATGAGTCAGACGAAGATGAGTCATGAGAAGGCTCTAGGTCATTTGGTGGCTCAGAAGTTTGTTCTGGGTTATGTTGAGGACTATCTAGAAGATAATCATCAGCTTCTTTTTCAGCTTTAGCTTTTTCTTCAGCCTTAACCCTCGCCTCTTCTACTGCTTTAGCTTGAGCTTCCTCTTCAGCTTTTTCTTTGGTAGCTTCCTCAATGTCTTTGTCGGTGACCATCTCCTCCTGTTCTTGTTCTTCTTCTTCCTCAAAGGTGAATGGAACTTCATAGGTTTGCTGTTGTTGTTCTATTGATTCCTTAGCGGTGGCACCAGTTCGCTTATCGGGTTGATTAACCGCATCACGAATTGGTATTTCAAGTGTGCCACCACTGTAACCTCTAGGGCCTCTGGTCTGTTGAAGATTAAATTCCTTAGCAACATGTTGTAGCCTGAGATTCTTCAGAGTTTTTCTGTAGTCCTTGTCCTCATCCTTTGGTTCTTCATCAAAACTCTCTTCTTCTTCCTGGTCTTCTACTGGAGTTTTACCCTTGTCAGTTTTAGGACTAATAGGTTTTTCTACTATTGTCGTATCATCTGTAACAGTTTTCGAGTAGTGAACCTCTTCATCCGTGTCAGTATCCTCGGAGTCCTCGTCCTCTAATTTTGGTGTCAGTTGAGGATTAGGAATAGCAACCTTTGATGGAACTTTCCTTTTGAGAGTATGAGTTCTCTTTGGATACTTTCTGGTACTCCCAGTGCTTGCTGCACTTCCAGCACTGCCCAATCTGCTGGTCTTCTTGACAGGTATAGCGGAAGACTTTTCATTAATGAAGCCAACTTTTCCTGATGCTACTGCTTCTTGATATCGTAAGTATGATTGAAGTTGCTTGATATCATCAGTGAGAAGGCAGTCAGGCAAAACTGCACCTTGTTTCTTTTTTGTTGAGTCTTTGAATCTGACAACATTTAGGGTAGGCTCAAACAACGCGGAGTGATGGTTTGGGTCATCAAGTCTCCAGGGAATGTCCAGATTATTCTCGAGTATCCTTTGGATCAACAGCTTAGTATATCTGATGTAGGGGACCTTGGTGCCAGGCTTCTTGAGATAAGACATCATGTCTTCCCATATCAGAGTTGCGAAGTCAATATGCATCTTGTTGACCATGCCCCAGAATATATGTAGTTCCATGAGCTTAGGATGCTCATAACCACTATCACGTCCAGAAACAGATTTGGCAATCATGATGTATAATGTTCTCCACGGCTGGGGGATGTTCTTTAGATCAACAGAAGAATGTTTAGTAATGATCCCAGCAGCTTCATCATAGCCAATATCGACCATGAATTGGAGAGTAGCCTCTTCCGAAGGAGTAGCAACATAATCAGCAGGCTGGATGGCAGGGAGAAGGAGAATTGCCCTTAAATCCGCAACAGTGATGGTGACTTGTTTGTTGTTGAGAGTCACCGTAACAACATCTTGACCATCAGCCTTCTTCATGGTGTGCCAGAACTAATGAATATAGATTTTTGGTATCTGTGGCAGAATTTGTGAAGCATGTTACGATACGGATGAGTCCTCGAAATATCAATAGCAATTAAACACGAAGATTGAGGCAAGTGAGGGTGTCAAAGTCAACACAGAGATTATTCTTTCCTATCTTCATTGGATAGCCATAAGGATAGATATCGGCAATGGAAGAACTTCGGATGCATCCACATTCATTTGTTCAGCCATGTCGTGATCTGAAATAACATTAGCCAAAAGAACCAACATATCGAAAGACATAATGTTAGTCAACGAGAAGGTCTTATTGTCTAGTTATTGAATGTACAGAGTCAATGATTGTTACGAGTCCTAAGTCACTTGTTTGTTCAATAGTCCAATGACGTCGTGAAATGTTTCGTGAGTTAGTTAACTTTAAGTTTTAAAGTTTATGTTATCACTTATTGTTCACAACATATCAAACGATTAAGTTTATTAGTGACATTATTGGATTCGTGACGTTATGATTAGTTTATTTACAAGTTTGTACGTAACAATTCATATTGAAGGTCAATCCAGGCTATGCGTAGTATTGGCAAAGTTATGCGTAAGCAGTGATGATATATGCGTGGCGTAAACTTACGCGTAGGATCTAACTACGTAAGAAATGTTGCGCTGTAGGAAAGGGACCTTATGCGTAGAGCTTTATGCGTAGGCATATATTAACCTTACGCGTAAGGCTACTCGTAAGAGTTGACCTTATGCGTAGAGGTCCTTTGTTCACGCATATCCTTCACGAGGATACGCGTAGTCCCATTGTAGAACCTTATGCGTTAGAAGCTCGTAAGATTATTCTTACGCATAACAAGCTACGCAAGGTGATCCTTATCGTAGGAGTTACAAAACCTTGATTCTGAATTTTAAGCGTAGTAGCAAGCCTGAAAAAGCACATCATATCATCAATTTTAACACATAACATTCATTTTATGACCAATCAAAACACAATTGTTCATATAAGCATTAGCGTAGAAACCATCGCGTAGTCTAAACCCTAAATCTACGTATGAAATAAATCTAGCCGGAAAATGCACAAACTTTTTTCTGGTAGTTTAAGAGTGTTGAGGAAGTCTTTATACCAAGTTATAACACTTAACTCGTTGTGAATCAAAAGTTACCAAATATTATGAACTTTAAACCCTAATTCCAAATTGTTAACCAATTAGTGTTTCGGGTGGTTAATAACAATGGAATCATCAATTCAACAACTTAAGACCATAACCCAACAATCTTTTAGACCAAAACACTTTACATTTGGAATAACCCAAATCGACTCATAAACCCTAATTTTCAAAAATCATTAATTCGTGTTTCGGGTGGGTTTTGATGGATTGAAATGGTATACTTGATGTATAAACACGTTTTGACACTATCCATTTAACCAAAAACACCACACAATGATGTGTGTTCATACGCTTAAGCGTAGAACACATAATCACGCGTAACATGATTTTTAACCGTTGGATTTGAATAAAATTCAAGACCTTATCTTAAAAACATGTTTAGATCGTAAAAAACACTTACAAATGATGATCAAATCACGGATTTCTTAGAACAATCTTAGGCGTAGGATGTGTATAGTTGAGTGTATTAAATGTGAAGTGTAATTGTTAGGTGGGAGGTGTTTTATAAAAAATAACTTTAACATTTTGACATTTTTGGTCCCTCCACCTTTTCCATTTTCAAACAAAGCCATTTAACTTCCATTTTGGTTACCAAACAAAGATTTAAGAAAGAAACTTGACGACACTTCCCCTCGACTTGAGAAATAATGAAAGGTTATAAATTTAGTCCGAGGAGTGTCATTGTACCAGAAAATTTACCACCATTTGTTAAAAGAAAACAACGAGATATGATAACATGCAAGTACAGGATGTTTTGAAACAGTTAAAGTTTTGATTTCTCTCCCTCAACACTTGATCGAAAAAATACTGAATTTTGAAAGATTAAAGTGTTGATGGAAGAAATGTACTTGCAATGTTGAAAGAAAATAGATAGAAGAATATTTTTGTTGTTTTATCGGATTTTATACTTTTGTATTTTGTTTTTGAAAATTATTTACAAAGAGATTTTGGTGTTTGACAGTTTTAAAGACTGTTTTAGGAGGTCATCAATTCCTCTTGAGTCAAACACCTCATACCAATCCGGTGGACCAACTCATTAAACCTAGCGAGGGGCAAGGCTTTGGTGAGAAGATCTGCCAATTGGTATTCTGTACCCACAAAATATAATTCAACGATACCACTTCCACGTGATCCTTGATGAAATGATATCGAAGATCGATGTGCTTTGATTTCGAGTGTTGGCTGAGTTGCGAGATTGCAATGGCACTCCGATTGTCGATACATCGGGATTCTGTCTAATACGTAACCATAGTCTTTGAGTTGTGTTCTCATCCATATGACTTGAGCACAACATGCGGACATGGCTACATATTGCCGGTTGAGACGGCGATGTACAATCCTGCTTCTTCGATTGCCATGACACCAGTTTATCACCAAGAAATTGTAAAGCTCGAGAAGTACTTTTCCGTGAGTCTAAGCATCCTGCGTGGTGTCAAAAGCGATTAGTTCAAAACCGGAATCCCGGATACGGATCCCCAAGTTAATGGTTCCCTTGATGTATCGGAGGATTCTTTTAGCCTCAAGAGGTGGGTTTCAGTTGGTCGCGACCGATAACGAGAGCAAAGATATACGGCAAAGACAATATCGCTAGCTGTTAGATACATGAGAGACCCAATAATACTACGGTATTTTGTAGGGTCCACCAATTTCCCATGTAAATCAGCGTCTAGCTTCTTGGTATGAGCCATTGGTGTGGCATAGGTGTCACAGTTTTCCATTCCAAATTTGTTTAACAATTCAAGGGCATATTTGGGCTGACTCAAGAAAATACCACGGGTGATTGATGAACTTGCAGTCCGAGAAAGAATGTAAGTTCACCCATCATGGACATTTCAAAATTTTTCTTCATTAGTTTTGCAAAAGCGATTGAAAACTTTTATGTGTAGACCCAAAAATGATGTCATCCACGTAAATTTGAACAATTAAGATATGTGCCCCGTGATATTGTATAAAAGAGTTGGGTCAACCGAACCTTTGGTGAAATTATTAGCAATGAGGAAGGATGATAGCTTATCGTACCATGCCGAGGAGCTTGTTTGAGACCATCTGAGCTTTGTTAGGTTTGTAGACGTGATTCGAACTCGGGATCAACGAATCCTTCTGGTTAGCTGACATAAACCGTTTCTTTAAGTTGTCCATTGAGAAACGCAGTTTGACATCCATCGATAGACCGTCATATTCATATGAGCATGAGCGCTAGAAATATCGAACAGCCTCAAGACGAGCAACGGAGCAAAAGATTCTTCAAAGTCAATACCCTCTTCCGGCGATAACCCTTAGCCACCGACGCGTGACTTATTTGATAACATTTCCTTCAGCATCCAATTTGTTTTTCCAAATCCATTTGAGACCAATGACGTAGACCCCTTGGTCTTTCAACCAGTTCCCATACTTCAAGACGTTTGAATTGGTTGAGTTCTTCTTGCATGGATTCAATCCAGTTGTCTTTTGTCATTGCGTCTTTGATGTTTTTAGGTTGATTGGCAGACGGTGAGTGCATAAATGCAATGTTCACCGTCTGTGTGAAGACGTTGTCTAAATAACGGCGGTTGATTCGGGTTGCCAATAATGTTTCCCAGAGGATGGTCTTTCGTCCATCTATGTGTGGAGGGTTGATGTTGGTATACATTGTGCGGTTCGAGGATTCAAATGGTTTGTTGAAGATTCGCGACATCACGGTGCAGCGATCTCATTAGCAAACGGATTGAAGAACGCATTTGGATCAAAATCTGCAGGTGGGGGTACTTCATTCAGAATATCATCAGCCGGTTCATCATTATTGGAAGCGGTTTGTTCAACTGTTGTGTTGGAGTCAACTGGTGTAGGTGCATCTTCAACGAGAGTTGTTGTAGCGGTGTATCGGGTAAAGAATATTATCGGGTTGAGCGGCGAAACGTGGATACACACGGAGCACGTTCATCAATATCGTCACGAACAGCAGGAGCAAATAACCTTTCCATTTGTTGACGAGTAAGTGGGGGCTTTGTTGGTGATGGGGTTTGAGGGAAGTTTAAGCGGTTGTGACCGGTTCTAAGTTTTTATACTCGAGAAGCCATTTCGTAAGTTCATCGAAATGAGCATGAATCGTTTCCATCACCTGTTTTGTACGACGATTCCGATTCGAAACCTTTGGAATTATCACAGTATCCGATAAAGACTCCAATGTCGGCTTTGGCTTTGAGCTTTCCAAAGTCATCACGATCATTATTCGGATAGCAAAGAGATCCAAATACATGAAAGTGTTTTAGATTCGGTTTTCAGTTATGGACAAGCTCGAAAGGTGTTTTGTTGTGGCGTTTGGTAATCATAGAACGGTTTTGAGTATAGCATGCAGTAGATACAACTTCTGCCCATAAGTAATCTGGAAGTTTAGCATTGATTAACATTGTTCTTGCGGCTTCCACTAACGTTCGGTTTCGTCTTTCAACAACTCCGTTTTGTTCGGGTGTACGTGCAATAGATGTCTGATGCTGAATTCCCACTTTCTCATAGAATTCACGAAGAGTTTGATTAACAAATTCATTGCCTTTATCGTTCGATTGTCGACGGTGTTTCGTAGCTGAACTTGTATTTTCGTGAGAAGGTGATGATCATTTGTGGAGCTTGATCTTTGCTTCGAAGAAAGTAGACCCAAGTCCAGCGTGAATAGTCATCAACAATTACTAAGATGTAGCGTTTGCCATTGATCGTTTGCCGCAGCATCGCCACACAAATCCATGTGATGAAGATGAAGCACATGCTGAGAGTTGTGTTCCACCTTTGAAGGAAAATGAGCACGAGTGCTTTTGCCTTGTTCACAAGCTGAGCAAAGGTGATCTTTAGAATACGAAACCGTGGGAGTCCTTCAACTAGTTTGTGTCGAGCAAGGTTGGTGATGGTTTGAAAGTTTAGATGTGAGAGCAGCGGTGCCATAGAGGATTTTGTTGATGTTTCCTTTGAAAGTAAACATATGGGAGATGAAGCAACCATGTCTTGCATAGAGATAGTGTAGAGACTAGAATTACGCGATCCGGACATAAGGTCATTTCCTTGTAGATCACGAATGAAACAAGTTTTCTCCCTGACAGCAACCTCCAAATCTCCATCACAAAATTGACCACTGAAAGCAGTTGACCGAGGCCTTCCACATAGTAAACCTGCTAATTTCGATGTTCCCATTGACATAGTCTCCGTAGCCCATGATAGGCTGAAGTGATCATTCCGAACGGCGATGCCAATGAACTTTGCAATAAAGTTTGATAACAGTTTAAGATTGACTGTCATGTGTGGGGAACATCCGCTATCAACAATCCAGAGAATGATCACGTATCACGCATTACACACGACGACACGGATGGAATAGAAGTAGATTTGGAACCGAAATGTTAGAGGGTTCCGTAGCAGTTATAGTAGATATACACACATCAATAGCTTTAGGTATCCACTTAAATCCTAGTGTGTTATATATCCATTTCTGCCATCTATAACTACTCTTTGCTTTAGTCTTAGTGAATGCACTAGGTGGTACTACATTCCTAGGAGGTGAAACTGGAGCTACAGGGACAACAATGCGTTTCTTAGAATCTAAATATGGCGGTCTACCAAGCACAGACTTAGAAAGATTAGTGGGCCTAGAGGTATTCCGGTTCTTAGGATTCCTTAAACGAGAGATGATAGCTTTAGCAACACATTTATCATGACAATCGGAATTCATACTTTTACGACAAATAACACAAGGTGCATCAGACTGAATATCAAAAGTACTTAACGGTTTAGCATTCGTTACATCACTATTTCTATTACATTTGCGAGACGCAATATCTATAGTGGAGGCAACGTGAGTCTTATTCATAGTCCTAGGGTGTTCTTCTACTTTAGCATTCTTGATTGATCTTTTCTTAGGTCGCAACTTCCTATTCTTCGATTGAGTGCTCCTAGGCGTGAAGTGGGACTTTGGAAAGGCTCAACTATTCCAGTTTCAGTAGAAGGAAGCACGTTAGCTACTTGTGATTTGGCAGTAGAGATTCTAGGTTCATGAGTACTAAGTGTTACTGGGGCTAATCTCTTAATGATGGTTGGCGGAAGTTGTTCATACTTTCCTAACATTTCTCTTAACTTGAGGATAGTGTGAATCAGATCTTGATTTTCAGACCGAACATTTCCATCAAAATGCATAACTTCTTTAGTGTGTGCAAGATAATGATCAAGTTCATTTGATGCTTCATCACGAGTCTTTTTGAGTAAATCAAATATGACACCATATTCCTTTTTACTTTTACAAGTTCTTGTTCATATTTTGAGATTTGACACTTAAAAGACACGTTTTGATCATCCAATTGCTCAATTTTGGATCGAGAAGATTTTGCATGGCGGGCGATTTTGTTGAAAAGCATGTTGTTGATCGTGAATATCTTTTTGACACCAATTAAGACGACGAATTGCATTTGAAAGTTCGTTTGACAATCGTTTGTTTTCAACTTTTAAGGACTCGATCTGAAGCACATTATCGGTGTTCTCAACATTTACCACAGAATCAACGATGCTCGAGATATGATCAAATGCATATGACAAAGAATTCAATAGCACAACATTATGGACATCAGCAGAGATGACATCTTCCAAGAGTCGATCAACATCTTTTCTCAACAGTTTCTTTTTACGTTTAGTATTAGAAATAGATGTTTCGTTTTCTCAACGACCTTCATCACTCCAAGTTCCTTATGAAAATCCTTTTCCCAGGCTAATGCACAATTTTCAAATTTTTAACATTAGGTAAAAGATTTTTCTGAAAAATGTCTCTTTGTTCTCGCGCTAGAGGCGATTGAAAATGTTCAATTTTGATTTCAGAACGATATTCTATCTCATGTTGTAAAATTTTGAGGTCAGCCATGAAAATGTCAAAATATCTAAGAATTTTTCGATTTTCAGTTTTTGAGTTTACTTCACTGATGGAAGGTAAAGGACCATAAGTTTGTGCATAATCTGTTTGGGGATTAACATTAGAAGACTCAGGTGTTTTAATAACCCTTGGTGTGTTAGAAGAATCCGTTGGTGTGACGAAAGTGACCGCTTTTGAATAGTTAAAAGGTTTGTTGTAAACAACTTTTTCTAATTTTGATCGACTCTCGTCTTCGGCATCTAATTCCTCTTGACGATGATATTCAACAACATTCATAACAGAATTATCAACTTTATATTCGCCTTTGGAAACTTCAGGATTTGGTTTGAATGCTGTTGTTGAAAGCTTAGGTTTGTAATCAGCAAGATTCGGTCCATATCCATTTGGATTGGGTTTTAGAGTAAACTTTTCAATTGCTGTGACCGACTCGCCATGTTTGTAAACAACAGTTTTAAACTCTTTAAGTTTGTTTTGCAAGCCGATGATTTCTTCAAGATGATCATCTATTCGTTTCGTTGAATGCTTTTTGTATGCAGAGATCTGTTTTTGACAAGTTAACAACTCAGCCTTAGCTTTTTGATTTTCCAAGGTGAGAGCGTTAATTTGCTTTTTATGTTCATGTTTCAGTTGTTCTATTTCGAACAACAAAGCATTCTTCGAAGCGGCTAGATCACGCATCTGTCTTTCTAAATATTTTTCATTTTGATAAGATTTGGCAAAGGCTGCTTCAAAACCGTTTTCACGTTTTTCTTGAGTTTTGAAAAAGTTGAGTTGCTTTTGTAAACATTCAAAATCCTTGGTTAACAGTGCATTTTTGCATTTCAAGTCTTGATTAATGGCATGACATTTTTCCACTATGGTTTGTTGGTCTTGTATTAAACGAGCAAAATCGGGATGAGGCAAAAGTTCGGCGTGTTCAACGTGAGTCTCAACATGATCATTACTGAGATCCTCAAGTATAACCACGGAGTCAATTTGATTATCAAGGGAAACCGTTGGTCATCTTGATCGTCAAATATAACTGGTCTAGTTGAAAATCGTCGGAATGAGATGTGGATGACTCATTTTGAACATTCCGAGCCTTGCGGATTCGGATGTTGGCGGAGATATTAGATGAGAGATAAATATGGTTTGTTCGGGTACCTGAGACAAGCCATCAGTGTCATACCTGGTCCTGTGTCACCCATGTGTAACTCATGCATATTAGCCATCAACATAACAGCTGCATTGGCCGGCAAGTCCTCCATATCATCATCGAGTCGGCATTTGCCATAAAGCTCTGTTCTTTGTGCGTGAGAGTTCCACCAGCTTCATCCTTAAGAGCCAAAGAAGAGCCTCTTTGAAATAAGCACTGCCCCTAGTCCTTGGCTTTGGGCATGCATTAGCCAGTGTCCCTTCTCATTGCAGTTGTAGCATCGAAGACCATTCAACCCATTTTGAGCATTTCCTGTTCCACCACTTGAGCTCGATTGTTATTCCTACCCACAGCATTAAACCCTTGACCACGCCCATCGTGACCATAACCACGATTATTAACTTCAACTCGTCCATTGTTCACAACAGCTTGATTCCTTGTATTAGATGAGGAGCGAATACGGTTGTTGGATTTGTTGGTATAACGGCTAAAGGCATTAGCAATCATAGCAAATCCTTGTTGCAATGCTTGGAACGGATCGGATTCCTCATTATGAAGTGCTTGATCATTGTTGTTGTTGTAAGGAACCAATTGATTTTGTTGAGGTTGTTGTGATTGATCGTTTGGTGTGTTTGAAGCAGTTGGTTGAGTTGCTGGTTGAGGAGAATAATTTTTTTGAGCATATAAGGCAAGTTGTTGATTTTCCGGATGTGTGGGTGGAGCAATTTGAGCACGGAGAATCCTTTCCCTATCAACTTCCTTTTCATGAGGCTTCAAGTGATCGTACAACAATCCGTAGGTAGACTGATGCATGTTTTTAGCTTGACGGAGAAAATGACATACTTCTCCCATTCAGGACCAAGACTACTTAGGAACTTAGTATTCACTGCAATTCTTGGCATGATGATGTTGTGTTTATCCAAATCATTGATGATGTCGGAAAATCGGTGATGATAGGACTCTAGTGTCTCTCCGGGTTCAATCATGAAGTGTTCATAAGCCAAGTAAATTTTGGATTCCAAATCTTCCTGATTGAGTACAGATCCTTCCATAAGAAGAGAATATGATCCCACATTTTCTTTGCGTCTTTTTGAGCATCAACATTCACGAAGAATTGGTTTTGGTAATCCTAGGAGGATATATCCATTGCAAGCTCATCTGCCTATAGTGTAGAAGTTCTTGAGGATTCAAGTCAACAATTAGGCAATGTTCGCTTGTTCATCTCTTGGTGGAATGGCATTTGGATCTCCGGGTACAATGACAGGAGGCATCTCAAAAGGACCTTCCAAGATAACCTTCTTTAAGAACTTTCCATGTGGCTTCTTTAGATCACAAAATCCTAAAGAACCTAATTACCCATTGATCATAGTTTCCGGGAGTGAGCATTGGAGGTCTATCAAGTGAACCAGCCTCATGAATTGATTGTTGGTTGCTTAAAGTTTCAAACATCTTTGCAAACCAAGTGGGTTCCCCATAGTGATCCTTGATGGATGTTGATTGAAGTCATTTGTGTATGGTTGAGCTTGAAGACTTTGTGGTGGTTGAACCATTTGAGGTTGTGGATTTGCAGCAAGTTGTGGAGTATGTTGTTGATTAAATTGTTGTTGATAAATTGCTTGTTGTTGATTCCATTGTTGATGTTGTGGAGTTAGTTGTTGTTGACGTTGAGGATGAGGATAAGTGTAAGGGAAATAGTTAGAGTATGGTGGTTGTGACATGTTGATAAACTTGTGTTGGTAAAATGGATCTTTGTAGTCGAATGAACCTTTGTTGATGAAGTATCCTTAGGTAGAAATAACAAATAACAAGGCAAGCGTAAAAACACCAAAATTACGCGCAACAATAAGGAGTTACGCGAGGTTTTAGCTTAGCGTAGTAAGTAGGAGAAAAGGCTAAAGTTATGCGTGACAACAAAGTTGGCGTAGAAACGGCGTAGGATTTAGCTTATGCGTAAGACAAGGCTTAGGTAAGAAAATCTTAGCGTAGGATTTCTACGCCAAAGTTGATGCTTACGCGTAATTTTAGGGTTTTATTCCAAATGATCTTTTACACTATCACAGTGCAAAAGATATCCAAAGTCGACGTATTTTCAGACTTATCCAAGTAAGAAAACACGGAATAAACCACGAAAATGAAAGATCAAACCAAGGATAATCTTACGTAATTTTAGGGTTTCAATACATAGGATTACTCTCGTAATTTTGATTTTGCCCAAAGATGTTTCTAAACCAGTTTTTGTGTGATGAAGTAGCTTCAATAACACCAAAATAACACAAAAGTGTGAGACTTGATGATCCAAAGCTCTAAAACATTTATGCGTAGAATGACACCCACGAATAAAAACTAGTTCAAAAACAATGATCCACGCATAAAGTTTGAAACTTTTTGCCAAAAACAAGTATTTTAACACCTTAAAACGTTGAAAGTACAAGAATCTTGGATTAAAAAGTGTAAAAACAAGTTTTAAGAGAGAGCTAAAGAAAGCTATCTTTACGCGTAAGACCCCAAAACCAAAAACTTCAAAAACAAACGAGTACACCCAACTATTTGGCGATTGATACCACTGTTAGGTCACAAGTTTTACGACACAAGCTTATAAGAAAGATAGAGAGGCGATTGAACAAGTATCCAAACACACACACACGATATAGAGTATACGGTTATGCGTAGAGAGTGAGTGAAAGAAAAACTTGAACAACCAACCTTCAAATGAAGGTTTACAAGGGGTATTTATAGGAGGAAAGCTAGGGCAACACTCCTAGTTCCCTTCCTTTCCTTATTGGGCTTGGCCTAGGCTTATGGGCCTTCTACATAAGCCTAAGGCTAATAACAAACATAAAGGCCATAATAAGCTAACTATTACATATGAGTAACTAACACTTGAATAAGGTTTAGGAGTGATTCCAACAAGGTATATTACAGATTTACAACACAATTTTTAAGAAGTCAGACTCTGAACTAATTGTGAAAAAGTAAATGCAGAAATGCTGCAACACTTTTCAAAAAGTCATGTTTTAAAAAGTTAATTCATCACTTTACTGTGTGTTAATAGATTTTTTTTTCTTTTGTAGATCGGAAAAGCAACCGACCATGCCCAAGGAGCCAAAGTTCCACAACCATCAGAATAAGAAGATGCTTGCTGGTCAATGAGGGACTTGCTCCATACGTACTTTAGGTGTATATGATGCAATTAATCTGGTTGCAATTTTGGGTTCAGTTATGTGTCAATTCTTATTCTGTAATCAATGTTTGATACGTTCTTCCATGAACTTGTGTTTGCTCATTGCAAATGTTTATACCATTTGTTTGATGCGTGTAGTTCTGGTTGACCTATTGAAATCGAGGAAAAGCTATTGTAACTGCTTTAACTGGCTTTAGCTATTGAAATAATCAATTTTGGTCGTGAAACTTTAATGAGACCTTGTAATCAGAAGATGTTTGACATTCTTCTAATATTTTAGGAGTACAATGTTTTTTTTCCTCTATTAGTCAAAATCAAGTGCAATAATCATAAATGTTCTTTTTTTAGTAAATATATCTGCAAGTGCAAGGTGCAGTAGAAAGCTCAAGATTAACCAATCTGTGCCACCATGACACAAGGCTTCTTGATATTTGATGCTCCTGATTACTTGACATCATATGATTATCACACCAAATGCTCCTTTAAGTAGCTAACCACCAAAAACATGTGATTTTCAAATGGATAATATTATCTCAAATGTGAGATTCCTCATCCAGAATACACCTTTCGTGTCTCTAATGATGCATTGTATTCTCATAGTTGCAATTTGTGTCTCTAATGACGTAAAGTTCTCTACATCTACGCAGGATAGCTTATTCTCGTTTCCATATTATCATTTAAAAGAAAAATGACAGACTAACAAGCATCCTGTATGAAATAGAATGTATTACAAGGACAGTATTTTGTTGTATAAACTTTATTTACACTGAACATCACCACCCAGACAGGAGTTAAATTGTTCAAAATCAAATGAATGAAAAGAACAAACTTAACTTTACCAATCTTTGACAAATTGCATCAGGAGGTTTATATATTTCAAGTTGAAACTTGGAAACAACAAAAAACCATATCTATTTTATCTAATTGTTTATATGCTTCATCTCCAAATCAGCAAGAAAAACTTATGCTTGAGTTTCCGTTAGCTTTTGGTTCTTATCGCGTTTAACACAAATAAGATAAACAAAGTAAAAGAACCCAAAGAACTGGCTGCATAAATATCAAAATTTTATGGATGCACATAGATTATAACACAAGATCAAGTTCAACAAGGCACCAAAATCCTTAAAAATTTCAAAAACACATAGTAATTAAGCAAAACAACAAATAAAACTTAAACTCTAATAAACTTGCTACCAGAAGTTGGTCATCTCCATAAATGTGCCACTCGGAATCATGCAACCATCTTCTATGTACTCTTCATCAGCATTTTTCTTCTTTTTATCCTTCTTTTTTTTTCTCACTTTTGCTTACTGTTCCAGGAGTACAGGCATCTTCAGCATCTTTATCCTTCTTTTTCTTCTTCTTCTTTTCAAATTTTTCCTCATCTCCATTCTCGGCTGTAACAGCTACCTCACCCTCGGCCTCTTTCTACTTCTTTTTCTTCTTCTTCTTGGTAGTCTCGCCTTCCACAAGAGCTTCTTCAGCTTCAACCTTCTTTTTCTTGGAAGCTACTGGTGTAGCGGTAACGTCTTCCTCTTCCAACTTCCTTTTACGCCCTTCATCACCTTCTTCCCCATCCTTATGCTTCTTCTTCTTTTTCTTCTCACTATCAACCTTCACCTCTGCAGCTTCCACAGCTGGTTCAGCTACAGGAGCAGCAACAAGACTAGCAACAGCCGAATCACCACCAGTCGGAAGAACAACATTCCTCAACCACTCGGCCGGTGTCTTCTCATTTGGCTTCCCATACTTACTTAACTTCCCCTCACTAATCAACTTCTTCTTAGTGGCGGGCAGTAAGACCAACCCCTATTTCCTAGGATAAGTATCTTTATCCATCACAACCCTCTTAATCTTAGCCACAACCCCATGATCACAAGTCGCCATAACAGCAGTAGTCATCTCAGCTATCCCTAACGCAATCGCCTCCCCTTTAGTCGTCATCAAAACAACCTCCTCACCATTCTCAATCTCATTCTCAAACCTCAACAACCCAGGAATCATCAACTTAGCACCATAACAAATAGCATTCACCGCACTATCCTTTACAACCAACCTCTTATAACTAGTCAACAAAACCTCCAATGGCATAATCACACGCCTCAAGTACGTCTCATCCCTATAATTATCAAACATCCACTGCCCATCC
>OU343221.1:40929570-41003632 GCA_910596185.1 Chrysanthemum makinoi
AATGAAAAGCCAAAGCTCACAACATCAATTTAGTGAGGAACTTTTATAAGCTTATGGAATAACTCCACTTCACCGCTTGTTTTGAAGTGGATGAGACGTAAGGGCAACAGGTTGGGTAAATTAAGGTGTCTAAATGAGCTACAAACTTAAAATTAATAATACACATAAAAAGTAAGCCATAAGGGCTATACAAATAAGCCAACTACATAAGCTAAGGTCAAGTAATGAAGCTTATGCAAGCTCATTAACTTGACACCTAAAACTGCGGGTGCGTGGCATATTCGGGCACAATTAAGCTATAAAATAAGCATTTAAAAAAACTGAGGAAAGGTAAACTAGTATTTTTAAAATTAAGATAAGCAACAAAATTTAAATATCCTAGAAGGTTAAAACTAAACTCACTAATGAGCACACAATAAAAATTCTAGATTTTATTCAAAAACGTAATCTTTAAGAAAATTTGACTTTTTACAAGAACATAAAGTTTGACTAAAATGAATTTAAAACTAATCTATGGACTGCCTATGATATAATAAGTCGTTATAAGATTATCTAGAGCTATGTTTACAAGTTTTAAGCTAGTATTATCAATTTCACACTCTAATTTATAACAAGAAACTCCGCATAAGGTATTAAAAGAAAATTTGACTTTTAACAAACAATGATCAGATATTATGACTTACTTGAGCTATTAGTTACTAAGGAAACATGAAACAAGTATAAATGACAACAAACATACAATGGAGCTCTTGTTTATCGCAAGAATCCAAACAACCTTTTAATTTCACTTGTCACATGAACTTCAAAGTTTGCAATGAATCGAAGCCTAAACCGATTCCAAACATTATATTATAGCATAATAAGATCTAATTGAGCAATAAACTTCAAGAACACAAAGCTAAAACAATGTAATTTGTCAAATTTGAATTTCAACCGAAGTTGATTCAATTTATGCACAATCAATTTCAATGAATAAACTACTTATATTATGCTATAATAACACTAAACAACAAATATAGAAAAAGGAAAACATGAAAATCAAAGCAACTAAGACAAAGGAAACAAGAATTGCAAAAATTGTAAAAATGGCTTACAAATGAGAATAGGACCCAGACCCTAACACATGGACAAGGTTACACCTATTAGCTTACCAATAAGCTCCTAATACCCATAGCATTCCAAATTCAACCCCGCTTCATCATCTTCTTCATGATCACACCATTTTTGATTTTTTTAATGATTTTCTCCATAGTATTTTCAATTTAAAGACTATACTTGTTTAAATGAATCTAATAGCCTTACAGCTTTTGTCAAGAGCTTATGGAAGCTATAAATTCCAATAAACAACTATATAACTTGTAATTAAAGAACATGGAAAATTAAAGTAAATTAAGCAAATTATGAAACTTGAAGGTAACTGAAATTAAAATGGAAATAACATTACATTACAGTAATTTGAGAAATAAAACAAAGATTAAAACATTAAAAGATAATAATTTAAAGAAAGCTTTTTAAAAAACTACACTACGTGAACAATGGTAAAAACCAAAGTTGGTTTCTTCTCCTGCCTTCTTTCCTCCTTTTATACTCTAATAATGTTCCACGTGTCCTTCTTGAGCATCCCACCACTTCGAGAGCCAATGGGAGAGTTTTGAGTGAGATAGCCATTTTAATCATTTTATGGAAGTGCAATTTGACTTGTGGGTTCGAAACTAGCACTAGGGGGTGGCATTTATTGTGGGGGTTGAGTGGGGGTGATGATGATGGGATGGAAAAGGTGATGGGATGGAGCAGTGTGATGTTGCAAAGCAACACTGGGGAAGAAGAAAGAAGGAGGTGGCGGATAAGGTGGAGTTTTATCCTGCCACTTGGGGGTTCAAAAAGAGCTAATGACAGGGCTAAGGCAGGGGGTCCAAATGGTGTAAAGTGCAGTGGTCAAATGCAGCTTTGACAAGTCTAGGTTAGGCTAATTTGACAAGGACTAATATTGCAAATCTGAAATCTTGAAGGACCAAGCCTGCCATTTTTCCAAAGTTCTCACAAGGGTTCATTTTGACAAACTTTAATAGTGCAAGGACCAAACTTGCCATTTTCCCATTTTCAAAGGACTAATTTTGCCAAATTCCAAAGTTCAGGGACCTAAGTTGTAAATTTGTAATTTTAAGTTTCAAGGATCAATTTGACAACTTAGGAATCCCTAGGGACTCAAAATGATATTTTTCTTTATTTAGATTTACCAGGGACTGTTTTTGACAACTTTTCAAACTTGGGGACCAAACCGCCAATTATGCAAACTTGATAACGTTTTTCACCGTGATTTTGATATTTTTGCATTTAAAACACATAAAACACTTGTTTGTGATATTTTTATCATTTTGATGCATTTCTGAGTGTTTTCAGATGTTTTTGCAGTTTCATTTGTACAAAAATGATGAGTATTTAGACACTCATCAATGGGCAGTAGCGAGCATGGGTCTACCTAGAATGATAGGTATCCTGTTATCTTTGGGAATATCCAGAATAACGAAATCCACCGGGAAGAGGAACTTGTTGATTTTCACCAATACGTTTTCTACGATTCCCAAAGGTGATTGCATGAATCGATCGACCATTTCTATTTTCATTTTTGCCGGCTTAAGACCTCTGATTCCCATGCGTAGGAACATTGAATGAGGCATTATGCTTATGCTTGCTCCAAGATCAGCTAAAGTGTTACACATGTTAAGATTCCCGATCAAGCAAGGGAGAATGAAGCAACCGGGATCTTTTTCTTTTTGCGGCAGTTCATTTCTTAGAACTGTTGAACATCTTTCGTTTAGTTGAACAGTCTCATCGAGATCATTCTTCTCATTACCTAATTCCTGCAAAACATTGTTAGGATTAGTTCTAATGTAATTAATTAGAGGGATGTTTACCGGGAGAGCTCCAATATCAAGAAGTAAGAGTTTCTCCTTGCTAATTCTTCTTTTGACCTTCTCAGAGAAAGTAGTTGGCTCCTCAGAATCTGTTTCAACCGAATTGACAATTTCTTCATCCCGTGCAACAAGATAATCCGTAATGGCTTTAGAGCATAAGTCCACATTCTTTTCAAAGCCCTTGATCCAGTATTCATGAATCTTAAGAGAAGATACCGTGTTTTCTATGAATTTTCTCATCATTTTTTCAATCCTCTCGTCACGTTCCTTTGATTCTACATTGTGGTCAAGAATCATCTTTTCCAAGCGCTTTTCAATCTTGGCCCCGAATACACTCTTTACTTTTTCCACCCTACAAGCTTCACTTTCACTAGCCCTTTCCAGTCTCCGCTTTTCAAAAATTTCACCGTAGTCATTTTCCCTCTTGGTTAAAGTTTTCATCACCATTTGATCGAAATTATCTTTTGGTCCATACCTGGTCTCCATATGCCATTTATAGCAATGTTCATATATCCGTCGAATAGACTCCAAAGCTTGGTCGAGTGCCATGATTGGAATAGGTCTCGGAGAATCGAGAAGTTCACGGGTCTCAACATTAATCCCTCTATAGAAGACATAGACAATTTGGTGCTTGTTCAGGTCATGAGTAGGGCAGCGGTAAGGTAGCTCATTGTTTCTTTCCCACGCTTGATACAATGTTTCTTCTCTCTCTTGAACGAACTGATGGATTTTACCGAGAAACTTAGCCATCTTTGAAGGAGGGCAAAACTGTTGAACGAAATCTCTTCTTAATTGATCCCACGTTTCCTTGCATTCGGCAGGGAGTCTATTATACCATCTTTTTGTAGTCCCTGTAAGAGTCATAGGAAAATTTTTGGTCAGAATGTAATAGCTAAGGATATTCCGGACGCTAAAAAGGGATGACAAGTAAAGCACTTCTTCCACATGATTTTGCACATCCTCATTCTCGTCTCCAGAAAACTGCAGCTCGTGTAATTCCCGGATAAATTGGTCTGGAATGGAGAATTTTCCATACCCGAGTCTTGTGTGAAGGCTCTTTTACAGTTCACATTGGGTTGCTCCATATACTGATCCATGGTTATTCCTTCGATATTAACTTCATCAATAATTTAAGGTTCTGCATCAGATTGGTTAGATTCGTAAAATGAGAAAATATAATGAATAGGAATTGGTGAGTAAACTTTTTTTTTCCGAAATTGTTTTTCCGGATCGTCAAACGGGGTAGCCAAAAATGGCTTGGAGCTTCTTGTTTTGAATCCTGAAATCATGAAAAAGAAAGAAAATTAAAAAGAGACTTAATAAAAACCCTAATATAACTCCCCGGCAGCGGCACCAAAAACTTGATGCAGGTTTTACTGACCAGGTTTTAATATTTATAATTGTCTCGTTTACCTATGATCTACCTTATGCACTAACGGGCGGTGTACCTGATCATGTGTAGTGTAGTAATCGGTAAAAATGAGGTCGTCCCAAGAGCTATGTGAGCGGATTATAATTAAGTCTAGGTGTCACTGGTTTTAATATGTTTTAAGATTAAAATGATTAATTAACTAATAAGACAATAAAATAGAAGAAAGCAAATAAGGGCAAGGGTTGTGATCAATAGAGGAGAAGTGTGCTAATCTAGTTACTCATCCTATCATGTTATGTTCACGTCTAATTACTTCCAATTTCTTCAAGTGGGGGTTTAAGGCTAGGACAATATTTGGTCAGTTCGTCCTAACCTATCAGCAAAGGTTTCTACCGGATATCAAGCTACTACCCTTGAAAGTCCAGTTGTTTTTATTCCCCTAAGCCAAGTCATTAAGTACCGCTACACGCAAGATTCATAACAATGAGTGCCCGGGCGCTAGCATCTTAGATACTCATCCCTAACATTTTAAGTTCTTCCAAACGGTAGGTGATCAGTTGGTCAAATCGCACAAGCGAAGAAGGGTCGTCAGTTGGTCAATTCTTACCCTTCCCACTCTGTCTACCTACTTAGGGTTAGTTGGTCAGTTCACCTAAGCAACTAGACACTACCTCCATTCAAAACTACCGAAACTCGGGTAGCTACCAAAAACTATGCATGCATACACTAGAAACAATTATACGTAAGCATGTAAACATAAAACATAACAATTAAGGAATCATATAACTAGGCTAGCACCAGAGGTGCTTAGCCATCATATTAACAAAACAATCAATTCAACATTTTACATAATGGAATACATGAATTGAAAGTAAAAGAAATGATAAATCGCTAATGCTTATCGTTAGGGAGTGATTTCTCCCTTGGAGATGGCTTCTTATGCTCCTCAAGATTTGCCTTCAGTCCCCTACTCATGTTCTCTGCTTTGTCTGTGGAGTGAATGATGTGAAATGCATAATTTAGGGCTGGTATTTATAGGCCAGATCTAGTTACGGCGTAACTTAAGTTGAGAGTTATGCCGTAACATCAATATCTTTGTAAATTGCTCTAGAAAAGCTGGTTACGGCGTAACACATGGAATGACTTATGCCGTCTTCAATAATGCTACAAAATCTTGATTACTACCAATCGTTGAAAGAGTTACTGCAGTAGCTTGTAGCGTAGAACATCATTTGACCTATTTAGTTACGTAAATCCTAAGATGGAGTTACGCCGTAATCTTCCGTTGAGTTGGTTTTTCGAGTCACGCTTTTGTTACGAATGTAATGAGAGAGAGTTACACCCGTAATTACTTCATAGTGGGCATACTATCATATATCTTCAATAAACTCTCCAAATTCGCGTCTCATTAGCTCCAATGCTCCTAATTTACCTGAAAGTGAAATATAGAGGAAAACAAGCGTAAATCCATATAAATGATATAAAATACGAGCATTATTGGGGGAAATTGGCACTTAATATTCAGGACTATTTGATGTTATCAACTCCCTTGCAAAGTGAGCCTTCTTCTTGCAGTTGAAGCATTCTACTTTGGACTTGTCAAAGCCTACTCTGTCATTCTCATTCATCTGCAAGTTTCTCTCAGTCCTTTGCAAAAAACCTTCTAGCTCTCATTGTTAGCATAGCCATTTGCCATCTAAGATCCATGTCTTCTAATCATCAGGATGAATCTGTTGAAGATCCTCGTTTTCCAGCTGAGGACTATTGCCTTGACTAGCAAAGAAAGAACATACAACAACATCACTCAGGTTATCAACTCCAGTAGCATTAACTTGTGTGCTAGCAAAGACTAACTCCTTGAGCAGTAGAAACTTCACCATTTGTGGTGCAAGTTCTGTAAGATGAAACAAAGGCCATATTTGGTTAACTCGTGCTAGAATTTGACATCTGTTTGACTTCAGATTCATAAACCTTGAGGTTGTTATGCAAATCATCAAATGTTGACTTCTCTAAATCAGGTTTATTTCTCCATACAATTGCACGTGTGTTCCATTTAGGTGGAAGGCTTCTCAACAGCTTTTGATTCAAATCTTCTTGCTCAATAGTTACCCCTAAAAGCTCTAGCTGGCTTACAATCTTCTGCAACCTGTCAAAGATCTGATCAACACTCTCAGAACTTGAGACAGAGAAGTTTTCATATTGTTGTTTGAGGTGATTCTTCTTGGTCTTTTTGGTAGCCTCATTCCCACCAAACTTCTTCTCCAAAGCTTCCAGTAACAGCTTAGCATCCTTAAAGGTGTTGAAAGTCAACTAATATTCATTAGGTATGGCCATCATTAGAATCGATATGGCCTTGACTTCCAACCTTCTTAGTGCTTTATCTTCTGCAGTAGTTAGTGGAATTGTCTTTCCATATGTTCCTGTTTTTACAGCAGTATTACCACTTTCTATGACCTCCCAGAGACCTATTTCAATCATTTGTATGTGTTGCTCAATTCGTAGTCGCCACATCTCATACTCATTAGGCTTGAGAGTGGGAACCTTGTTTGTTGCCAAAGTATGTGCAGAGGCTGAATCCATCTTAAACGATCTTCACAATTGGTATTCTTCTTTGTATAACAGCTTGTAGGTCACACAAGCTTTGATACCACTTGTTGTCCCAGTTTACTCTTGTAAATATAGATCGATCTCCTTAGCTTGTATAAGGTTTAAACTATACTAGATCAAGTCTAATATAGCTTAGGTTAAGAAACTGTTTGATCCACTAAGTGCTATGCGGAATCTAACACTTAATGTTTAAGAAGAACAATGAAGAACATAGAGATTAACAAACAAAATGCTTCAATATTATTAATATAATACGAATACTCTGAATAGTATTAGGGTTTACAACCTTGAAGCCTCTAAAACAATCGTACTAAACACAATGCCCTAGGACCTTCTTTTATAGACTAAGGAGTCCTAATCGGCTTACAATAACTTTCTACACAAGATAAATCTTTATAGAATCTTTTTTGTAATTATCTATTAGAAAACTTTCGGTACAAGATATTCTATAAACACAAACCGACTCTAATACTTCAGCAATAGTAATAAATACCGAGCAGTAGAAACTCTTTACTCTGACAAAGATTAAGTCTTCAGCAGTAGCAACTTTGAACTAGCAGCAGTAACTGATGCGTGCGGAAGGCACGTTCGGGGTCAAGGAAACTTCCTTTTCTTCGAGCAAGTTTTTCAACCTCCTAGGAAATGAACCTAATCGTTGTAGTGTAGTATGGGGTAAGCCTCGGGGATTGATATCATTCTAGAGGGGAATATGAATGCTAGTAAGAAATATATGACAAGAAGGTGGGGTTGAGGATGATTCTTTTTTTATCTATTTTATGGTTTTTTAAAAAGCTAAGGTAAATATCTCGGGGAAATTGGTTGGGGGTGGTACTTCTACCGATTACTCTACTTTACTAATTGTCTAATTATCTAATTACTACGGGTAGCTATGTCTAATTGAGGTGTGCTCGTATGATGATTAAAGATGTGTTCACTTAGATACTATTACTCCCTAGTTATCTTTTATTGGTCGGTTGAGTTGTCACGTCCTTTATCTTAACGTGTGGTATTTCTAAAGGTCGTAGGGTATGCGTGGTCCCTAGTTCTTTGAGGTTATCTCTCGTATATGACTCACGGAGTCGGCAAGCCTGAGCTGTTTCATCCATGAACCATATCATCATAAAGCATACTTAATCATTAAATACAACGAAGATGCCTAGTTGCACTCCTAAGCCAATTTCAATTAAGACAAGAAACAACCTAACAATAATTAATAAGTAAGTTTTGATGGATCTAAACACACACCTTGTGTTAGTGATACTTTGATATATATTAATAAGTACGCGGAATATACTTAGTAATACTCAGAATATGGATTTATATAATGTATTGTAAGTGAGAACAATGTAACACAAAGCTTCAATATTATTAAGAATAATACGAGTGATCTTGCTTATCACTAGGGTTACACCTTGAAGCATACGTGAGTTTTTTGTACCTTAAATAATGACCTAGGATCTCCTTTTACAGTAGAAGAAGTCCTTTACAAGATAAGTATAATGCTAACAATATAGAATATACACAAGATCTTTTCTATACTTATCAATACACTGATACATAACAATTATCCTAATAGCAAGGTGGTATATGTATTAGCAGTGGTAATGTGTTTCCACTGCTAATGCATTCTTCAGCAGTGTCTTCCACAAGCCTATCGCTGGTAATCTGCTAGTATTATTCCCAACAATCCTCCCCTAAACTTATGATTTCTCTGCAAATCAACAAGTTTCTTCAATCGTGATCATCTCTAAGGATTTGGGAATTCTTCCAAACACTTCACTTTCTTAACGCCTCAATAGCTCTTGAACATTGATCTTGAAGCCTATGTAGCAAAGCTCAACCTTCTCAAGATCTTCATGGACTCTTATTGTTGAACACAACATCACAAAGGAGAGTTCCACTGAAAGTGGGTATTCTTTTCAAAGAAACATGAATGCATCTAATCCATCTCTTGTAGAAACATGATGAACTTCACATGAATCATAGTAAGTCCATTTAGTACCGTGACATGAACATGCAAACTTCCGTAAATCATCATTAGCATCCGGTTCATAGAGCCTTATTAGATTAACCCATAACCGTGATTTCCTTCCTATCTTTAAGATCTTCAAAGATCAAACCTTTCTTGAAGTAATCTCCACAATGTATCAAGATCTTCTCTGTCACATGCTTGGATGAGTTCTTCAAACTGAATGAATGATGAAGTTTCACCACCTAGCCTTGTAATCTTCCATGTTGGAGCAAAATTGCTAGCAGTAAACACTTCCCAATCAATAATAGGATGTCTGACTTGCAGTGGTTCAGGATAAAAATCTTCTTCTTCAATCAAAATCATGTCAGTCAGCTGTTCTTCTGTGAATTTCGTGATGGAACTTCTGGTTCTTCAAATCTTGTTTTCTTAAGTATCCGAGGTTCACTATATTTGCCTTTTCTCTTCAGATGAGGATATCTTCTTGCTTCTTCTTCAGAGTTCATAGGAATAAAGTCTTGATCTTTCCTTTTAACTCTGTAGTAGATACCTTCAACCTCATCATCAGCCATCCCTATGAATCGATGCTTTTTCACCACCAACATTGCAACAATAAGTCTTCATGTTTGAGATAACTTGTGCCTTGGTTGGTTGTCTTGGTTTCTTTTGACCCTTTTTGACTGAAACAATTGCATCTTGAACTGCTTGATTATTCTTCATTTGAATGAAATCCTTCAACTGCGCTCTTTGTTCTTCAGCAAGGATTTATCTCTAACTAGGTCAATTGCCTTCTTCTTGATTACTGGATCATTAGCAATCAAGAAATCAATTTCTTGTTCTCAGGTACATAAGTAAACTCTGGAGTCTTTTCTCTGAAAATTGTAGGTGGAACAGTGGAAATTGGATTTTCATCCATTGAAGCAGTGGTTTCCATTCTGTCCAGCCTTTTAGCCTCCATGAAGTCTGCAATCTCTATCTAAACTTGCTTTTTCTTATTAGCAACTTGTTCTTCAGTGATCTTTCTAGCAACCTCTGCATCAAGAGCAATTTGAGCTTGTTCTTTCTTTGAAACCTTCCTTCGTTGTTGCTCTTCACTCTGCACAACTGCTTTACCTTTCTCCTTCTTCTTCTTTTCAATTTCTTACTCTGCAGTGGTAATATTTTGTCCAGCAGTGGGAACTGATTGCTCTACAATGGGAATTGTATCAGTGGTTGTAGCAGTGGAAATTGCTTGCTCTGGTTGCTGTTGAAGAACATCTTGAGTATCAGCTTCCTCATTAACTCCAAAATTAACATCACCTTCATCTCCAAAATCAATCTTCCTCCCCTTGGTTTCAAAGACTGCTTTTCCTCCCTTGTTTGGGAGAATTCCCAAAATCTTCACTGAAGCCCTCTGAGTCACCATCATGAGGTGAGGATGGAGATGATATCACTAGCTTTGCAGGTCTCCTTTTCTGCTTCAACCCCTGCAAATCTTTCTTCAAAGTCTAAATCACTTCTTTCAGTTGTGTAACATCCTTGGCATGTTGCTCCATTACTTGTGCCAAGTCCTTCTCCAGAGATTCAACCTGCTTAGTTAGTTTGGTACAAAGTTCCATCAATTCCATAGGTTGCCCACGCTCTCAACACTTCCAAATGTGTGACATGTCGGGAGAGGTGAAGCATAGGGGCATGGCTCGCATTCCTCCCTAGTTGGACTAGGTTGAAGCTCGAACACCACTGCTTGTTCCTAAACCAAAAGGATCAGGAACATGCTGTGTTGTAATGAGAGAAGTTGGCTGTTTTTGCCTCCTCTCATAGGTGTGAGAAACTGGTGGAGTGTAGATAATATTTGGAACTGTGATAGAGGGTGTGGTTTGAGATACAATTGGGATTGTTGCATCTTCACCCCTGCACTGTGAAATCTTTGCAAGCATTTGAGGAAAAAGTGGTTTAACAACCCTATTGCCATCCTTATCCATGTTTTGAAAAACTTTAGGCTTAAGGCAACGGATTTTATAAACTCTTGTATGGGGTTGCAGTTGAAATTCATTTAACACTAGCACAAACCTTGGATACATCAAAAATTTTGTGGAACTCTTTACATTGCCTTGCATACTTGTAAAAATATATTCAGACCAATTAAAAATCCTATCAGTGGCTAGACAAACCAAAGGGTAAGCCATTGTGGAACTGAATTGTTCATAAGAAGTTTTCTTAGGACTTAGGCAATATAACATAGTATGTATTAAAAATCTCCAATGAGGACAGAAACCACTCTTTTTGAAAGTAGCCTTTTTGTCAGTGGTGTCATACCCCATTGATGAAAGATTTTCATGAATTTCTGGCATAGGTAATGTGATGATACAATTGAGATCATCCAATTGGAGAATTCTTCTCAAGGATGACTCAGTAACATCAATAGTTACCCCATCCATCAGTAGTTGTAAAGAGCATCCACTGCTTCATGTGTATCTCTATTTTCAATGGTTATGGACCTGAACAGAGTTCCAAAAACTGCTTAATTTGAGAGATATAGATTGTGGGATTAAGAAGTAAAGCATACCTCACATGAGTAGTGTTTAGAAAGTCCACAATCTGATGAAAAACAGGCCACTCTTGTCGTTTGACTTTTCCAAATAGGCCACTTGGTTGTGCTCATCTTCAAAAGTGATTGGTGCCATAGTATCTTTGATGAAAAATCGTTGTGTTAGTATGAATTGTATGAATAGCTTGCCAATTGAGAGAAAGATATATACCGTTAGGTTTAGAGTTTTTGCAAGAAAGATTATCTAAGGAAAAGATTTATCTTAAGAGGATAAATAGCAATTAGGAAAGTAGATAATCTTCTAAAAATTTACCCTATAAATATGGAAAGCAATTTCTCTCTTAACAGCTAGTAAAAAATTTTACCTGACACAAGCAGTCTAACGCTAGATCAACAGTGGTAAAAATAACACTGTGAGCGGAAACTGTGCAGTGGTAATTTTTCACAAAAATTTTCAAGAGCAGTGGTAAATAAAACATATGAAAATTTGAATGCTCTCATTATAGTTTTTAGCAAACTACCAGCTATCAACGGATTTGATATGTATTTACCATGAGCTGTTTGCTATGGACTAGCCAACTCTTAATCATAAAGAATATGGTGCGTTTGATAACCATATAGTTTTTGGTAAACTATCAACCATAAACGGATTTGACAAGTCTTTACCAATAGCCGCTTGCTCGACTAGTTGATTCTTATGTGGATTAGACATGGTGAATCAATAACCATTTGTTGTGTGTCTCGCCATACACCTTTAAGATCAACTCCCATCTTTGCTGCATAAATTTTATTGAACAAGCAAAAATACAAGCACAAAACATATACAAACTTATACAACAATTTTAGTACCCAAAAACCTCCCCTCAACACCAAATATCATTAGACATAAAAATTTTATGGATTAAGCATTCCAATACCTGTTACCAAGTACTGAAATCTACCCACATCAAGTCTTTTTGTTAATAAATCAAAGATAGTTATCATCAAGATGAATTTTGATAATTTGAATTAGCCTTTTCTCATAACAATATCTTATAAAATGGTGTCTAATTTCAATATGTTTAGTCTTTGTGTGTTGAAATGGATTCTTAATTATGCAAATGGCACTACTATTGTCAATATAAATGATGGTATTCATAAAATTGTACCCATAGTCCAAAAGTTGATTTTGAAGCCATAGAACTTGAGTACAACAACTTGCGCAACCTACATACTCTCGCTTGATGAATTTGCCACCATTGTTTGTTTCTGCAATCGCCATGACACCAATCTATTTCCAAGAAATTGAATCCACCTGTAGATTTTCAATCCAAACTAGCTCCAGATAGTAACTATCTCGTAAGTAACCATTTCCGAGATGATTCTCTAGGGTACCATAATCCCAGAGTTGGAAATGCTTTAAGATATCTGAAAATCTTCTTCACAGCAGTCAAGTGTGAGAACCTCGGGAGTGACTCAAACCTTGCGCAAGCACACACACTGCAAACATGATGTCTAGTCTAGATGATGTAAGATACATCAAAGAACCAATCATAGACCTGTACATGTGCACATCAATTGCTTCACCACTATTCTCCTTCAAAAGTTGATGTGTAGTCTTGTCTCATAGGGTGCCGGATGACTTTGCATCAGAGAACTTGAACTTCCTTAGTATCTCAGCCACATATTTATCTTGATTATTGAAAATACCATCTGGCCTTTGTTCTACTTGAAGTCCCAAAAAGAATGTGAGTTCACCCATAGAACTCATCTTAAGCTCATCTTTCATTAGCTTCTCAAACTCTTTGCACATCTCAGTCTTTGTAGAGTCAAAAATGATTTCATCAACATATACTTGAACCAAAGAAGATATCATTCTTGTCTTTCTTGATGAACAAAGTCGATCCATCAGCCTCTATGAAACCCATTATCAAGAAGATAAGTAGCTAAGGTCACATACCATTTTCTTGGTGCTCGATGCAAGCCATACAAAGCTTTAACCACCTTGTACACTTTGTTTGGATAGTAAGGGTCTTCAAAGCCTGGAGGTTGTGACACATATACCTCCTCATCATTCGCCCATATAGAAAAGCACTCTTTACATCCATTTGATAGACTTTAAAGCCCATAAAAGATGCATAGGCTAAGAACGACCGATTGCTTCAATTGCAAGTAACCGGGCAAACAATTCTTCATAGTCAATACCCTCCTCCCGAAAGTGTATCCTTGAGCCACAAGCCTAGCCTTGTTTCTGATAACAATTCCTCTTTCATCCTTCTTGTTTCTGAACACCCATTTAGTACCAATTACCTTCTTGCCATGAGGTAAATCACAAAGCAACCAAACCTTTTAAATCTTGAACTGGAGCAACTCTTCTTGCATTGCTTCCACCCAACTTTCATCTTCAAGTGCCTTGTATACGCTTCTTGGCTCCATTTGTGACAGAAAACATATGAAAAGACAGTCCTTCTTGCCTTCATGATTCTTAGATTCATAGATTTTAGTAATAAATCCATGAATATCAGGCAATTTTGTTTGTCTTCTAGTCTTCACTGTGTGAATTGACATCCCAATCACATGTTCAAGAGGATGTGATTTATGAATTGAGGTATGGGAGTCGAGGAACTGTAATCTCATTTGGGATATTTGAGATTTCAACATCATTGGCTTGAGCTTCTTCCTCAGAATCGAGTTGAATTTTCCACTTCGGTGTTGCGTGGAAACTTCTCGCCTAGCAAGAGAATCGAATTTCCATCGCTTTGTGATTTGTAGTGTTCATATTGCCGCTCCTTCTTTTCCGTAATCATTAAAAGATTGAACATCTCCACCCTTGGAATATCATCATTATCTGCATAGTCCCAAAGTGGCAAATTGAATTCATCTTGATCATCAGCTTGATCCTTGCTTGGTTCATCATCATCAAGAAACTCTTCGAACTCAAAATCATAAGTAGATGTACCTGTAGAGATAGGTACATAGTTCATAGTATGGCTTAGAGAATCAAGATCAAACAACCTTTTCGACTAGTTCCTTTGACATTTACTTTGTTGTCCGTGAACTCAACATGCATTCTCTTCAATCTTTTGGGTTCTTAAGTTGAATACTCTAAAAGCTTTACTAACCATGGAATACCCAACAAAATACCCTTCATCAGCTTTTTCTTTAAATTTGCCCAGATAATCTATGGTATTGAGAATATTGACATGACATCCAAATGGTCTCATGAAGTCTAGGATAGGGGTCTACCTCTAAATAACTCATAAGGTGTCTTGTTCTTTGTTTTCACTACTAAAACCCTATTTTGTACATAACAAGCAGTGTTAACTGCCAAATCAAAAAGTGATTGGAAATTTTGAATCTGCCAACATGGTTCTAGCAGCCTCTATTAATGTCCTATTTCTCCTCTCAAAGAACACCATTTTGTTGAGGAGTTCTAGCTACACTAAATTCTCTTTTAATACCTTTATCTCTGGAAAAATCATCCATAACTCTATTCTTGAATTCTGTCCCATTGTCACACCTAATGATTTTAACTTTCATATCATATTGGTTTTCTACTTCTGCAATGAAGGTCTTAAGGATGCCAGTTGTTTCATCCTTAGTTCTAAGAAAGAAAACCCATGTAAACTTGCTAAAATCATCAGTCACAACAAGACAATATTTCTTAAGATTTAAACCGCCACGATGTAGGACCAAATAAGTCCATATCTAAAATTTGAAGTGGGTGAGCAATAGAGTTAACCAACTTTGACCCTCGCAAGAAGCTATATGTTGTTTGCCTTAAGACAGCAACACAGTTTGATCATTTTCAAATCTTTTCTGAGGCAAGCCTGTTACCAAACCATCTTTAACAATCTTATTTATGGTTTTGAAATTAATATGACCAAGTCTTCTATGCCATAACATGGATTCATCCATTGTGGCCTTTGCAAGCAAGCAAGCATAATCATCTTTAGCAACAATGTTATTCATATCAAAGCTATATAAGTTGTCTTTTCTAGGAATCTTAAGAAGAATCTGACTTTCATCAGGCATCTTAAAATCCTTAGAGAGAAAAAAACACATATCTTTAGTAAAAAGAACATTGTTTTTCTTGTCACACATTTGTGACACAATCAAAATATTATACTTAAGCTCTTTCACATAGCACACAGTTCAAAATCCAAGTTACCGCTTTGATGACCCTTTACCTAACTTTTCCATTAACTCCACCTCCAAAGCTGAAATAATGTCCATCATAGTATTCAAAATTTGAGAGATAGGACTTGTTGCCACCATGTGCCTTGAACATCTACTGTATGTGTAGCCTTGATCTGATCTCTTTGTCCTTGGATGTTCCTGCACATATAAGAAAGGAGTTAGTTTCTTTTGGGGACCCAAGCCATGATTGACTTGGATCGCCTCGTATTAATATAGTTAAATCTATCAAAGGTCATTGATACACCATTGGGATTGGTTGTTGAGGTAATTCCTTTAGTTTTCCATTCCCAACGTCTTGAGGCTTTCCAACAGCATTTCCATGTTACCCCGGTCTTGTTTACAACCTTTGCAGGGGAACTTTTGATTGAGCAATGGTAATCACCGGTTTAGATTTTGGTACCCACTGTTGGTTATATTGAACCCTTTTATTATTAAAAGGCCTTTTCCCTGTTTGTGCAGATTTTGCAAAAGTTGTTTTGGATTTTTCACTTGTAACAGGTGATTTAGGGTGAGCAGTGTTAACAGTTTTAGCAGTGGCAAAAGTTTTAAGACCACTTCTTAATTGAACTGCTCTTTGGATCATCTTGTTGTGTGAATTAGGGTGTATTTTGTTTTGAAACCAGTTTAACTCCACCCTTTTATTCCCATGGACTTCCCTTCTCCCAACATGATAGTCACAATTAGCATGTAAATGATTAAAACTACCACATATATGACATGCTTTATTGTTCATCACAAACTCACTACCTAGTTGTTGAGATTTCACATGATTCCAACTCCTCTGGTTACCTCTAGGAGCTGATGACTTCATCCTATACATCTCAAAGATACCTTACAGTTGATCTAGGTTTATTAGCTTGTTTCCTAGGTTTCTCTGTAATAGTATTTACAACTTTTGGGATAGAAGCCTCTACATTCTTTTTAACATTCTCATCTACAACTGATGAGTCACTTGCACTTTCAAACACATCAGATTCATGCTTAACCTCTTCCTTACTTTTCACAATTTTGGGAGGACCATATTCAAGATCCAGATCCTGAAATTCTTCTAGGCCAGTATGAGCTAAATCTATGCCAGGAGGTGATGGAACACCCCTTAGTGGTGGAGGAACAGTATTGTATCCCATACCAGACTTAACTTTACTATGAATTTGAGCATTCCAAATTTTATCAATTGACTTAGACTGATAATAACAAGTGTCAACAGTTAAATTGACATCTCATTTATTTTTTTAAGTTTTTCAAACTCTTCTTTTAATGCGTCATTCACTGCTGTCTTATGATCTATCTCTCTTCTAAGAACAATCATATCATCATTATATTTTGACTCATTTTCTCTATAATGCTCTAGTTGTTTCTTTAATATAGCTATGCCTCTTCTATGGTTTGACACAATATAATTAGCAGCAAACAACTCTGTTCTTTGATTATCATATAATTCATTAAGCCTTTCACATTCTCTAGAATCCCTACATGTTTTAGAACAACTTTCAAAGTTTTGTACCTCAGATTCAGAGAAATCCATGAGAGGATGTTCTCAGAGCCACAAGAGCAGCGTCTGAAGGTTGTTCCTCTTGTCCATCATCCATGAAACTTCAATCATAGCTTACACCATCAATTGCCAGCATTTCCTTTGGTTCTTCCACAATTGGTTCTTTCTTTTGCTTGTACCAAGTAGACCTTTTGTCCTGGTTTCTTGGTCTTCTGCATTCTCTAGCAAAATGCCCTAACTTGTGACGCTTGAAACACTCTACTTTCTTTTTATCGAACCCCTCGCAGCTTTTCTACCATTGATGTGAATTGGCTTGCCAGTCTTCTTGTAGAATTTCCTAGCCCTCATGCTAAGAAGAGCTATTTGCCACTTTATATCCATCTCCTCCAAGTCATCTTCATCAATTTGATCTATGTCTTCATGAGTTAATATAGAGCCATTAACTTGAGTGGAGATAAAAGCATAAAAGGTAGGAACTCCAATACCAGCAACCTTCTTCTTTGAACCTGCAGTGGTAACACTAGCATTACCAGTGGAAACAGTAGAACTAGCAGTGACAAAATCATCATCATTGTCATCTTCAGAATCATCATTGTCAACAGAGGTTGACAACAATGCCAAGCTGCTAGAGCTTGTACCAAGTTTCCCTGCCTTCTTCAATCTTTGTTCAATGAGTTTGAAGTTATTGTAAAGATCATTGAACTTCATAGTTTCAATCTCTGGTTTATTTTCCTAGACTGTAACATTTGTATGAAACTCAGCAGGCAAACTTCTTAGAAACTTCAAATTGAGGTCTTCCTTTTCTACCTCAATTCCGAACACAGTCAATTGTGTGACAATCTTCTGGAGTTTGGTAAAGATGTTGTCAGGTGAGTCATTGCTTGAATCAGAGAAGTTTTCATAACTTTGCTTCAACAATGTCTTTTGAGTCTTCTTTGTAGAATCATTGCCACCAAAAACTGAGCAAATCTCTTCAAAAAGTTCTTTTGTTGTCTTGAATTTGCTGAAAGCAATGATCTGGTCTTTAGGAAGAGTCATTAGTAACAAACTTCGGCCTTCGATCATTCTTCTTCTTTGCTCTTTCATCATTTGTCTCGTGTAGAATTGTTACAACTTCTGTGTCACCAACTTTTTCAGTCTTCTGCTGAGACTTGAAGGAATCACCAGTTAAGATGATCTCCCATAGAGCATAGTATTAAATGAGAAAGTATTGCTCAATCATTATCCTCCACATCTCAAACTCATTAATTTTTAGCTTAGGAAGCCTTGAAGAAGAGTTGTACTGGTTGTTTTCCATCTCCATTGATTTGAGTGAGTTGGTTAAGCTTATTCCTTGGATCTTCTGAATCAAAGTATTAGAACCAAAGCTCTAATACCACTTGATGGATCTAAACACACACCTTGTGTTAGTGATACTTTGATTTATATTAATAAGTACGCGGAATATACTTAGTAATACTCAGAATATGGATTTATATAATGTATTGTAAGTGAGAACAATGTAACACAAAGCTTCAATATTATTAAGAATAATACGAGTGATCTTGCTTATCACTAGGGTTACACCTTGAAGCATACGTGAGTTTTTCGTACCTTAAACAATGACCTAGGATCTCCTTTTATAGTACAAGAAGTCCTTTACAAGATAAGTATAATGCTAACAATATAGAATATACACAAGATCTTTTCTATACTTATCAATACACGGATACATAACAATTATCCCAATAGCAGTGGTAATATATGTACTAGCAATGGTAATGTGTTTCCACTGCTAGTGCATTCTTCAGCAGTGTCTTCCACAAGCCTATGCTGGTAACTGTTAGTATTATTCCCAACAAGTTTCATAGAGCTAAGCAAACACACAAGTAATTTAGCTAGATATGATAGACAAGCAAGCATACACACAATCAATCGAATATGGGATAGACATAATGATAATTTGTATTAATAAATGTATCTTGATGTGTAAAATAGGGTATGGGACCCTAAAATACTGTCCAAGTCGGACTACAACTGAGTTAGAGTTTTTTCTCCAAAATTCTACCTCTTAAAATTCAGAAAAATCGAATTCTATATATAGATTTACAATCGCGACAGCGTCACCTTTTGCATGGGACGCCGCCGTGTCACATTAGGGTTTCGTCTTGGCCAAGTCATCGATGGGACGGCGTCAACTTATAGTTGTGACGCCGTCAAGATTTAGTTGAGACGTGCCGCTCTTGATTCTAGATCTGCGCCCGAGGTGAAAATTGTGAGTGACGCCTCCATAATTAAAGTGTGACGCGTCAAGTTGTAAGACCGTAATTTTCACCAGCCTCATGCATGTTTTAATCAAGTCAACATAGAGGGACGCGTCCCCTTTAGATGGGACCGTCAGTATCGTTGATTAGTCTTGAGTTGCTTCGATCTTGACTTTGCCATTTTCTTCATGTATTTGCTCCTTTTCAATGTGCTTCATTCCAAAGATTTTGCTTCCAAAAGACCTAAAAGTAAAAAGGAACGAAATTAAGCAAGAACGATATAAAATGTGTCGAAATAGGGCTTAAATGACCCCAAAAGCGACGCTTTAAATCCTTATCAAATATCCCAACACTTGGTATTTGTTTGTCCTCAAGCAAATATGCTTTTGACCAATCAATTTATAAGTTAGGGGGCATGAAGCATTGGTTTAAAATAGTTTATAACAAGTAAAAGTGCCACAATAGTCATAACAAGAACGGAAATTATATACTAGCACCTCACAAGTGGTGTTTGGATTCTCTCATCTCTCGTGTGTATATGAAATATATACTAATGGAAATGGAAGATAAACACTCACCCTCGCATAGCACATAGATTACCATAAGCTTGAGAATAGATCAAACCTCCACCGCTTTGGCGTAAGCACCTAGGAACAACTATCTAAGAGGTCTTTACAAGGGTTGTAATGTTAGGCTTAGGGTAGGGAAACAAAGGGTTTTGTTGGATAGGGGATATTTAGTGGTGGTAAGTAAAAAATATTTTGTTACAAGCATGTAAAGCGTGGCGTTGCTAATCCAAGACCTCGACTCACTAAACTAGATAACTTGAAACAAAACAAACATAAACATAAAGATAGATGTATAATGGTATCCCGTATGTTTTTCTTTTTCTTTTTTTTTTTTTGACATACCTATTTACACTACGATAACATCAAAATATAAGGGATTTATAGGAGCATCCCTACACTTGAGTTTTTATTTCTCTAACACTAATTGACCCAATTTGAAAAGATCAAAACACTTGGAGTATTTAATTACGTAGACAAAGGGAATTTGAATTTATCGTTCTTTCCCATTACTCCATAAAATATTACTTTTTCCCATGAGTCCCAATCGTCCCAAAACTGTGTACAAAAGATATGACTCGACTTAGCAACCATGCAAGTAACTAGATATTTGAACTAAGGGTTTAGTAGTGATAACAATAATGCACTAAAGATGAGTGCATACAAGGTAGGCTAAGGCGATTTGGGTGTACATTTGGGGGTGGATTGTAAACAATGTTCTTCATTGATATTCTGGAAAACCGAAACATCACGAGAACCGCGAAAAGGATAGGCTCTGAGGGGTTAACTAGGGGTATCGTGTACTAAAGATGAGTACATCGCAAGGGTGTGGGGTAATTACTCAACCAATGTGGAAGATTTAATTATATTACAGGTTTCAAACAAGGGTTATCCTAATGCCTCTTATCACTTAGTTACTCCGTAACTACACAAGTGTAGTCTCACTAGTGATCTCGGAATGCATCACCAAACAAGTTCTAGAATCTATTGTACTACCGGTACACTTTCTAAGCATTAAAGATGAATGCTTTTATTCCTAAAGATCTAGGGGCGAACCTCACATTTTTGGGGTGGAATTTGAGTGGTAAACGGTTTTTGTGCTAGTCATAAAATTCCTATCCATGAGACGCTTTATTAAGACTAAATTTTAGCTCGTAAATGTCATAAAAAAATTTAAATTTGGTGCTAAAATTGCCCTAAAAAAATTCATAGTTTATTACACAAATTACCAAGGACAAGACAAATGATGAAGTGAGTGAATAGTTTCTAAGTTCCCGTTTTATTCTCCCTCCCTACACTTAAACTGAACATTGTCCCCAATGTTCCCCGAAAGCATCAAAGTTATGATAAAGGAAGGTAAGTAAGAAAAAGAAACTAGTACTCCCCTGATTAGCTCGATGGGATACGTGTGAAGTTGCGGTTAAATTCTTTTCCAAGAAGAATGCATGAGTAATAAGCCTCATCCAATGAGTGTTTCTTCTTCTTACCAAATATAACCTGCACACTTATAAGAAAACAAACGAAACCTTCGCGTAAAATCGGCGGTAAAACTGTATATGACACACAACTACACTAGAAAGAAAGTAAGATATAATGCATGTGGAATGGATGTTTGCAGTTTTTCTGGAAAATTAAGACCTGGGAATTTCCAAAAATTTATAAGTTGCACAGAAAACGAAATTGATAATCCTGTTTCTACATAGGCGACGCCATCGCTTTAATCGATGTCCGCGTCAGTTGTCCTAACAAAAAGTGGTCTGCTACGTTTTTCTTGAAAAATTCTGGAAAAATTACATCATAAAAACCTGGAAAAATTCCTGCAAAACATCCATTATGACTCGATACAAGCATTTGACTCTAACAAACACACATATATATCAATTTCACTAATTGCAATTCTCATGTTCATGTTCTTGGAAACGTATGTGATCTTCCCTACACTTATTGTAAAACCCAAAAATCGTGAACACGTTGAAAGACCATAATACCCCTCATTGAAAAAAAAATCCGTAAAATATAATGAGCTCGTTAAATACGTTAAATTTTTACCCTATAAATAATTGTGCAAGACATAGAAATAAAACTTATAATTGTAATGTAAATGATTATTACACATTAAAATGTTTCATGGACCAACTAAATACATATCTAGTAAATTAAATAAATATATGTACAAGTTAAATTGGGAAACAAATAATTTTGTGAATTGGTCTCTTTGTGCTCCCCCTTTGTTAGGCCAAATCACACGCCTACACACCCATATATTTGCCAAATTTAGCTCAACCTTATCACAATATATCTCCCATATAATCTCATTCAATTATATCACAAAACCCTAGTCTCCCAAATAAAAGGTACGACAAAAACACTTCTCCATCTCAATTATATTATGTTGCCAAGAGGCCAGGTCCAAAGGAGGTTGTACGAGTTACGTTTAGGCTACTAAATCTTGCATTGGTTACGAATATTGGTTGGTCTTGGGTCGTAGATAGATTGCTGCTGCTGCTGTCGTGATTCCTAGGGCTCACATAGGGTTTGGTCGCTTGGTTTTGATCATTGTTTTCCCTCTCCTCTACACGCTACAAGGTACCTTCATGACCACATCATCTCGTCTTTATTTCTGAATCTGGTCGTGTGTTTATACACACCATGCGCATGCTTTTGAACCATGAATCATGTAACATAAAGGATTAAACTAAGCTAAGACTAACCTAGTACTAAACTACATAAAATCATGAATCTGTAACTCATATGTGTCGATATTCATTTCGTTTTTGGAGCATCCAGATCTATAGTGATACATGTTTTAACCTGATCATTTAACACTCTTCTTAATCTCTAATGCCAGACTTAAACCTGAAATTAATAGGGTGCGAATCGGTATCGGGTACGTTTTTGTAACAGGGTCATACGAAGATTAATTGCATGCATGGGGTCTTGAGTGATTTGGTTCACGTGTACATATATATGAAATTGTATAATCTATTTTAAACTCATAATGATTATAAGTGTATGGGAGTGTGTTGGATCGATGTACTCTAACCAAACTAACTTTATGTAGCTTGTAAGGGCTTAGCAACCTTGGATAAATCCTAAGTCACTAACAATGAAACACTGAATTAACTCTATTAAGTATGCGGAATTTACTCAAATAAAGCTAAGAAGAATTAACTTTAACTTTAACGATTATATTAAAAACTCTGAATCTGCTTGATACACAGATTCACAAACAATCCCTAACAGCTCTAATATCGAACTTAATAAACTCTAATAATGCACGTATGCAATCGTATTCTAACTCGTACCTCTAATAATTTATCTCTAATGCCTATCTAGGGGTCCTTTTATAGGCATAAGGATAACCCTAGTCAGTTTACAATTCTAATTCTTGTACGACAAGAAATCTAAACTTAGAATATTCTAGAATTACATTATAGTCCTTAACGATTTGCATAGCAGTCCTTTATCCTTGCAGTACTTTGATGAACGAGCAAGACTTTGACTTTCTTCTTTAGCGTACTTTGACTTCAAGATTTTGACTCTTCAAAGACTTTGACTTTCTATATCCCAACAATCCTCCCCTAACTTGAATTCTACTTGCTTGATTTCAAGTTCCTTTGTATATTCATCTTTAATTTCTTTGTCTTTAAGGAAAAATTGTGTCTTTATCTTCAAAGTTTTGTCTCTGTATTCCCTGTGCTCATATTATCATCATCAAAGTAGTCTTTATCAGTAATTCTTTACAAAGAACAAACAAAGAAGCTCCATCTTTTCAAAGAACTCAACAACATATAGCAAATTGTACATCACTCATAAAGTTTCATTATTCTCATCACTTCCGGTGTGTAAACTCCGTGAGAGGTGAATCATTGAAATTTTAATGGATTTTGATGTCTCTTTACCAAAGCCATTAACTCTAGAGTAGCCAAATGTTTAGGTGTGTAAGACCATGGTACATTGATAACCAAATGATTTTTAGCAAATCATCAGCTATCAACGGATTTGTTTTGTCTTTACCAAAAGCCGTACCCTTTTTGGACTAGTTAGTTCTTTCAACCATGGTGAACTAATTACCATATAAATGGTTTTTCCACAGCCTTTACCACAAGCCATTTTTCTTGTGGGCTAGCCAACTCTTCACATTTGCTGATATGGTGTGTTGATTACCATACAACTTATTAGCAAGTTGTCAACTATCCAACGGATTTGAGATATCTTTACCAGAGCCGTTTGCTCATGGATTAGCTAATCCTTTTGTTAAACATGGTGGATTGATAACCTTTTACTATAACCATCTCAAAAACCATTTGTTGCTGTTAACTTTTGTTCCAAAATATTTTGCACTTAACAAAAGTTTGCTTTTAAAAACATTTACTGGTTTTGTGCTGTAAGCAGTACTTTGAATAAAATACTGTTTGTCCAGCAAAGACTTTGAATAAAGTACTTATTTTTCAAAAATTTATACAATTAAACATCATACCAGTACTTATGCTTCATCCTCAGCCATTGTCCATTTGATATATAATTCAATAACCATTAGGGCTGTTTCATTCTCTTCCTCGACTTCCATTCCATGATCCAAAGATCCTTCTCATAAGATCTCTTGTCAAAGGATATCTTTTTTCAGCTAACATATGGATCATAGTTCCATCTTTCAATTCTAAAGCATGTACTCCTAATTCTTCAAAGAATCTCCGGCTTGTAATTTCCTAATCTTCTTGATTTAGCCAGATTTCTTCAGTGCTTGTCTCCTCAGTTTCAAAGATAGTTATCAAATCTCCTAGCAATACTAAGCCAACTCCAGTTGATGGAATATGTTCAAAGTATTCTTGCACTAATTGATATAGTTGAAACAGATCTGCTCTATCAATTAGGTGCAGTATATCCCATAGCAAATTAAACATTCTAAAGCTTTCATCCTCCCTATGGAACATTAGATAGTCTTCATCTTTTGCTTATACTACTTCAAATGTAGTTATTTTAGACTTTTTTACTGCAACAACTTTGGATTTAGGATGATCATGATCAAAGTCGACAACTCTTAAGTAGTTTCTCAGCTCATCAACTGTATCAGCTCTTAATTCTACCTTCTTTGATGGCTGATCAACTTCAGTTGTTCTTTTTCTTTTTAAGCTTCTTTTACTTGCATCCTCATTCTGTTTTCCATCATTATAAGGAATAATTCCAAAGAACTTCCTTTTGATATGCTTCTCTAACAGCTTTATACAAGTCTTTCATCTCTAAATAGTTCAGCGTCTGTAAACCAGTATAACCTTGACTCTTCAAATAAGCCATCATATCATTCCTTTCTCTAGCCTTACTCAGTGGTCTTCTAGGTATAACAGGTTCAGATTCTTTTACTGGTGCAACAACTTCAAAGATCAAACTTAGCTTGTAGCTCCCTAGCAGCTTCTTCATTCTTTGCTACTTCAATAGCTCTTATCTCTGCCAAAGTAAGCTTCTTTTTCTTCTTTGTTTCCACTAGTTTGCCTTTGCCTTTGTCTTTTGGATCTAAAACTGGTTGAGAAACTTGTGGTTGTTCTTCAAAGAACTCCTGGAATGCTAACACCTCTTGGTCTAGTTAGATTTAGCATGATCTGAGCAACTGTCTCATCATCACTTGCAGTATGCTCTACCATGGGTGTATCAGCTTCCTTTTCTTGTAGGACTGTTGAAGGACCAGCTTCTTCATCAAAGTTTAAAGCTCTTGGTGTAATAAGCTCTTGTCTATAAGTTCCTTGAAGATCAGCAGTACCTTGATCACCATCACCTTGATCACCAGTACTTTCTATTACACCAGTACTTTGAACTCCAGTTCCTTCGGGCTCAGTACTTTTAATATTTACTTGTGCTTCAGTACCTTGAGGTTCATCTTCTTTTTCTTCATAAAAATCAGCATCTTCTTTCAAATTTTCTTGCTCCAGATTCCTCCCCAATTGGATAGAAGATTGCTGTTTGACCTTTTTGCCTTTGGAAGTCTTCTTAAAGTGCTTTCTTTTCTTCTTTTCAGCCTTGACCCACAATCTGTGATGTTGTACTAAAGGCCAGACAAACTTCTTTAATTTCCTATACTTGTGCTTCAACTTCACTAATTGTGTAGCCTGATTTTCAAAGTCTTTCTTCAACCTCTTTAGCTCCCTTGTCAAAGCATAATTGTCCAGTACTTAACCCTCAGATGCCACATCTACCTCATCTCCTCCAGATGTTTGAAGCCCATCTGTTGAAGTGTAATCATTGGGAGAGGATGGTGGGTTTACCTCTGGTTCTGAATCTCCATGAGCAGATCTTTATGGAGATGGAATAGGTGAAACTGCATTACCTTCTCTTTCTTCACTTGTAGCAGCCTCATCTCTAACAGCTTGAACAATCTCCATCAATGAAGTAGTTAAGGGAGTGTCCCTTCCAAAGGAATTTATCACTCTTCCTAGCCATGAAGGTGAAAATCTTGGCAGGTTGTACCACAACAGGTAATAAGCTTGAAGGCTTTGGTATATCATTAAGTTGTTTATTCAAGAAAACTTGAATAAATCTTGGATACATTAGCCAGGGTGATCCATGAGAAATGTGAGATAGTATACCATCTAGAATGAGTCTTGAAAAGTTGAAGATACGATTTGTAGCTAATCCCACTTAGGCAGATGCGATGTTAGATCCAAATTGCTCCTATGAAGTACTCTTAGAACTTATACAATGAAGTAGGACATGAACCAAGTACTTCCAATGCGGACTAAACAAGGGTTTCTTGAATGTGGTTTCAGTTAATGACCCTTCATACCCAATATCTCTTAAAGTATCCCAAAGAAGCTGTTTGTCAAAACGTATAGCTCCTTCTTCATCATCAAATAATAGATCTTCTCGAATTGAAGCTTCACTAACTTTCACAATCCTTCCAAAGAACTTTAGCAGATATATGACTCATCATTCTCCATGTGAGTTCTAGCAATAGCCGCCTAAAACTGCTGAATCCATGGCTCAATAACATCTGGTTCAACTAAAAGTGCATAACTGATTGGAGATCCAGTGATAAAATCAATGATGTCATGGAATGCGACATTGGCTTCAGTTTTATCCAAATTAGCCACCATGTTGTGTTTAGAAACTGTGTTTCGATTCGCCATTGTTTGTGTGTTAAATAAAGTGGTTCGATGAATAGTAAATGAGAAAGAGAGAGAATTACGGAGAGGATTGATAAGTATAAAGATGAGAGGGAAATTCGGAGGGTAGTTATTTATAGGTGAGATTTGAAAAATCACAGCCCATAATAACAAAGTTACCAAGTATTTGAATTTTAACCCATCTTTGACCGTTGGAACAAAGACGTTGATAAGACAAGCGTTGCTTTCCACGTGTGTAGTACTTTCCAAAGCAGACTTTCCGAAAGCAAGACTTTCATAAAACCAAAAAGCAGTACTTTTCCATTCTCTTCTCTACATTGGCAAAAACTCCAAATAGACATTCGATTACCTCCCCTCAAGAAATGCATAGGATTGTTTAACTAACTAATCAGTCCTCCCCTTAAATATATATTAGTAATTAATTATACCAATACTCACCACCAAGTGATTGAATCTTGAAACATCAAAACCTTTGGTGAGTAGATCAGCTACATTATCATCTATGTGAACCTTGACAACATTAATAAGCCTATGCTCATAACAATCTCTGATAAAGTGATGCATAATCTGAATGTGCTTGGTCGTGGAATGATAAACTGGATTCTTCACAATGCAAATTGTACTCTCATTATAAATGTTGATAGGAGTATTCATGAAGTTGAACCCATAATCCAAAAGTTGATTCTGCATCCATAAGATTTGTCCACAACAGCTTGCAGCAGCCACATATTCTACTTCAGTGGATGATGTTGCTGCAATAGTTTGCTTCTTACATTTCCATGAGACTAATCTTCTTCCAAGATATTGGCATCCTCTAGTGGTTGATCTTCTATCATAGTTATCACTTGCATAATCACTATCTGAAAAAGCTTCCAAGTGAAAAGGTGAATCCTTTGGATACCACAACCCCAACTTAGGTTGTTGTTTCAAATAACTAAAAATTCTCTTCACTGCATTCATATGGGAGACCTTAGGTGAGACATGATATCTTGCACATAAACGAGCAAGAAACATGATATCGCCTAGATGCGCTTAAGTACATAAGACGACCAATCATAGATCTCATAGCTTTGACTTCAACAGGTTGACCATCTTCATCATTGCCCAATGAGTTGATAGACTTGATAGGTGTAGTGACTGGCTTCATAGCATCAAAATTGAACTTCTTAAGAATGTCAGAGACATACTTATCTTGACTTATGAAAATTCCCTCCTTTAACTGTTTAACTTGAAGTCCCAAAAAGAAAGTTAACTCACCCATAGAACTCATTTGAAATTCATGTTGCATCAGCTTCTCAAACTCCTTCACCATGGACTGTTTAGTAGCTCCAAAGATGATATCATCTACATAAACTTGAACTAACATGATATCCTTCTTATCTCTCTTAATAAACAAAGTCTTGTCAATTTCTCCCCTCCTATAACCATGTTGCAATAAGAAAGTGGAAAGTCTTTCATACCAAGATCTAGGTGTTTGATGAAGACCATAAAGAGCCTTAACAACTTTTTAGACTTTGTTTGGATGTGCAGGATCCTCAAAACCAGGAGGCTGTTTAACATAGACCTCCTCTGTAATCTTGCCATAGAGAAAGGCACTCTTGACATCCATTTGATAAACATGAAATTCCATATAGGATGCAAAAGCAAGGAATACTCGAATGGCTTCAATCCTTGCTACAGGTGCAAACACTTCATCATAGTCTACTCCTTCTTCTTGTCTATATCCTTGTGCAACTAACCTTGCCTTGTTCTTGATAACATTCCCTCTTTCATCTCTCTTGACTCTGAAAACCCATCTTATACCAATAACTTTCTTTCCATCGGGTAAATCACATAGTACCCAAACTTCTTGAAGTTTGAATTGAAGAAGTTCTTCTTGCATAGCTTCAACCCAACTCTCTTTAGTTAATGCTTGAGCTATATTCTTGGGTTCTTCTTGAGAGATAAAGCAAGTGAATAAGCATGTTTGGTGATCCTTATGATTCAGCCTGTTTTGTTTATAGACAAAGCTAAGTAAAGCATTATGTGGTTTAGAAAGACCTTTAGCTTTGTTTCTTGTAAGCACCCCTGATGTAGAAGGTCCAATGATTTGATCAGTGGGATGATTTTTATGAATCCTTGTAGGAGTCTGTGAAACTATAAAATCATCATCCAAATTTGTGAAATCAGCTCCTTCATTAGAATTTGAGAAAATACCTTCATCATCTAATTCATCATCGTGTCTTCTAAACCGTGCATGGTCGGATCATCATCAAAAGTATCATTAATAGGTGCGCAAAGCATTTTGATCCAAAGTATCGCGGATCAAAAGTACCGTGAGGGTTTTTCAGACTTACCCTTTTTCTTTCCTTCTTCAAAAGCTCTCCTTTGTTCATCATCATAAGATTGAGCTATTGTGTCTTGAAAAAGCATTGTATTAAGTTCATCTTGAATAGCTTGATCCTCAGCAGACAAAGTGGACTTTGGTTCATCAGTACTTTTCTCATTCTCAACAATTATAGGTTCTTCATCAGGAACAACATCAGGTCGAATATTGACTCCATGAACAATGTACTGTAATTCTTCTTCCTTGTGATCTGCTTGATTTTCTTCTCTAACAGGAACATAATTCATAGAAGGAGTCAAAACCTCAAGATCAAACATCCAATCAGGACCTTTACCCTTCTGATTTTCTTGATCTTCTAAAAATTCAACATAAAGACAATCTTGAACCTTCTTAGTGACTCTATTGTACACTCTAAATCCTTTGATGTTGGTACAATATCCTAATAGATATCCTTCTTCTGACTTACCATCAAATTTGCCCAGATTATCAATTGTATTGAGGATAGTCAGAGAGCATCCAAAAGGTTTCATAAAATGAATGTTGGGCTTGTTTCCCATCAGTAACTCATAAGGTGTCTTCATCTAAGGCTTAGTGACTGATACTCAATTTAGCACATAGCAACCAGTACTTACAGCTTCAGCCCAAAATTGAATAGGTAATTGTGAATCTTCAAGCATTGTTCTGGCTGCTTCAATCAAAGTTCTATTCTTTCTCTCTGCAACACCATTCTACTGTGGAGTTCTAGCAATACTAAACTCCCTTTTGATTCCTTTATTGGCACAAAATTCATCCATAAGCTTGTTCTTGAATTCAATCCCATTGTCACATCTAATACCTCTGACTTTGAGTCTCAATTGGTTTTCAAGGGCTATTATAAGATCATGAATAGCATCAAAGGTGTCATCTTTAAATCCCAAGAAAAATACTCAACTAAATCTATGCGAATCATCCGTCACAACGTGACAAGACTTCTTCTTGTTTAGACTTGCAACTAAACAGTCCAAACAAATCCATGTGCAAAGAGCTCCAAAGGTTCTCTAAAGGTTCTTTCCTCAATCTTCTTGCATGAAGCTTGTGTCGTTTACCTTTCTTACATGCCAAACATGGGTGATCATTCTTGTAAGTTTTGGAAGGTAAACCTCTAACTAAATTTCCTTTAACCAGCTTGTTGATATTCTTGAAATTCACATGGCCTAACCTTCTATGCCACTGATGTGCTTCTTCAAGTGTTGCCTTTGCTATCAGACAAGTTGCTCTTTCAGAAGAGTTAAGACTCTTCATATCCAGTTCTGTACACATCATTAGTTCTTGGTACTCTAAGCACTACCAAGTTTTCATCAACAAGTTTAAACTCTGGGGAAAGAATGAGACATTCTGTGTCAGTGAATAACATAGGGTGCTTCTTGTCACAGATCTGAGAGACTGACAAAAGATTGAACTTGAGCTCCTTCACATAGCTTAACATTCTCAAAATCTATCCTTCCCGCTTTGATGGTTCCTTTACCGCTATTCTTCCCCGTACTCAGCATCATTCCCAAATGCAACTTTTCCTCCACTATAAGATCTAAAATCGCATGTAATCTCTTTGTCTTCGTCATGCTTCCAGAGCAACCACTATCCACAATTAGATGATCTTTAAGCTCCTCTTCCGGGTTGCCCTGCACAAAGATAAAAAAGTTAGTTAATTTTAGGAACCCAAGCCATCGACTTGTGTTCCCTTTAGGAGTTACATACTTAAATTCTTTAAGTATGTAATTTCTACTGTCTTTAAGCACATGATCAATTATCTTTGTTTGTTCTAAAACTTGTGTTGGATTTTCAACGAAACACACTTTTTCATCAAAATTCTCTTTATTATTTTCAACAAAAACATCTGTTTCACTTTCACTTTTACTTGCTGAAAGTACTGTTTCCTCCCCATCAGTACTTTGTTTCTTAACCCAGCTGGTTTTAACTTTTGGTGTAGAGTTCTTTGATCTAGATACTCTCTTTGAGGTGTAACGCCTTCTAGATTGATAGTAACTAGATCTCTTAGGGCTTCCATTCCAAGTGCTAGCAGTACCTAGATTGGGTGAAAATCTAGCAGTACTTTGAGAAGGTATATATTAAGTATGAGGGTGATCGCGGGACCAATGGTTAGGTCGTTTAGTGTTTTGAAAAGAAGTCCGGAGAGTCAAGTCGGGGGTTAATCATAGTGTATTTTTACTAGGTCGTAAATGTTAATTGTTTGAGCTGCGATCGAGCATGAACATGGACCAATCATATATATGAAAAATGACCAAGCGAACTGATGTAGAAACCAATATACTACAATGATATTATTTTGAATATTTAAGTTATACATTTTATATTTTAAATATTTTAGTTATATATTTTAGTTTATTTTCACTTGAAACTCTAAACTTTGATAATGTACACATTTGACCCTCAACTTTGATAAATTTCGTATTTAACCCTAGACTTTAATAATATGATTTTAAAGACCCTACACTTTGTAATATTTACACTTTAGACCCTAAACTTGTGTGAGTTGGCATAAAGGATCCTTAAACTATTATAATACTCTTTTTGCATCATGTAACCTAATATGACAATAAATGCTTCATAAATGGAAAGTTACTAAAAGTGGAAACTTGCTAAAAATGGAATGCTGTCTAAAATGAAGTAATTTGATTCTTAATAAGCGTTACCTAATTCATATAGGTTCCGGGCGGCGGGATTGATTCATCTCGTGACTTTACTTTCATATTTTGCTTGCTTCAAATAAGGTACATATATTCTATCCCTTTTCAGTAGGGTTTTCTCATGACTTTCTGATCCTTCGACTTTGTTTCTACTATGATATTCCATTGCTATGATTTTCCTTTGCTACGATTGCTATTGAACCTCTCGCCACCAACCTCTCATATTGAACCTCTCACATCAACCTCTCATATTGAACCTCTATCGAACCATTGTTATTGAACCAATCAACCTTTGATATCAACCCTCGATATTGGACTGTTACTATGAACCTTTGAATTGTGAACTACTGATATTGAACCTCTGATTATGATGACTTACATATTGTATGCTGTGGACCTTTTTGCTTTGACCTGTCAGTTTGAGACCCGAGCCATTAACTAGGCATGGGGGTTCCATGTCCGTGTCATTGATGCACCTAGACCAATGGCATGACTCTAGTGTGGTTGAGTGATGTTCCACACCGTCCCTATTCTGTATTGATTATGCGCGCTTTGGATATATATTGTATGGCCACTATTGTCTGCAGGGGCGTATGGATGCATCCTAGATTTGTTCTGTTATTTGATATGTTGTGATTTGTTTGGTGAATGATTTCGTGCAATACGGGTCTTCACAAATTGGATCCGATCACTCGCGGTTCCGCTATGGTTACTATTGGTTACTACTAGGCTGCTTTTGACACTATGGATATTATTGTATTGTCTGTTGTCTCGTGGTGGATTACTGACCTTTCTTTTACCCTACTCTATACCTTTGATATACCATATATATTGTCTGACTTTCCTTACTTTGTTCTCTGTTCATTTAATCGTTATATCTGTTCACTGGGATTTTTAAGCTCAGCCGCATTTCTTTTCCTGCGGCGGGTACTTAAGCTAGGAGCTGGGGATTGTTTGGGTTGAGAGATGAGCTAATATAGAGACCATGCCTAGTCATCTTAGACTTCAGTTTATTATGTTCTGATATTATTAGACTTGGTTATCATATTTCTATTTTGGAGTTTTCTTTCTTTGAAGCTATGTATTGTTAAGTCATGTTGACTTGATTTTCTTTTTTTAATTTAATTAAGATTTTCGTTGTTTGATTTATGTCTATTGTGTATGCTTTGATATGTCACCATACTGTGATACTTCTACCCTTATCGGGTTGGGGTGTTACAATTATGGTATCGAGCCTGTGTTTACTACTTGTAGTCGCGACCAGAGAGCTTAGCTTTGACCGGTGAGGACTTGTAGACATTAGGCTTCCTCCTGCTTCATCTTTTCCTGCTTCTTTTGATTTTTGTTCGTTTGAATTGATGTTCTTTCGCTCTTCACGATTCAACCTTCTTCCTTTCGAATTTGATTTTGTTATTCTATCTTCGCAAGATTCATTTATCGATCATTTAGATGGAGACTACTCGTGGAGTCAAGATGATGGTACCAACCTCGTTGCCGCAACCGCTTCCTTAACCGAGAGGTTCATGAAGCATAAGCCGCACCCGACTGCAATGCTGCTGGAGACATCAAGATGCTACTGGAGGGAGCTGGACGAATCAACCAGAGGTGCAAAGACGGAGACGAGATCCAACTGGTGGACACTTGGAAGACGTATGACCGGCGTACTTTAGTCATGCGGTGAAACTACTACCAAGATTCAGGCATATTGTGGTCAACATTCCAACCGTTGAGATGCTGAGGAGATTCATTTGCTTCATATGATTGGGCGCGTTTGGATGATGGAGTCCTATGGCTTGATTCTACGGTGTTACTACGACCTCGCGTTGTGTTTTAAATCCCTTGAATAAATTATGCTCTCTTTGGATGATTTTTTCCATTCAGTATAAATTCTGCGTATGTTGGATGTTTGTTTTATTTTGGAAGATTTGACGAACTGTGGAAGACCTGATGCTATTTCCGACGTGTTTCAGTTCGATGGTACTTGCTATGTTCCATTACATTCCTTATATGTTCTGTTTCTCTGATTTCAAATCCGTTAGTGATGATTGTTTCAGACCAACCCTAAGATGTAGAATGGACCGTTAACTGGTTGATAGGATGATTTTCATTACTTGAGATAAAGTATGGTCATCATGAAGGTATACTCATATGATGTTGGTATTATGACGCGTGGCCAACGTGATAATACTTACATCATATGACGTACCCTCATTGTGATCATAGGATATTTCGAGGAGTGCCTTAGAAGCTTAGAATTTTGGCACCTGATTAAAAGTTTCTGAGTTTAGCAAGACCTTGGGATCATTCTGCCTACACGTTTAATCTACCTTCATCGTGATCTGATTTGATACGTTTAAATTCTCGGCAAGCGTTCATCTCTGTAAAGTTCCTACCGTTTGATCTCTGTTACTCTCATTTCGTTGTAATATGGTATGTCTTTGTTTGCTTCTTTCGTTTCCTATTCAATTTTAGAGGACGAAAAAAAAATTAGAGGGGAAGAATTGTAAAACCCAAAAATCGTGAACACGTTGAAAGACCATAATACCCCTCATTGAAAAAAAATCTGTAAAATATAATGAGGTCGTTAAATACGTTAAATGTTTACCCTATAAAAAATTGTACAAGACATAGAAATAAAACTTATAATTGTAATGTAAATGATTATTACACATTAAAATGTTTCATGGACCAACTAAATACATATCTAGTAAATTAAATAAATATGTGTACAAGTTAAATTGGGAAACAAATAATTTTGTGTATTGGTCTCTTTGTGCTCCCCCTTTGTTCGGCCAAATCACACGCCTACACACCCATATATTTGCCAAATTTAGCTCAACCTTATCACAATATATCTCCCATATAATCTCATTCAATTATATCACAAAACCCTAGTCTCCCAAATAAAAGGTATGGCAAAAACACTTCTCCATCTCAATTATATTCTGTCGCCAAGAGGCCAGGTCCAAAGGATGTTGTACGAGTTACGTTTAGGCTGCTAAATCATGCATTGGTTACGAATATTGGTTGGTCTTGGGTCGTAGATTGATTGCTGCTGCTGCTATCGTGATTCCTAGGGCTCACATAGGGTTTGGTCGCTTGGTTTTGATCATTGTTTTCCCTCTCCTCTACACGCTACAAGGTACCTTCATGACCACATCATCTCGTCTTTATTTCTAAATCTGGCCGTGTGTTTATACACACCATGCGCATGATTTTGAACCATGAATCATGTAACATAAAGGATTAAACTAAGCTAAGACTAACCTAGTACTAAACTACATAAAATCATGAATCTTTAACTCATATGTGTCGATATTCATTTCGTTTTTGGAGCATCCAGATCTGTAGTGATACATGTTTTAACCTGGTCATTTAACACTCTTCTTGATCTCTAATGCCCGACTTAAACCTGAAATTAATAGGGTGTGAATCGGTATCGGGTACGTTTTTGTAACAGGTCATACGAAGATTAATTGCATGCATGGGTTCTTGAGTGATTTGGTTCACGTGTACATATATATGAAATTGTATAATCTAGTTTAAACTCATAATGATTATAAGTGTATGGGAGTGCATGAATTCTTCTTGTTATACATCCGATCTTCATTAATGCGAATGTTAAAACAGAAAAAGGGTGTGTGTTCAATTGTTAACTATTGCGTTTGAGTGTTTGTTTGACAAGGGGTCGATCATGTCATACGCGTATATGTCATGTGTGCATCATTATGTGTGGATCTAATGGGTAAAATGTTTAGTTTGTAAACTGTGTTCAAAAGGGAAAGGGTAGCAATGGGTCGAATGGGGTAAGTTTGAGGGTGATCGCGGGACCATGGTTCGGTCGTTTAGTGTTTTGAAAAGAAGTTGGGAGAGTCAAGTCGGAGGTTAATCATAATGTATTTTTATTAGGTCGTAAATGTTAATTGTTTGAGGTGCGATCGAGCATGAACATGGACCAATCATATATATGAAAAATGACCAAGCGAACTGATGTAGAAACCTGTATACTACAATGATATTATTTTGAATATTTAAGTTATATATTCTATAATTTAAATATTTAAGTTATATATTTTAATTTATTTTCACTTGAAACTCTAAACTTTGATAATGTACACATTTGACCCTCAACTTTGATAAATTTCGTATTTAACCCTAGACTTTAATAATATGATTTTAAAGACCCTACACTTTGTAATATTTACACTTTAGACCCTAAACTTGTGTGATTTGGCATAAAGGATCCTTAAACTATTATAATACTCTTTTTGCATCATGTAACCTAATATGACATTAAATGCTTCATAAATAGAAAGTTACTAAAAGTGGAAACCTGCTAAAAATGGAAAGCCGTATAAAATGAATAATCTGTTTCTTAATAAGCGTTACCTAATTCATATAGGTTCCGGGCAGTGAGATTGATTCATCTCATGACTTTATTTTCATATTTTGCTTGCTTCGAATAAGGTACAGATATTCTATCTCTTTTCAGTAGGGGTTTCTCATGACTTTCTGATCCTTCGACTTTGTTTCTACTATGTTTTCCATTGCTATGATTTTCCTTTGCTATTGACCCTCTGATATTGAACCTCTGTCACTGAACCTCTGTTATTGAACCTCTGTTACTGAACCTCTGTTATTGAACCTTTGTTACTGAACCATTGTTATTGAACCAATGTTACTGAACCTTTGATACTGAACCTCTGATATTGGACTGTTACTATGAACCTTTGAATTGTGAACTACTGATATTGAACCTCTGATTATGATGACTTACATATTGTATGCTGTGGACCTTTTTGCTTTGACCTGTCAGTTTGAGACCCGAGCCATTAACTAGGCATGGGGGTTCCATGTCCGTGTCATTGATGCACCAATGGCATGACTCTAGTGTGGTTGAGTGATGTTCCACACCATCCCTATTATGTATTGATTATGCGCGCTTTGGATATATATTGTATGGCCACTATTGTCTGCAGGGGCGTATGGATGCATCCTAGATTTGTTCTATTATCTGATATGTTATGATTTGTCTGGTGAATGATGTCGGGTGCATACGCTGCCTTCACGGGAGCCGATCACCCATGTCCGCTATGGTTACTATTGGTTACTACTGGGCTGCTTTTGCCACTATGGATATTATTGTATTATCTGTTGGCTCGTGGTGTTTTACTAACCTTTCTTTTACCATACTCTATACCTTTGATATACCATATATATTGTGTGACTTTCCTTACTTTGTTCTCTTTTCAGTTTCATTATTATTGTATCGTTATATTTGTTCATTGGGCTTTTTAAGCTCAGCCGCATTTCTTTTCCTGCGGCAGGTACTTAAGCTAGGAGCTGGGGATTGTTTGGGTTGAGAGATGAGCTGATATATAGAGACCATACCTAGTTATCTTAGACTTCAGTTTATTATGTTCTGATATTATTAGACTTGGTTATCATATTTCTATTTTGGAGTTTTCTTTCTTTGAAGCTATGTATTGTTAAGTCATGTTGACTTGATCTTCTTTTGTTTATTTAATTAATATTTCCGTTGTTTAATTTATGTCCATTGTGTATGCTTTGTGATTGGGTCCAGACAGTCAAGTTTATCACACAAGCTAACCACTTGTGAATGGTCAACCGTAATAAAATTCAAACTGTCTAAAACCAATGCAATTAAGATCTGGAGAGTATAGTGTTTCCACCGGTCGTTAAGTCCCACGGAGGATTAATGGTGTTTAACACTTTCAGATGTCGAATAATCACTAAGGATAGTGATCAGTAAGGATTGTGAATGATAATTACACCTAAAGAGAAAGTTTGTAAATTACAGGGGCTTAAATGCAAATTAAAGAAAATTAAAAAGCTAAAATATATTAAATGAACGCTATCACTATTTTTAAAATGATGTTTTTCTTGATTTATAAAACAAAATAACTTAAATAAACTATTTTAATTGAAGCGTAAACCTAAATTATCTAAAAACATGACCTAGAATGAAAACGTATGCTATATGTAAAAATTACGCGAGTGTGCAAGTAAAAACGTAAAATTTGTGAAATAAAAGTCCTACGAGTGTAAAAACAATTTTCTTACTTACTATATGACAAAAGAAAATTTTAGAAAAAAGATTTATATTTTTTTTTACTTTTATATTTTTTATTATGAATTAAAAATACTAAAATTATTCAGAAAAATCTGAAACTTTTTTATAAAATACTTTATACTAATACAAAGATAAGAAAAATACAAAAGTTGTAAAAGCTTGTTTAAATAAGCTGAAAATAAGCTAACTTAATCGTATAAGCTAAATGGACAAAAAGGACTTAAGTAATAAATTGTGCAAAGGAATACCAGTCAAAGACCCAAGGGCAGATGGTATGTGTGTGGTGTGGTGAGCTGGGTGGCCGTGGTTCAATCCCAAAGAATGACTTTTGCAAAATATTTTTTTTTTTGGACTTTTTCTTTTTAAAACTAATTAAGCACACTTAGATAAGCAAATTTTATAACTACAACTTTTTATGAAAACAACTAATAAGCTCAGTTTGAGCTTATTATACTTAACAGTGGACAAGAAATGGTAATAAGCACAAGTTTAAGCCAAAATGGCTTATAAGCTAATAAATAAGCACAAGTAAACCGAAATAAGCTAGGAAAACTGATTATAAGCTAATATTATAACTGAGAAAGCAAAATGACTTAAGAATAAGCACTAAATAAGCCACATGAATCAAATAAGCAATCCAGTACTTGATTAACCAACCAGGTTTTAGGACAACTTTGGAGGCTAAATAATGCTTATGCAATAAGCTTGGAAATGAAAATAAGCACTGGTACTAACAAGTATACCAATTAAGCTATCCAAAAAGCTAAATTTCTCACTGTTTTGTTCACTGGTGAGCTTATAAGGAGCTTATTAAAAAGATGGTAAACACTGAATGTTTAGTGTACTGAATGGAATGGGACAAACAAAAAGCAATAAGCAGGCTAATCAAATAAGCTAGAAATTGAAAACTAAACACTGGAACCTTGAGACAGCTAGGTAAGCTTCTCAAAAAGCTAAAGTGCACAAGCTAAACCTTACTAATAAGCTCTGTGTGAGCTTGTGAAATAAGCTAGTAAATCTGTGCACAGGGCATGATTTTGAAAAAGGACTTAAAACAAGATTGAAAATAAGCAGTTAAATAAGCTAATGAGAAAATATAAAAAATACTAGGATAAAGCTGAGCAGTTGTATTTTACTATTCCAAAAGCTCAAAACATGAAACTCAAAAGTTAAACCCTATAGAAATTAATCTATTTTATTCAAAAACGACCAAACTGAAATTTTGACTTTTCATAAAAACCAAATAAGTTGACTAAAATGAACTTTGAATCAATCCTAATCTCTGATTATGATGTATTAAGGTGGATTAAGACTGATTTGATCAACAATAACAACTTATAATCATGAAAACAAGATCATGGATCATAAAAATCCAACAGTTAGTTAACAAGATAAGATCAAAGGTAATTTTGACTTTTACTCTAACAAGCACTGTATTTTATGGTCTATATGAACTAATATGACCTAATGAAACATGCATCAAACAAGAACAATGGTTTGCACAACTTCTAACACAGCTTTAATAAGCGATCCAAACACCACTTTAATAAACTGCTTTTGTGATTTTCAAAGCTTAACTCGATTAAGACCATGAATCTGACCCAAAGCTTTTATTATCAAATAACAAGTCTAAATGAGCATTAAACAACAGTGGTACAAGCTTAAAACTTAAGAACAAATAATAAGCTATTGAAATTGTAAAAATGAGATTTTAAAGCAACTACTAATTATAAATAACAAGTATACTGTTTTATTGTATAATTCTATTTAACTACAACTTAATAACATAAAAATACAAAACTTTAAAGCTTTAAGCTACTTAAACAGTGAAATGCAAAAATGCTTTTAAAGAGCTTACAATTGTTTTCCAGCCAAAGACCATGAACTAGGAATTAATACCACACCTAATAGCTTTCCACAAAGCTTCTAAACCAAATGCAATCCATAGATTACCCAGTCTTCAGCTTCATTCACCATAGTCATTGATTTTTGATTTTACACTATTTTTTTAGTATTTTTGTGATTTTTAAGTAAACTGGATTAAAAGGTATCTAAATGATATCCAAGCTTTAAAAACTTATAAATTCACTGAATTAAGCTTAATGGAACAAGAAACAACTAGTTTCAACAATCTTGAGTGAAATTGTCAATTTCACCTAAAATTGCTAAATCTGAATTTAAAGAGCAAGATTAAAATTTAAGGTTCAAGAAAGGTTTAATTGCATTAAGTTAACTGATTACAACATGATTTAAATGAAAATTATAACTGAAACTTGAAATTACACTATTTCGATGCTAAACTACACTACCTACACTAGTTTTCAACTCTCTCTCGCTTCTTTCCTTCTTTATAGATATTTTTGGAGTTCCTTGGGTTCCTCTAAATCTTTCCCACTTTGAGTCATGGCCATTGATCCAAAGTGATCCCGCCTTTGAAATGAAAATTGGCGCCAAATATTTTTTTAGCGTGTTTCTTCAATTAATGCTTTTGGATAGATGTGGAGGTGGAGGGAGTGGGTATATACCGGAAAAGGTGGTAGATTGTGGTGGTGAGGTGGTGAAACCACCGGTTTTGGTTTGATTGTAGAGGAAGGTGAACAGCACTGTATGTTTTATATTTTTTTAAAACGTGGGCTTGTGGACCGGTGTTGGGCCTGGGTTTGGGATTGGGTTGGATTTGGATAAATAATATAAAGGGATCCGTTTGGTTTGTCACTTATAATATCACAAGGACCAATCATGTAATTTGTGCAAAGTGATGGGTTAAACCTGCCATTATTCCAAAGTTATTCCAAGGACCAATCTTGCCATTTATGAATAGTACAAGGACCACTATGCATAAAATTCCATTTTTAATAAATCCAAGGACTATTTATGACATTTTTCAAAGTTAAGGGACTAAACTTGCCATTTTTGCAAATTTGAACTTCAAGGGTAAAATTTGTCATTTCATGATTCCTGGGGGACCATTGTTGATTTTTCTTCAAAATATTTTATCCAGTGGACCATTTTGACAATCTGTGAAAGTTCAGGGACTAAAACTGCCAATTTTGTAAACTTTGTTGTTTTTCATCAGTTTTCAATTCTTTTGCATTTGTAACACATAAAAACACATTTTCAATGATATTTATAGTATTTTGTGGCATTTCTGAGTGTTTTCAGATGTTTTTATGGGGTTAAACAATATAAAATATATGTGTATTTAGACACATATCAAATCCCCCACACTAAACTATTGCTAGTCCCTAGCAATCTTTTATGAAAAATTAATGGATTTTATCTCTTTACCAAAAGCCATTACTTCTGGAGTAGCCAATTATTTTAGTTCAAGTAAGAACCTTGGTACAATGATAACCAAATGATTTTGAGCAAATCACCAATTTTCAACGGTTTTAATTTGTCTTTACCGTAAAACCGCTTGTTTCGACTAGCCAACTCTTAGATAAACTATCTTTGGTGAGTCGACACCAATTATGGTTTTCCAACCGCCTTTACCACAAGCCATAAACTTGCGGGCTAGCCAACTTTTCACTAATTAAAGATATGGTGAGGTGAACACCATACAATTTTGGGCAAATTGCAAGCCGTCAACGGATTTGAGATATCTTTACCAAGAGCCGCTTGCTCTGGATTAGCCAATCCTTATGTGGGTTAGACATGGTGGACTGATTACCATTTGTTGTGTTTAGTACATAGTACTTCCACTAAAAAATTTTAAAATTTGGCCATTTTGGGGAAAAAGGGACTAAAATGGTACATTTATGATCAAATTCGCCAGAATTTCCTCCCACACTTAGAAATGAATATTGTCCTCAATATTCAAAGTCCCGGCTATTATGCCGAATCCTTGAACGAAAAAAAGATAACATTACTAGCCAAGTGTGGAAACACAACAATTATTCTTTCTTTTTTTTTTATATTTACAATTTTCATTCATTTTTTAGATCTATATACAACATGTGGGGCATCTCCCCCACACTAGGGTGGTACACACGGGTGAAAACCCATGTTTAACTATTTTTGATTACCGAGTCGCTAGCTTGACTCGACCCCGAATTAATTGTTCATGGGGAAGTAAGTGGAAGAGACAATCTCCATCGGACTTTCATTCAAGATGTTTGCATAAACATTGAAGTACGTGAAAATTCCACACCGATGAGATATACATAGAACCGGCTCAAAAATGATAAATGAAAATGCCGGTATCAAAAATAGTGTCCTCATTCCCGAAGGAGTGAAGAAATGTGAGAAACCACGGGATAGGTGAAAAAGAGAAAGAAAATCATGATAAAAATCTTGACTAACTCATCATCATCAGAAGGAGAATTCATAATAGCATGAATTTCATCATTTAAGCTCAATTGGTCTAGACATATACCGGGTGTGTCTAGATCAAAGTTGAAGTTATCATACTCCGGTGGAGATATGATATGAGTGAGTTCACAGGAGAACTCCTCAAAGGTGAATGATTCATATTCGGGATTGATTTGAGTGAGTTCACTAGGGAACTCCTCAAAAATGAATGATTCATAATCGGGAGAGAATTATGAGAATGAGAAGTGGTAATACCACTAATCTTCTCTCCCGTATGATCAAAATTGAACGCTTGAAATTCGAATAGAATCATCGAACAAAAGTTCACTATCCTCAAAGGGGATAGAATATGAAGTAGGCTTTTCATTAAAAGCCTCGATTTTAGAAATGAGAAGATTAACATTCAATAATGTAAGACTAAGAGCTTCGTCTTGGATTATTTCTTCATCATTCTCTTCTCCTAAGTCGACAAGCTCTAAGGTAATTCCCCACATAACTTATGTCTCCACAAGATAAAGAATAGTCCTCATCGTAATCGAGAACATCTCAATATGATCATTTTGGAAGACAAGAGGAGGAGGGATATCACACACATGATCAAGAATTCCCTGTGATTCTCTTGGAATTTGGACAAGGTTCTCAATACTAGACTTTATGAATTGCCGATTCCTTTCGTGAACAAGGTCAAGAAGCTCATCCCCCATGTTTAGAGAGTGAGTGGGAATATCGGGTGTGATAACAACAGAATGAGGGAGTTGAGAAGGACTAGCATACATATGTTTTATACTTTCCATTTGTTCTTCTGCTAGTAATTCCATCATAGTCTTATCTCCCTGATTTTTCATGGAAGCAATTTCAACTGATGAACTTGAAGAACCGTTATAAAATTGTAGAATATCAAGGATATCTTCATCATCACTGTCATCAGGAATGAAACGGAATCGAGAGCTAGATTTGGCTGCTTTTGCAATTGATTTCCTAATAGATTTTTCAAAGGCAATTTGGGAATTTATTTTAGCGATCCGCTCTTCACCTAGCAATTCTTCCATGGATTTCTCATTTGGATTATCTTGGGAATGTTTACATTCCTGCAAATCTTTCACTAAATCCAAAAGATCAAGGAGAAGATTTTGAGGAAGTGGATCAGCCGAGGTGGTGCCCGATTCATTTGATATTGTGGAGGTTGGTCTTGAAATGTAGAGTCGTAATTGTTACAAGGAAATGGATTCCTTGTTTGACAATCAGAGCTAAAGTGAGGACCTCTACAATACTCACAACAAGAAAACCTGATGTGGCCGTGAGTCATATGTGTTGTAGTCATAATTGTTATCGTGAACCTCGCCATAGACAAGCGTGTTTCCCGATTGACAATCGAATCGTAGTGTGAACCACCACGCATTTCACAACAAGAAAGCTGCCGAGTCTCACGGTGTGGTAGCCGATGGAATAAATCGCTTGTGTTATGGTAGGAATAGGGATTCGGTTATAGACGCACCCGCTTTCCGACTCCACCATGCTACAACTGGGGTAATTGCCACCATTATAAGGACCACCACACCATTGACAACCAAGAGGGTGATGATGAGACATAGAAAGAATCAAATGGTTCCAGAGGGTAAGAAATGTAGAATCAAAAGATGTGAGAGGGTAAAGATGGATATTTTTGGATTTTTGAAAAACATGTTGTAAAAACAAAGAATGAAAATATTTTTGGTGTTGTTAACACTTCAGGAAAAGCGTTAATGAACTTTTTGATTTTTATAACTTTGCAAAAAACTGTTTACAAAAGGTGATATATGTGTAAGTACGGATCTGAGAATGCTTAAAACACGCTAAAGCCTCCCCGGCAGCGGCGCCGAAATTTGATTGGGTCCAGACAGTCAAGTTTATCACACAAGCTAACCACTTGTGAATGGTCAACCGTAATAAAATTCAAACTGTCTAAAACCAATGCAATTAAGATCTGGAGAGTATAGTGTTTCTCCGGGTCGTTAAGTCCCACGGAGGATTAATGGTGTTTAACACTTTCAGATGTCGAATAATCACTAAGGATAGTGATTAGTAAGGATTGTGAATGATAATTACACCTAAAGAGAAAGTTTGTAAATTACAGAGGCTTAAATGCAAATTAAAGAAAATTAAAAAGCTAAAATATATTAAATAAACGCTATTACTATTTTTAAAATGATGTTTTTCTTGATTTATAAAACAAAATAACTTAAATAAACTATTTTAATTGAAGCGTAAACCTAAATTATCTAAAAACGTGACCTAGAATGAAAACGTGCGTTATATGTAAAAATTACGCGAGTGCTCAAGATAAAACGTAAAATTTGTGAAATAAAAGTCCTATGAGTGTAAAAACAATTTTCTTACTTACTATATGACAAAAGAAAATTTTAGAAAAAGATTTATATTTTTTTGACTTTTATATTTTTATTATGAATTAAATACTATTTTAAACTAATTAAATGATTAAAAATACTAAAATTATTAAAAATCAAACTTTTTATAAAATACTTTATACTAATACAAGGATAAGAAAAATACAAAAGTTGTAAAAGCTTGTTTAAATAAGCTGAAAATAAGCTAACTTAATCGTATAAGCTAAATGGACAAAAAGGACTTAAGTAATAAATTGTGCAAAGGAATACCAGTCAAAGACCCAAGGGCAGATGGTATGTGTGGTGTGTGTGGGTGGCGTGGTTCAATCCCAAAGAATGACTTTTGCAAAATATTATTTTTTTGGACTTTTTCTTTTTAAAACTAATTAAGCACACTTAGATAAGCAAATTTTATAACTACAACTTTTTATGAAAACAACTAATAAGCTCAGTTTGAGCTTATTATACTTAACAGTGGACAAGAAATGGTAATAAGCACAAGTTTAAGCCAAAATGGCTTATAAGCTAATAAATAAGCACAAGTAAACTGGAAATAAGCTAGGAAACTGATTATAAGCTAATATTATAACTGAGAAAGCAAAATGACTTAAGAATAAGCACTAAATAAGCCACATGAATCAAATACGCAATCCAGTACTTGATTAACCAACCAGGTTTTGGGACAACTTTGGAGGCTAAATAATGCTTATGCAATAAGCTTGGAAATGAAAATAAGCACTGGTACTAACAAGTATACCAATTAAGCTATCCAAAAAGCTAAATTTGTCACTATTTTGTTCACTGGTGAGCTTATAAGGAGCTTATTAAAAAGCTGGTAAACACTGAATGTTTAGTGTACTGAATGGAATGGGACAAACAAAAGCACAAGTGCTAATCAAATAAGCTAGAAATTGAAAACTAAACACTAGAACCTTGAGACAGCTAGGTAAGCTTCTCAAAAAGCTAAAGTGCACAAGCTAAACCTTACTAATAAGCTCTGTGTGAGCTTGTGAAATAAGCTAGTAAATCAGTAATGTGGCATGATTTTGAAAAAGGACTTAAAACAAGATTGAAAATAAGCAGTTAAATAAGCTAATGAGAAAATATAAAAAATACTAGGATAAAGCGAAGCAGCTTGTATTTTACTATTCCAAAAGCTCAAAACATGAAACTCAAAAGTTAAACCCTATAGAAATTAATCTATTTTATTCAAAAACGACCAAACTGAAATTTTGACTTTTCATAAAAACCAAATAAGTTGACTAAAATGAACTTTGAATCAATCCTAATCTCTGATTATGATGTATTAAGGTGGATTAAGACTGATTTGATCAACAATAACAACTTATAATCATGAAAACAAGATCATGGATCATAAAAATCCAACAGTTAGTTAACAAGATAAGATCAAAGGTAATTTTGACTTTTACTCTAACAAGCATCAGTATTTTATGGTCTATATGAACTAATATGACCTAATGAAACATGCATCAAACAAGAACAATGGTTTGCACAACTTCTAACACGCTTTAATAAGCGATCCAAACACCACTTTAATAAACTGCTTTTTGTGATTTTCAAAGCTTAACTCGATTAAGACCATGAAAGACCCAAAGCTTTTATTATCAAATAACAAGTCTAAATGAGCATTAAACAACAAAGGGTACAAGCTTAAAACTTAAGAACAAATAATAAGCTATTGAAATTGTAAAAATGAGATTTTAAAGCAACTACTAATTATAAATAACAAGTATCTTAATGCTTTATTGTATAATTCTATTTAACTACAACTTAATAACATAAAAATACAAAACTTTAAAGCTTTAAGCTACTTAAGCAAAGGAAATGCAAAATGCTTTTAAAGAGCTTACAATTGTTTTCCAGCCAAAGACCATGAACTAGGAATTAATACCACACCTAATAGCTTTCCACAAAGCTTCTAAACCAAATGCAATCCATAGATTACCCAGTCTTCAGCTTCATTCACCATAGTCATTGATTTTTGATTTTACACTATTTTTTTAGTATTTTTGTGATTTTTAAGTAAACTGGATTAAAAGGTATCTAAATGATATCCAAGCTTTAAAAACTTATAAATTCACTGAATTAAGCTTAATGGAACAAGAAACAACTAGTTTCAACAATCTTGAGTGAAATTGTCAATTTCACCTAAAATTGCTAAATCTGAATTTAAAGAGCAAGATTGAAATTTAAGGTTCAAGAAAGGTTTAATTGCATTAAGTAAACTGATTACAACATGATTTAAATGAAAATTATAACTGAAACTTGAAATTACACTATTTCGATGCTAAACTACACTACCTACACTAGTTTTTCAACTCCTCTGCTTCTTTCCTTCTTTATAGATATTTTTGGAGTTCCTTGGGTTCCTCTGAATCTTTCCCACTTTGAGTCATGGCCATTGGATCAGTCAAAGTGATCCTAGCCTTTGAAATGCAAATTGGCGCCAAATATCTCTTTAGTAGGTTTCTTCAATTAATGCTTTTGGATAGATGTGGAGGTGGAGGGGAGTGGGTATACAGCTGGAAAAGGTGGTAGACAGGTGGTGGTGAGGTGGAGAGGTGGTGAGGTGGTGAAACCACCTGGTTTTGGTTTGCAGTTGTAAGAGAGGAAGGTGAACAGTACCTGGGCGGTTTTTATATTTTTAAAACGTGGGCTTGTGACTGGTGTTGGGCCATCTGGGTTTGGGATTGGGTTGGATTTGGATAAATAATATAAAGGGATCCGTTTGGTTTGTCACTTATAATATCACAAGGACCAATCATGTAATTTGTGCAAAGTGATGGGTTAAACCTGCCATTATTCCAAAGTTATTCCAAGGACCAATCTTGCCATTTATGAATAGTACAAGGACCACTATGCATAAAATTCCATTTTTAATAAATCCAAGGACTATTTATGACATTTTTCAAAGTTAAGGGACTAAACTTGCCATTTTTGCAAATTTGAACTTCAAGGGTAAAATTTGTCATTTCATGATTCCTGGGGGACTATTGTTGATTTTTCTTCAAAATATTTTATCCAGGGACCATTTCTGACAATCTGTGAAAGTTCAGGGACTATAACTGCCAATTTTGTAAACTTTGTTGTTTTTCATCAGTTTTCAATTCTTTTGCATTTGTAACACATAAAAACACATTTTCAATGATATTTATAGTATTTTGTGGCATTTCTGAGTGTTTTCAGATGTTTTTATGGGGTTAAACAATATAAAATATATGTGTATTTAGACACATATCACTTTGATATATCACCATACTGTGATACTTCTACCCTTATCGGGTTGGGGTGTTACACTTATCTTTTTGTAAAATATCTTTATATGTAATTAAAACGAGGTTAAAGACAAAATAAAGCATTTTCACAAAATCTAACATGAGAATAAACAACAATGAAAAAGATATAAGACACACAAATATTGAAAAACAAAACAAGCAAACAATTAAGCATGGGTTGCCTCCCACGAAGCGCTTTTCTTTATTTATGAGTCTTGTAGCTAGACTCGAAGTCGTGCTCCTACGTTGTCTCATGCATGCTTACGTGCCCATATCTAAGTCACTCTAATGTTCTCTTATCTTTCTTGTAATCATCTCCAAATTCTAGGCATTTTTTATAGTACCTTTCATTTTTCATAAGTATGTCTAAGTCCCCATTGTTTGTCTCTTTCACTAAGTATCGGAATGGGAGCCATCCGATTACATGCCTCTTCATCTTTGTGTTTAAACCTAGGGTGCGTACGGGGCATTTGATAGGCAAAATCCTCAACTTCACTAGAGAATGTGACTAAACCATCAACCATCCTTTCATTCAACTTAGTCATTCTCTTAAAGGGTTTTCCAAATATCACTTGAGTGAGGCTTCCATCAATGAATTCTCCTAAGTTTTCTAAAACCATGAATTCAACCAAATAGGCAAAACTTCCAACAAACACGTGCAAGTGAGTGACCGCATCAACAACATTGTTCCCTTGATAGTCTAACTCATTCACCTTAATTTTATTATATAGATTCCTTGAGATTAAGTTTAAAGGTAAGAATGAATTCATGTAAGCATCAAAACTCTCAAATCCTATTTTACAAGGGAATTGCATGTTGAAGTGGCTATCAACCTCAATTCTACACCTAGGGTCAAAACATTGGGAGGGGTCTTCTTCCATCTCAAAACTAACTTCATCGATGACTTCCCCGTTGTCAATTGCCTCTCCGTCATCAAATTCCTCATCAGAATCCGAATCGTAGAAAGGACTATGATGTTTCCAATTTATTTCATTATACCCTAGGTGATTTCCGAAGTGGTGAATGGGTGAAAGGTTTTGTGTAATTACGTTTTCCATTGCGGGGTTGGGAGCGGGTAGTGCAAAGTTTCTCCGGCGAAAGATGCGAATCATGGTGAGTGATGAGATTTATGAACAAAAACACAAAGGGGGATAGACTACAAGGAAGCTAATGAAAATGAGAAAAAATCTTACTTGATAGGAATCAAGCAAGGAAACCTCAACGAGATAGAGATCTAACTAGCTATTCTATTCCCCGGCAGCGCCGCCAAAAACTTGATGTGCACGGAAGGCGCGTTCGGGGTCAAGGAAACTTCCTTTACTTCGAGCAAGTTTTTCAACCTCCTAGGCAGTGAACATAATCGTTGTAGTGTAGTATGGTGTAAGCCTCGGGGATTGATATCGTTCTCTAGGGGAATAGGAATGCTAGTAAGAAATATATGATGAGAAGGTGGGGTTGAGGATGATTATTTTTTTATCTTTTTTATGGTTTTTTAAAAAGCTAAGGTAAATATCTCGGGGCAATTGGTTGGGGGTGGTACTTCTACCGATTAATCTACTTTACTAATTGTCTAATTATCTAATTACTACGGGTAGCTATGTCTAATTGAGGTGTGCTCGTATGATGATTAAAGATGTGTTCACTTAGATACTATTACTCCCTAGTTATCTTTTATTGGTCGGTTGAGTTGTCACGTCCTTTATCTTAACGCGTTGTATTCCTAAAGGTGGTAGGGTATGCGTGGTCCCTAGTTCTTTGAGGTTATTAAGCTATTTCATCCATGAACCATATCATCATAAAGCATACTCAAGCATTAAATACAACGAAGATTCCTAGTTGCACTCCTAAGCCAATTTCAATTAAGACAAGAAACTACCTAATAATAATCAATAACTAGGTTTCATAGATCTAAGCAAACACACAAGTAATATAGCTAGACATGATAGATAAGCAAGCATACACACAATCAATCGAATATGGGATAGACATAATGATAATTTGGATTAATAAACTTATCTCGATGTGTAAAATAGGGTATGGGACCCTAAAATACTGTCCAAGTCGGACTACAACTGAGTTAGGGTTTTTTATCCAAAATTCTACCTCTTAAAATACGTAAAAATCAATTCTATATATAGATTTACAATCGCGACGACGCCACCTTTTGCATGGGACGCCGCCGCCGTCATTAGGGTTTAGCCGTAGGCCAAGTCATCGATGGGACGGCGTCACCTTAGAGTTGTGACGCCATCAGTCTTTAGTTGAGACGTCGTCTTAATTCTAGATCTGGGCCGTCTGAGGTTAAAACTATGAGTGACGCCCTCCATAATTAAAGTGTGACGCCGTCAGGTTGTAAGACCAGAATTTTCACTGAGCCGTCGCGTGCATGTTTTGATCAAGTCTACATAGAGGGACGGCATCGCCCTTTGGATGGGACGCCGTCATGTTGATCAGTCTTGAGTGGCTTCGATCTTGACTTTGCCATTTTCTTCATGTATTTGCTCCTTTTCAATGTGCTTCATTCCAAAGATTTTACTTCCAAATGACCTAAAAAGTAAAAAAGAACGAAATTAAGCAGTAACGGATATAAAATGTGTCAAAATAGGGCTTAAATGACCCCCTAAAAGCGTACGTTTTAAATCCTTATCAGTAACCATAAGTGTAGCAGTAGTAACTACTTTCCGTATTTTCTTGAGCATCTTAAGTAACACTAGCAGTAGTAAAATACACTGGCAGTAATAAATTTCATACAAGCAGCAGAAATACACTTAGAGCATTTTTCTTTATATTCATATGAGCAGTTGTAACTATATGAGTAGTTAAAGCCTAAACCATTAGAATCCTTTAAAATGCAATGATTTGCATGCATAAAGGTCAACTACAGGGATACTGTAATACCCGAAAATCCGTTTTCCTAAATTCCTATATAATTCGATTTTACCCTAAATGCTACGGACATTATTAAATAATCAAGACCTTATGTTATATGATAATTAAATTAACATAACAGATAACCTAAGTCTAATATGTGATATGAAAACCTTATGATATGAAATATGTACACATTATTAATTTTATCCTTAGTAACCTAATGACAAGTAAAGACAATAACAACTACTAAGGGTTATGTTTATATTTCTCATATATAAAAAGATGGAAACTAAAGAATGAAAATATGTAAATGAATGAAACAGTTGTATCAATTTTCACATATAATAGACATAAATATCAATATCAATATCGAAATTATTAGGAGTAATAAATTGAGAAAGGAAACTATTTAAACTTTTGATATGGTCAATTGGAATGAGTCAAAGACGTTGCATGTGGCCCGAAATTTTAGCCGTTATTGGCTTATTTAACCATATATTATCCCTGGCTAATTTACACATTAAACATCTCAATATCAGTATCACCATTCACCAATTTACCATCTTAACCATAATACATAATGCCTGGTATCATAAACAGTTCCAAAGAAAATAAATAAATAAATAAATACGTTTGCAAGAGTAAAGGATTTGAAAGTGTAAGTGTTGAGTTCACGATCAACAATTCGGTCTCAAGCTGGTTCGGGCTGAATTTATGAGCTTCGTTGGTTCGGGTTTATTGCTCGTGTTTTGTTCCTAGTTACGTTCAGACGGCATTGAATCTTAGCGTTTCTGTTCGAGTTAGTGTTCGTGATTGCATTCAAAATCGTAGTCGAGTCAAGTTCAATTCATGGTCATTCTTTTAGAGGTACACCTGAGCCCTGTTATCAATAGTATATATATCATATATATCTAAATTCATGAGTTTAATGGCCAAATAGTATGTTAACATAATAAAATAAATAAATAAATAAAATAACCATGGATGATGATAAACGGAAAATTTTGGATCTAGAATCATGCCATATCAAGGTCGAAATATCACTCTAATTAACACTAGTATTTAATCTAGTTAATAATGAATACAAGGATCTATTTAAGAAATTGTATATGCTAATTTGTATAAAGAAAAATGGGTAAGTTTGAGGGCGATCGCGGGTTTAATGGATAAGTTGTACGGTGTGTTGAAAGTGTGTCGGAAAGGTGAGTCGGGGGTTAGTCCGTTGGCATGTTTGTTTGATCATAAAAGTAAGTGTTTTGGACCGCGAGCCAGCTCGATGTTAGACTAATCGTGTACTAAGAAACTCTTATAAGCTTATTTTTATCAATGTGCATGTATATAGGTAAAATAAAATAAACATTTAAGATAATTACATTATAAACCTTATATTTTGAGATAATTACCATGCGAACCCTATACTTCGAATTATGATCTAATAAAACTTTAAAATGGGATAATTGTCATAATGAACCATTAAATATACCATTTATTATTTGTAACCCCAAGTTTGACTAATTAATGATTATTTCCCTAAAGTATATTAATTCGTCCATTACTAAAATGAGAATACGCTTAATAACTCTAAAAATATTAATGCGTTTATAAGAAATAAATCGTTATGACTTAAATGAGCTAATAAGTATTATACGAATCGTAATCCGTGTAGATTCGTTGAAGGAGACGTGACGTTGTGTCTTCGTGTTCATTCATTCGTTGCTTTCTTGTAAAGTGGCGTTAAGGTACAGATATTCTATCCCTTTTCAGTAGGGGTTTCTCATGACTTCCTGATCCTTTGACTTTGTTCGCTTATGATATTTCATTGCTATGATCTCCTTTGCTATTGACCCTCTGATATTGAACCATTGGTATTAACCCCACTGCTATGAACCTCTCGTTATTGAACCATTATTCTTGAACCTTTGTTATTGACCTCTATTACTGAACCTTTGATATTGGAATTGATATTGGACTTGATATTGGACTATTGTTATGAACCTGAATTGTGACCTCATCGATATTGAACCTCGATTATGATGACCGATATATATTGCTACACTGTGGACCTTTGTTTAACCCTTCAGATTGATACCCGAGCCAAATATTGTTCCCTAGCCATGAAGGTAACATGGTCGTGTCATTGATGCACCAATGGCATGACTCTAGTATGGTTGAGTGATGTTCCACACCGTCCCTTTCTTATCCGATTATGAGCTCGATATATATTGTATGGCCACTATCTGCTCGCAGGGCGTATGGATGCATCCTAGATTTGTTCGTTATCGATATGTTATGATCTCGGTGAATGATGTCGTGTGCAATACGCTGTCTTCATAGTCCGGAGCTAGCTACTCCATTGGTTACCGAGGTCTACCCTCCTATTGGTTTGGTATTCCGAGGTCACCCCTCCGAATACATTGGCTACTATTGGATACTAATGGCGACTATTGCCACTATTGATATTGATTTGTTTTGTTGGATCGAGATAGATTTCTGACAACCCTTACACTGTTGATATACTTATATTGTACCATCTGTTTACCCAACGCACCATATTTCGTATTGACTTGCCGCTACCCCTGTACCCTTAGGTGACTTATTCTTATACCATTCCATTCACGTATCGGGTTATTATATGTCATTGGATTGATTATGATATTCATGTGTATCGTGATTATTCTGTATGATATGTATGTATGAGATATAAGATTTACCTGTTGTCATCTGATGATATGCTATCTTACTGTTATGTGATCCTTTGAATTGTCCGTGACCATGCTACTGTAATCGTTTGTTTTGTCTCTGCTTATTATGTATACTTCGCTCGTTAATCTCGTGGACTATGACTATCCGTTGTATCCTTATCTGCTTGTTGATTGACATGCCATGTTTACATTTCGTCTATGCTACCGCTTGCTTGGGTAAATGGTTCAACTTATGACGTCTGGCTTGTTAACTTGTTTAATTGCCCTGCTATGTCCCTAATTTATTTAATTATAATGTTCATATTGTATTCCTACTTGTTACGTATGACCGCCATGTTTTTTTTGTTAGTACTTCACGTTATAATACTAGTTATGTTTTCAACTAAGGGTTATGACCTGTGTGATTGCCATGCTCACTTATTATTTAATTGTTTTCGTTTTCCCTGTAGAGTTCTGTTTGATTTGTATACTTTCTGGTTGCCTGATATGATTGCATGCTATTCCTATGTTGAGTGGATGCGGCCGCTATGCTTGCTTATGTTTCAAGATTTGTATGCCCGGTTTGTATGTTCTTGTATATATGTCATCGATGCTTTGCTTTGCTTCGTTCTCCTTGTTATATGTGTTTTGGATATCAGATAATTGTGTTCTACTGGGATCCTCATTGACTCATTGTTTCCTTTCCGTTGTAACCTTACTATTGATCCTTTGTTTCATTCCGTATTTCTGCTTTTGTCTAGCTTTCGCTCTTATATCTGCTCACTGGGCTTTTTAAGCTCACCGCATTTCTTTTCCTGCAGAGTTTAGGTTTGAAGATGGGCTTCGATGGGCTGAGAGTTAGAGTATCTTAGTGGACCGACCCTAGTACCATAGCACTTATGGACTTACTTTGAAGAGTTTTGTTTTGAGATTTCATTCATTTTAGATATTGTATTTTCCTCGTCAGACAATTGTTTATATGATTTGAAACTTCATTTTTAAGGTTTTTGTTTGTAAATATTTTATTTGTATGTTCTCGATATGACACCGAATGTGACACTTCTACCCTTGTCGGGTTGGGGTGTTACAATTATGGTTCGAGCCGTGTTTCGCCTTGTTGGCCTTAGGATTGACCTGTGAGGATTTGGGTAGACACTAGGCTTCCGTCGTTTCGATCTCTTTCGATTCCTTTTGGTTGTTGTTCGATTTGACTTCGATAATCTTTTGTCTTCACCGTTTTGGTCTTCTCTTCACATTCGATTTTATTATTTTGTCTTCGCACATCCGTTTGTCGATCGTTAGATGGAGACTACCCGTGGAGCCGAAGATGATGGTGTCGAACATGTGTTGCTGCAACAATCTCTGAGCTGGAGAGGTTCGTGAAGCAGAAGCCGCACCCAACTGCCGTGCTGCTGGAGACATCAGGATGCTGTTGGAGGAAGCTGGACGGATCAACCAAAGACGCAAAAGACGGAGACAAGATTCAACCGGTGTCTGAGAAGGTTCATCTACTTCATGTGATTTGGGCGCAACTTATGTTACTCCTATTCGTTTGTCATGCGTTTTGAGACGGTTCGATATTCTGTTAAGTGATTCTGATCGGTATTGCTTTTCTTGATTTGTTCGGAACTCGGTGTGAATCGTGAAGTTTTATCGTTTGGCGTTTTGTTAATATCTCAGCTTTCATTTTGGAACGTCAGTAATGAGTCATGAGGAACCGTTTTATGCAAGTTGGTGACTTCCTTTCATTGTGATATGGTAAGTTGTTTGTTGTAGTTTATGTCGTGTGTATATGAATCTGGTCTGCTTTGGTATGTTACTTGATATCTGTATGTGATATGTTTTGTGTGATATTAGTTATGTGGTTTGTCATGACCCGGGACAGAATATGATGACAATAAGGACTTGTTATGTGATGCAAGTATTATGACGCCTGATCACCGTGATAATACCGAGATCATATAATTTGAACTTATTGAAATCATACGACATCTTGGGGAAATGCCTGGAGTTGGTACGTGAATGGACTAGGACCTATATCCGTTACTTGTCACTCCTCATGTTCGATTAGAATTATATACCTCTTTACGAGATTCTCACCGACATTTGTTATGTATAAGTTCTGTATGCTTTGGAACCGAAATCGTTATGCTCTATGTGAAATTATGGATTACTATGTCTGCATTAAACTTGTACGTATCCGTGTACTTCTGTGACTTCAATTTTCGAGGACGAAAATTTTCTGTTAGAGGGGAAGAATTGTAATACCCGAAAATCCGTTTTCCTAAATTCCTATATAATTCGATTTTACCCTAAATGCTACGGACATTATTAAATAATCAAGACCTTATGTTATATGATAATTAAATTAACATAACAGATAACCTAAGTCTAATATGTGATATGAAAACCTTATGATATGAAATATGTACACATTATTAATTTTATCCTTAGTAACCTAATGACAAGTAAAGACAATAACAACTACTAAGGGTTATGTTTATATTTCTCATATATAAAAAGATGGAAACTAAAGAATGAAAATATGTAAATGAATGAAACAGTTGTATCAATTTTCACATATAATAGACATAAATATCAATATCAATATTGAAATTAATAGGAGTAATAAATTGAGAAAGGAAACTATTTAAACTTTTGATATGGTCAATTGGAATGAGTCAAAGACGTTGCATGTGGCCCGAAATTTTAGCCGTTATTGGCTTATTTAACCATATATTATCCCTGGCTCATTTACACATTAAACATCTCAATATCAGTATCACCATTCACCAATTTACCATCTTAACCATAATACATAATGCCTGGTATCATAAACAGTTCCAAAGAAAAAAAAATAAATAAATACGTTTGCAAGAGTAAAGGATTTGAAAGTGTAAGTGTTGAGTTCACGATCAACAATTCGGTCTCAAGCTGGTTCGGGCTGAATTTATGAGCTTCGTTGGTTCGGGTTTATTGCTCGTGTTTTGTTCCTAGTTACGTTCAGACGGCATTGAATCTTAGCGTTTCTGTTCGAGTTAGTGTTCGTGATTGCATTCAAAATCGTAGTCGAGTCAAGTTCAATTCATGGTCATTCTTTTAGAGGTACACTCCGAGCCCTGTTATCAATAGTATATATATCATATTTATCTAAATTCATGAGTTTAATGGCCAAATAGTATGTTAACATAATAAAATAAATAAATAAATAAAATAACCATGGATGATGATAAACGGAAAATTTTGGATCTAGAATCATGCCATATCAAGGTCGAAATATCACTCTAATTAACACTAGTATTTAATCTAGTTAATAATGAATACAAGGATCTATTTAAGAAATTGTATATGCTAATTTGTATAAAGAAAAATGGGTAAGTTTGAGGGCGATCGCGGGTTTAATGGATAAGTTGTACGGTGTGTTGAAAGTGTGTCGGAAAGGTGAGTCGGGGGTTAGTCCGTTGGCATGTTTGTTTGATCGTAAAAGTAAGTGTTTTGAACCGCGAGCTAGCTCGATGTTAGACTAATCGTGTACTAAAAAACTGTTATAAGCTTATTTTTATCAATGTGCATGTATAAAGGTAAAATAAAATAAACATTTAAGATAATTACATCATAAACCTTATACTTTGAGATAATTACCATGCGAACCCTATACTTCGAATTATGATCTAATAAAACATTAAAATAGGATAATTATCTTAGTGAACCATTAAATATACCATTTATTATTTGTAACCCCCAAGTTTGGCTAATTAATGATTATTTCCCTAAAGTATATTAAGTCGGTCCATTACTAAAAATGAGAATACGCTTAATAACTCTAAAAATATTAATGCGTTTCAGATAAGAAATAAATCAGTTATGACTTAAATGAGCTAATAAGTATTATACGAATCGTAATCCGTGTAGATTCATTGAAGGAGACGTGACGTTGTGTCTTCGTGTTCATTCATTCGTTGCTTTCCTTGCAGTGGAGTTAAGGTACAGATATTCTATCCCTTTCAGTATGGGGTTTCTCATGACTTCTCGATCCTTTGACTTTGTTCGCTATGATATTTCATTGCTATGATCTCCTTTGCTATTGACCTCTCGATATTGAACCATTGGTATTAACCCCATTCTAATGAACCTCTTATTGAACCATTCTATGAACCTTTGTTATTGACCTCTATTCTTGAACCTTTGATATTGGAATTGATATTGGACTTGATATTGGACTATTGTTATGAACCTCTGAATTGTGACCTACCGATATTGAACCTCTGATTATGATGAATGATATATATTGCTACACTGTGGACCTTTGTTTAACCCTTGATTGATACCGAGCCAAATATTGTTCCCTAGCCATGAAGGTAACATGGCCGTGTCATTGATGCACCAATGGCATGACTCTAGTGTGGATGAGTGATGTTCCACAGTCCCTTTCATTTATCCGATTATGAGCTCGATATATATTGTATGGCCACTATCATGCATGGGCTTATGGATGCATCCTAGATTTGTTACGTTATCCGATATGTTATGATCCATGCGGTGAATGATGTCGTGTGCAATACGTGTCTTCACGATGGGAGCTAGCTACTCCATTGGTTACTGAGCTCTCCCCTCATATTGGTTTGGTATTCCGAGGTCACCCTCCTAATACAATGGCTACTATTGGATACTAATGGCGACTATTGCCACTATTGATATTGATTTGTTTTGTTGGCTCGGGATAGATTTCTGACAACCCTTACACCGTTGATATACTTATATTGTACCATCTGTTTACCCCAACGCACCATATATTCGTATTGATGCCGTTACCTGTACCCTTTAGGTGACTTATTCTTATACCATTCCATTCACGTATCGGGTTATTATATGTCATTGGATTGATTATGATATTCATGTGTATACGACTACTGATTATTCTGTATGATATGTATGTATGCGATATAAGATTTACTGTTGGCATCGATGATATGCTATCTTCGTTATGTGATCCTTTGAATTGTCTGGTGACCATGCTACTGTGTAATCGTTAGTTTTGTCTGTTTATTATGTATACTTCGTTCAGTTAATCTCGTGGACTATGACTATCCGTTGTATCCTTATCTGCTTGTTGATTGACCTGCCATGTTTACATTTCTTTCTATGCTACCGTTTGCTTGGGTAAATGGTTCAACTTATGACGTCTGGCTTGTTAACTTGTTTAATTGCCCTGCTATGTCCCTAATTCATTTAATTATAATGTTCATATTGTATTCCTACTTGTTACGTATGACTGCCATGTTTTTTACTGTTGTTAGTACTTCTGCTGTTATAATACTAGTTATGTTTTCAACTAAGGGTTCTGACCTGTGTGATTGCCATGCTCACTTATTATTTAATTGTTTCCGTTTTCACTGTAGAGTTCTGTTTGATTTGTATACTTTCTGGTTGCCTGATAGGATTGCATGCTATTCCTATGTTGAGTGGATGCGACGCCTGCTATGCTTGCTTATGTTTCAGTATTTGTATGCCTGGTTTGTATGTGCTTGTATATATGTCATAGATGCTTTGCTTTGCTTCGTTCTCCTTGTTATATGTGTTTTGGATATCTGTGTAATTGTGTTCTGCAGGATCCTCATTGACTCATTGTTTCCTTTCCGTTGTAACCTTACTATTGATCCTTTGTTTCGTCCCAAGAACGGTTGATTCCTAACTGTCTAATTAATTAAATTAGTCAAATAAATAAGTTTTAATGAAAGGATTGATAATATTTAAGGTGTCAAGTGATCAATTGGGCTGGTTCTCTGGTAAACAAGCTAATGGGAACGATAGTGATGCAATTCTTAAACCGAGTTCTTCCACAAGTGGCAACAGTCGATAGACTCCTTTGGTCAATTCGCCTACCCTATGGTTCTTAGAATCCTCACCAAGATGAACAGGTCACCCGGGATCATTCGGCAATCTAATAGCAATCATTAAGAGCTGGCGTTTACTATCGCATTACATGGGTTCTAAATGTCACTAGATTCCTGTTTCAGGTGGGGTCAAAGTCGAGAGGAAAGCATTTGGTCAGTTCGCCCTAACCTATCAGCAAAGATGCCACTACTGGAGAAGTCAGGTGTCCCCTCATAAGTCCATTGTTCCTGGTCCCTTAAGCCGAGTCATTAAGTTCCGCTACATGCTAGATTTATAATAGTGAGTGTCCGGGCGTTAGCAACTTAAACACTCACCCCTTAATTCTTAAGTTCATCCAAACGGTAGGTGATCAGTTGGTCAAATCGCACAAGTAGAAAGGGTCGTCAGTTGGTCATATCTTACCCTTCCCGTCTCAGTCTACTCACTTAGGGTCAGTTGGTCATATCTCCTAAACAACTAGCCTCTAGCGCCATTCAAAACTACCGAAATAAGGGTAGCTACCAATAAACTATGCATGCATACACTAGAAACAATTAATAACGCAAAAGCATTAATAATAAAAAGAATCAAAACTAGGTCATGACCTAATTTCCACATTTTCAAAATACCCAAGTGGAATGACAAATAAAACTCACATGTAAAACGATAAATAAACAAAGACATAACATCTAATCATTAATTGACTAATAATAAATTAATAATCAATTAAATAGAACACAATAAAAATTAATTTTCCAACAATTATATTGAGGATCAAGATTATAATAAACAATAATGGAACAAAAATAATATTATGAGTCAGAAAATAATTACATATCGTGCCAAGAATAAAGCTATCGATCCCCTAGTTGAGTACCGGGTTAAACCCCGAAAGGTTTGCCCCTAAAAAACCACACGATTTGTTGCGCCTCTTTTTCTTCTCGTACGGCACACACAAATGAAAACCCACAAATTGATATCTTCTTTCCTGTAACATGCAATCTATTTATAATATAATAGTTTTGACCTATGTCCCTTTTGGTCCTCCAACTTAAGTTTGCCCCTAAAAAACCACACGATTTGTTGCGCCTCTTTTTCTTCTCGTACGGCACACACAAATGAAAACCCACAAATTGATATCTTCTTTCCTGTAACATGCAATCTATTTATAATATAATAGTTCTGACCTATGTCACTTTTGGTCCTCCAACTTAAGTGAATATGCAAGTTGGTCCTTGGCTTCTTTACACTTCAAATACGCATATAAATGTGTAGTAAATATGACCAGTTTAGCCCCCTCTTTGTACTTCTTCATTTATTCTTTAGTCCTCAAAGTGAAAAAATAAATATAAACTTGTCGCTATTAATCCCTGGACCTCGAAACTTTGCGCCCAAGTAATTAGTTACGGCGTAACTAATTATCCAAGTTACGTAATCCTTCAGACATGATTATCCACTCCGACATTATCTCTACGGCGTATCTAATTCCATGTTACGCCGTAACCTTCACAAAAAATAATTACGACGTAACCAAAAGAATTGGTTAAGCCGTATCCTTCATAGCTCATATTTACGCCGTAACATTATTAATGAGTTACGGCGTAACCTTCACAAATAAATCATAGGCCTTTGTAAATCACTCTTCAGAACATAAATTTGGCCTTTTATCACTTCTTTTCCATTCCAGCGCCTCATTTATCCTGAAATGCAAATATGAACGAATATGAACGAATTAAGTACCATATTAATACAAATGAGGCCATAAACACGGGAATTTGATATATAAAAGATCAGGCTAATTTGATTTTATCATATGTGAAAATCGAAAGTCTTAAACTGGTGTCTGGTGTGCCGGTTCCGCTGGAGCCTTTCTAAAATGGATCTGACCCGTTATAATGAAGGGATCCGGGTAGACAACAGATACATAAAGGTTTTGACCATTTGGTTTTACTATGTATTGATTGTTACTAATTCTTTGAGATATCTTAAGAATGTATGGTTGATGATCCTAAGTAACTAGGGCCATAGTTTAAGATTTTTTGACAAGAGAATGCTTAATTGCCATTTTCTTTAATGCATAAGGCAATAAAGGGACATGGATGAATAGACAAGAAGTAGATATATATGAAAATAGTTAAATCATCACGAGGGTGTTTGAGATGGGAATATATGAGTATCAAAAGTTTGATTCGGATGATGATCAAGACGTGGAAAACTTTTTCTTGTGTCGTCTTAACTTTTTCATTAAATAGTGAATGTAAATGAATTTTGTTTAAGAGAGGAAGGATTGATGGAATACTATTCCTGAAGGTGTGAAAATTTATGAAGAGAGACTTTTGAAAATTTTGATTTGGTGTCTAACATATACTTCACTAATATTTAGATAATCAAAAACTATTATCAACTGAGAAACTTTTAGAGAAAAAATCATGTAGGAATTCACATAAGATATAAACACACCACGGACAAGAAACACTTCTTTAAAAGAATATAAAGACATACCTGTTGGGTTTTAGGTTCCTTGCATCAAGAATTACTTTAAGTACTGGAACCACGGACAGGCTTGATAGAACCACGGACAGAAGAGTGTAACCACGGATGAAGACAACCGCGGCTAGTAGTAATGTGTAACCACTGATGATATATTGTAACCACTGCTAGTGTTTTGTATAGTCGGTTAGATAAATATGGAAAAGATATTTATCTTGTAGGTTACGTATTGTATAATGTATAGGACTCCTTATCTTATAAAAGGAGGTTCTAGGTTTGATTAGATATGTAAGTTTTATATCTAAGATCGATACACTTCAAGGTTGCAAAACCCTAATACTGTAAGAGTATTAGTATTAATAAATAATATTGAGGTGTTGAATGTTAACTGTTCTTCTTAAGGTTAAGTGTTAAATTCTGCATAATACTTAATAAGTTGTTATTCTAAGTCAGTTTCTATATTAGATCGTTTGCTCAACTGGGATCAACAAGTGGTATCAGAGCTTGTGATCTAGAAACTGTAATCAAGAAGAGGTTAAGTTAAGTTTTGTTCAAAGAAGATAAGATGTCTTACGAAACTCACATGGTGACCGCTTCAAAGGTACCCATGCTCAAGCATGGTGAGTATCAAATCTGGAGAATGCGAATGAGACAATACATTCGCAAGATTGACTATGCTCTCGGGATGTCGTTGAAAAGGGAGACACTCTTCCTAAGAAGGGTGAGGATGGCAAAGAAATTTCCATTGTTAGTGAAATTGATAAGGCTAAGAGAAAGCTGGAGATCAAGGCTCACAGTATTCTCTCCATGGGAATACCCAATGATTATGCTTTGGATTTTGAGCAATATGAATCTGCTAAAGAGTTACTGGATGCTCTTGAGACAAGGTTTGATGGCAATGAAGCTACCAAGAAGTCCGAATGAATATGCTCAAGCATCAATTTGAAACCTTCACGCTTCGTGGAGAAAAGATTGATGGCACATACAATAGACTTCAAAACTTATCACCAACTGAAGTCTATAGATTATAAGGTTCTTCAAGAAGATATTAATTTGAAGTTCATTAGGAGTCTATCATCCGAATGGGCTATTCATACAATTGTGTGGAGGAATAAGGAGGACTTTCCTAAGATGACTCTGGATAATCTCTTCAACAACTTGAAGGTTTATGAGTCTGAGAATAACTTTGCTAATGCATCTACTGCTAATCCAAACATTGCTTTTGTCTCCACTAATCACAAGAGCTCACAAGATGTATCCACTGCTGCCTATGGTATATCCACGGCTATTGCAAACAATACCACTGTTAGTGATAATGTTAGTGATGGTGGAATTTGTGCTTTTTTTGATTTAACTACTAGTGTTACTGTGTTGAATCAAGATCTGGATCAAATTGATCCCGATGATCTAGAAGAGATTAATCTTCAATGGCAAATGGCAATGTTAACTCTCCAAGCAAGGAAGGTTTTGAGGAGGACTGGAAGACAAGTTAAGTATGATGGTCAAAGGAGAGCAGGGTTCGACAAAAGCAAGATGGAGTGCTTTAACCGCAAGAAGAAGGGTCACTTTGCAAGGGAATGTCGAGCTCCTAAGAGGATTGAAGGTGTTAATAAGATCACTGAAGAGTGCTCCTTCTTCACGTGGTGGCTCAAGATGGTCTTGGTGATTATGATTGGAGTGATCAGATTGAAGAAGGACCTAATGCAGCTTTTCTTGCTAGTGAAGCTTCAAAAGAGCATAACTTTGCTCTCATGGCCTATGCTTCATCTTCAGTTCAGATTCGAGGTATCTAATGAGTCTACTTGCTCTTTTAAATCATGTAATGATAACTTAGAATCTCAAAAAGCTATCACTGAAAGTATGAGGAAAGAAGTAGAAAGACTAACTATGGATAACTTAGGTTATAGGGTTGGTCTAGAGAGTGTAGAAGAGAAGCTTAGATCTGTATTAAATGTGAGTTTGAGTATGTAGATAAGATCAATATATTAGGTGGTGAAATTGATCTTAAAAATAGAAAGATTACAATGCTTAAAGCGAAACTTGAACTAGCAGAGAGTGAAAAACAAAGGCCCTAGATGAAAAAGAAAAACATGTTGTTAGGGTAGCTAAAACACAATTTGCTTCGATCGGTTCATAAATCTATAGAGAGTCATCTAATGAAAAAGGGTTCTGGGATAGGATACAACAATATGCCACCAACCACTCTTATGCAACATGCACCACCTGCTAAAGAACTGTCATTTAGTAGTGAATTCAGTTTTAACAAACCTGTTGAAGGAATAAGTAAGACTGAAACACCTAAGATAAGTTCGATATGTCCTCCGATGCTCCCATCATTGGTGATTGGGAATCGATTCGAGGAAGAAAGTAAAGTATCAACACAGCCTGAAAAGTTAGAATCTATTAAGAAAGTTGATACTAGACAAGCTAATCTTGTACCTAGATTTGGAGCTAAAGTTACCAAGAATGTAGTAGAGTATAGGGAAATACCTAGGGAACAGATGAAACAATATAAACCTAAGGGTAATCAAAGAAGCTTAAATGGTTTAATTTCTAACAGATTAGGTGATGAGTTTCAATGTGTTAAAAAGCTTGTTTTATATGTGGTAGTTTTGAGCACTTACGAAAAATTGTAATAAAAGCAGGACCACAAGTTTGGAATCATTGGAGGAGGGTAAATCACCAAAACTTTTCAAAGAAAACAAACCCTCATCCTAACAGAAACATGATTCCTAAAGCGGTGTTAATGAGGAATGGGAATACAAAATCAATTGTCACTGCTTCTCCCAAATGGGTTCCAACCACTGCTAAGCAAAGTGTAAACACGGCTAAGCAAAATCAAACCAATGATAAGCCAAAAATCACCACAGATAACAAAGAAGTTTTAAAAATTCCAAAGGTGATAACCGATACGATTGGTTGGGAATCATTTTATCTGTTAAGGCCTCAGCTAGTTGGCAATGGAAACCTAAGACCAAGGTTTTACATCATGTCAACTGTGCATCAATGGACCTAACCAAATTTGATTATATTAATGCAGGCGAGACCCAAGTCGAGATATTGGCTTGGGTCCACAAAAGGAACTAACTTGTTTAATTTCATGTGTCGGGCAATCTACAAGATGAGCTAAAAGACAAAGGAGTTTTTGATAGTGGTTGCTCTGGGCACATGACTTGGGATGGGAGCAACCCGGAAGATTTTGAAGCTTTTGATGGAGGATATGTGGCTTTTGGCAATGATCCAAAGGGAGGAAAGATACGTGGAAGAGGCACAATCGAAGCAGAAATTTGGACTTTGAAAAGTCTACTTGGTACAAGGACTTAAGTACAATTTATTCAGTGTTTCTCAAATGTGTGATAAGAAAAACTGGGTACTTTTGGTGAAAATGAGTGTGTGGTGTTGTCTCCGAGTTTAAGATGCCATGAGAAGTTTATACAACTTAGGGTACCTAGGAAGGAAAATATATATTGTTTTGATCTTAAAGATGTAATTCCTAATAGGTCCTTAACTTGTTTATTTGCTAAAGCATCCGTGGATGAGTCTAAGTTATGGCATAGAAGATTAGGTCACCTCAATTTCAAAACAATCAATAAACTGGTTAAAGGGAACTTAGTGAGAGGGTTACCTTCTAAGGTTTTTGAGTGTAAGGAATTGTGTGTGGCTTGTCAGAAAGGAAAACAACATAGAGCTTCTTGTAAGTCCAAAGCTGTCAACACCATTTCACAACCACTGTTTATGCTTCATATGGACTTATTTGGACCTACTATTGTCAAGAGTTTGAACCATAAGCAGGATTGCCTAGTTATCACTGATGATTATAGTAGATTTTCTTGGGTTTACTTTTTGGTTGCTAAGAGTGAAACTAGTGAAGTTCTCAAGAGTTTCATTATTAAGATAGAAAATCTAGTGAATCATAAAGTCAAGATAGTCAGATGTGATAATGGAGCGAGTTTAAGAATGCAGTGATGAATCCGTTTTGTGTAGATAAAGGTATAGAAAGACAGTTTAGTGTTGCTAGAACACCACAACAAAATGGTGTGGCTGAAAGGAAAAATAGAACACTAATTGAGGCTGCTAGGACTATGTTGTGTGAGTCTAAGTTACCAACTACCTTTTGGGTTGAAGCTGTAGGCACTGCATGTTATGTGCAGAATAGGAGTAAGGTAGTAAAGCCTCATAACAAGACCCCCTATGAGCTGTTACATGATAGGAAGCCAATGATTGCATTTCTAAAACCTTTTGGGTGTCCTGTTACTATCTTGAATACCATAGACTACCTAGGCAAGTTTCAAGAAAAAGCTGATGATGGATACTTTTAGGCTATTCATCAAATAGTAAAGCCTTTAGAGTATACAATAGGAGGACTAGAATTGTTGAAGAGAATTTACATGTTCAATTCAGTGAAAAGACTCCTAGTGTTGAGACCAAAGGACCGTGGTACGTTTAACATTGATATGCTAACCAAATCTATGAATTATGAGCCTATCATTGCAGGAACTTCCACTAATGTTGATGCAGGTACTCAAAAGAATTCTGGTGAAGAAGCAATTTCTAAGGAAGTTGATTCTCCTCAAGAGTTCTATTTGTTTGAAAAGTGGAAAGCTAGTTATGTCTCACCCATCATTGATTAGCAAGGTCCTACTGATGATGATGTTTTGAATAATGGAGGCAATAGTGCTCATCATCAAGATAAGGATGAGTTATTGAAAGATAATTCGGTGTTGGTAGAAGAAATTGAAAAGAAGAAAAAGCGGTCGCAAAGCACGGATGAGCCAAACATAAGCACGGATAGAGTTAATACAACCACTGCTAAGCCAACAACTTCTACCACTTACATTACAAGTGAAATCCCTACGTAAGTCTTGATAGTAGTACTTTCTTTGGACCACATGCAAAGCCATTACATCTTTGAAGAGGAGTATCCACATGATCTGATATGCCGCTTTGATTGAAATTGATACTCCTACTGATGATGAAGACATGGATGATTTCTTTAATGCCGATTTAACTAATTTGGAACATGCCATTCATGAAAGTCCTGTTACCTCCACAAGGATACACAAGATTCATCCCAAGGAACAAATACTTGGAAATTTGAATACTCTAGTTCAAACAAAAAGCAAGGTTAAGAACACGAACCCTTTCTGAACATGGGTTCTTTGCAAGATCTCTTCACAAAAGAAACAATCATAAAGATCTGCAAAATTGCATGTTTGCTTGTTTTCTGTCTCAAAAGGAACCAAAGAGAGTTGAAGAAGCATTATCTGAAGAAGTTTGGGTAGAATCAATGCAAGAGGAGCTTCTTCAGTTCAAACTTCAAGAGGTTTGGACATTGGTAGAACTTCCAAATGGTAAGAGGGCCATTGGGTCAAAATGGGTGTTCAGAAACAAAAGGGATGAAAGAGGTATTGTTGTAAGGAACAAGTCAAGGTTGGTTGCTCAAGGATACACACAAGCTGAAGGCTTGGATTATGATGAAGTGTTTGCTCCAGTTGCAAGAATTGAGGCTATTAGATTGTTTTTAGCTTATGCTTCATTCAAAAACTTTGTTGTGTATCAGATGGATGTTAAAAGTGCATTTTTGTATGGCACAATTGATGAGGAGGTTTATGTCTGTCAACCTCCTGGTTTTGAAGATCTTGATCATCCTGACAAGGTCTACAGGTGAGGAAGGCTATGTATGGTTTGCATCAAGCTCCTAGGGCATGGTATGAGTGTCTATCTACTTATTTGATGGACAATGGGTTTAAAAGAGGACTAATTGATAAAACTTTGTTCATAAGAAAGCACAAAGATGATATTTTATTGGTTCAGGTTTATGTAGATGACATCATCTTTGGCTCAACCAATAAAGAGCTATGCAAAGATTTTGAGAAGCTTATGCATGATAAGTTTGAGATGAGTTCTATGGGAGAACTCACTTTCTTTTTGGGGCTCTGAGGTTCAACAAAGGACTGATGGTATCTTCATTAGTCAAGACAAGTATGTAGCAGATGTTTTGAATAAGTTTGGGTTTCAGGATGTGAAAAGTGCTAGTACACCAATGGAGACTCAGAAACCCTTGCTACCTGATGATGGAAGTACAAGAGTTGATCGAAGTTATGCAGGTCCATGATTGGATCTTTGATGTATCTCAACTGCATCTAGGCGGATATAATGTTCTCGGTTGTGTGTGTGCAAGATTTCAAGTCACACCTAATTCATCACACATGAATGCTGTTAAGAGAATTTTTAGGTATCTTAAGGGTCATCCTAAATTGGGCCTTTGGTACTCAAAGGATTCTCCTTTTGACTTGGTGGCCTACACAGATAGTGACTATTCTGGTGCTAGTTTGGATAGGAAGTCTACAACTGGAGGATGTCAGTTTTTGGGAAGCAGACTTATTTCATGGCGGTGTAAAAGCAAACTATTGTGGCAAATTCTACAAGCTGAATATGTGGGCTGCTAGTTGTTGTGGTCAAGTTCTATGGATTGAGAATCAATTCTTTGGACTATGGGTACAATTTTATGCATACTAAGATTTACATTGATAATAACAATACAATATGCATCATTAAAAATCCTGTTTTACATTCTAGAACTAAACATATTGAGATAAGACATCATTTTATTAGAGATTGTAATGAGAAAAGGCTGATTCAAATGGTAAAATCCATCGATTTCAATGTTCGATCTTCTCACCAAAGCTTTTGATGTGGGGAGGTTTCATATCTTGTTGTTAGTATTGGAATGATTAATCTCTAAATTCTCAAATTGTTTTGTACCGGTTTGTATATGTCTTGACTGTTATTATGTAATCTTAGTTTTGCTATTTTTATTTCTAACCTCTGATAGTTTGTTTCTAACCTCGATAGTTTGGTTCAAACCACGCTAGTTGTCCTGTTTTTCACTAACCATTTTGCGATTACTAGAATGATCATTATAGAAGTAAAAGAAGTAGTGAAGCAAAGTATTCATTCATTCATTAGAGAAGCGACTTACGACTTACAGTACAATCAACATCAAATGCAACTACAAGAACAGAGCTATACATGATCTACTAATCCTAATCTAGTTCATCTCATCTATTCCAACATCTAACAGGTTGTTGGATATGCATGATCGCTCACATCTTTCACACTAGATCTTTGGATATGCGTTTGTGAAGCCTTGCATAACCACCCATTCCTTCTATCTCAATGGTGGAGATGCATGACTACTATGACGAGGATGCTAAGGATCAAAATGGAAAGGATGAATTAATGAAAGCGTTGATGATGACGATGACCACATTAGATGAAGCACGAAGGACATAGTCATATCACCAAAAAGCATCATTCCATTTTCTTTTTCCCTTCCCTTTACGATGTGTGAAGAAGCACCATAACTTGGTACTTGAAGACCAAGAACCACCTCTCTGTCTTTTGGAAGTGGTGGGTTTCTTGCTCGTGGTCTTGTTTGGGGTCGAGATTTTGAAGGTTGGGAGTATGAAGATCTCTTCTTTGAGGAATCATCAGAGTCCTCGGATGCATTACGTGGATTCACCACACTATCATCTTGAGATGATGGAAGAAATGGAGATTTCTTGGTCTTGTTTCTTGTGGAGGAGGTAGAAGCTGCCATGGGTTACCTTCTTCACTTGATGATGAAGATGATGATGAGGATGAGGAGGATGTTAGATTGACTACTTCTGGTTTATTCCAACTAGGGTTCCACATTGTGATTGTAGTTGATTGGAGACTTTGAAGTAATTAGGGTTTTGATATTGTTTGGTGTGTGCGTTATGAAAGATTTGGGTTCTTTTTATAAGTGGGGTTTAAGGTTATGGAAGTAAATGCAGGCGGGTTTAATGTGGTTGAGGAGTTAATGAGATTTTTGGGAGTTGGACTAATATTAGTTCTAGAAGTTGACCATATTGACTTACCTGTTCAAACCACGGATAGGTCTTTTGGTACCACTTTTAGCTCTTTCTAACCACTGACAACAATAACTTTATACTGTGTTGGTTTTGTGTTTTTGTCTTACCGGTATGAAGGTTTTGGGTGCATAAGGAGCTGATTTACTTGCTATATCTCTTGGTCATTTGGAAAAAGTGATCCCATGTATGTGATGGTATGTTGTAACCACGGATAGTAGTTCGGAACCGGATAGCATGGAGTCTAGTTTTGGATAGTACAGGGGCTGTTTGGTAACATTGGCGATTCTATATCACTCTCCCCAACTCACGGACGGATCATTTATTTGATTCTCAAACCACTTCCAATTGGCGCTCAACCTTAACCCTAATCACTTTCTTTGCAAAATTCACCAACTCACATCATTATTTTCCTTAATCAAAATGGATGAAAAGTATTCCACTTCACATAACCTAGTTGCCATTCTCACCAAGAATGCTCGTTCTGAAGGATTTCATCAAATGATTGATTTCTTAGTTCACAATTCCATTCATTATGCTTTAACTGTACACCACTATTCTTAAAGCCTACATACATCGATTACGGAAGAATGCTACACTTGTAATGGTTGATGGTGTGGAGATGTTTCGTTCTGAAGTGGATGAGCATGTTATTTATTCTTGAGGATATCATTCTAGAAGTTTTGCAGTTTGATGATCTTTGATGGGGTTGACAATCTTTGGATGTTGAGATTGTTGATGGTTTAGAGATTAGGATATACACATAGAGGTGAAAAGGTACAATTCTTTAAGAGTTTGTTTTCACAACAATGGAAGTTTTTGATTCACACCTTGTTGATGTGTATGAGTAACAAGACCACGAGTTTTAATGACTTTCCTTCAAAAATTGCTCTTGCTATTATTTGTTTATCCGAGGAAGGAAGTTTAATTGGTCTAGAATGATTTATGAGGGGTTAGTACAAAACATTAGGAAGAAGGGTAAATACTATTTGTATCCTCGGTTTGTTCAAATGATTGTAGCACATCAAATTGTTGATCCTATTGAACATTCTAGAGAGTATGAAGTACATCATATGCTTCCTAAGGTTTTTGCACATATGAGGAATCAGCCACAGAATGTACAAATTAGAGATGTTCCTTTATTTCCTCACATGCTTATTTTGCCTCTTGCTCACGATTTTGATGAAGGTCTTGACACTCAACCGCTTGTCACAGTACACCTCCAACCACGATACTACACCTCAAATCACTAATATTTCACCTATTGTATGGACTAGGAGAAAGAAGGGCACTAAGCTTCCTCGGGCTAGTGCTAGTGGTGTTGCTCATGAGGCATCACGGGTGATGAAGGTGACATGATTGGAAGGGCTTCCACCTCTTGATACATGCTTAGATCTTGTCGGGGATAGTGGAAACATAAATAAGACCCAACCATTGGCAACTTCTAATGTGGAGAGTTCCTTGGAACTTAACACATGTAGAGGAATCCCTAGCCACTTGGCTAATATAGGGTGCATAGATGTTCGGCTCGGTCTCGATGCTATGTTTTCTATATCCAAAGATTCACCTCTCAGGCGATTAACACTCGAAGTAATGAGGATAGGTTGGAACACGAACATGAATTGACGGATTACGAGTTTGTACATCTTGACTTTTCCAATGAACCACCTCTCGGACAGTTCACAGGTGAAGTGGGGAGGATATTCTTGAGCGCTTAAATGAATTGGCGGCCAAGTGTACCAAGATGGAGGAGACGATCTCTAATCTCAAGGAATTGGTTGGGTTTCATGAAAAGGATATTGGCTTGAAGCACAGGTTTTGGTTTTGGAGAAGATAAAAAGGCACGGGCTTACTACTTTGAGGAAGCTAAGGAAAAGGAAGCTGAACTCCTTTCCAGCTCTGAATATGGAGGATGTATCCAAACAGGGGAGGAGTGAAGGCAAGAATTGAGGGAGGATGTTAATGTATCTATGGAAGAAGATGTTGATAGTGGAGATCAAACATTTGTGGTATTTGATAAAGATGGGAATGATGCAGTTCTTGAAAATGTGAAGAAGGTTGTAGAAGATGTAGTCTTGAACACAAACACGGATGGTATATGCGAAACCACGGTTAGTACACTTCTAACCACGATCTTTGTACAGACATAGCAACTATAAACACTACAACTATACCTTCGGCAATCATACCCACTGCTATTATAACCACTTCCATTGTTGTAACAACTCTCTCTATATTACCATCTAAGCCTAAAGAAGTAGAGAAAGAAGCTACAAGTACATTGATTAATCTGAGCAAAACATCATCTATTACTACACCCATTATTGCACTGCTTTATCATTCAAACTCTGCAACTATACCCAAACCCGGAGGAAAAACTTTAGTTATTGGTGAACCCTGAAGAAGAAGGTGATTCAATCGATGTTGGAAAGGGTAAAGGTATTGCAGATTACCGAGTTGAAGTTTAAATCTAGAAGCGAACAAGAAGCTTTTGATGGCGAATTTGTAAAGAATATGGTTCTTTGAAGAACAAGCGACTTTGGATAAAAGAAAGAAAGAAGAGGAGGAAGCTAGTGAGAAATGGTTAGCTATATGGTATAATTCACAAAACTATCTTCAAGCTTCTTTACAAATTCTTGATGAGTTCTTGAACAAGAATGGGCATTCTTTGGATGATGAGGAGAAAGCTAGATTGATGAGTGAATGGGCAAGGAAGGTTAGCAAAACAAAGCGAGGTTATAAGAAAGAAACCTCCTACTATGGCTTAGATGAGGAATGTATTGATGAAAATTATTAAGAATTCAGGCATTTATGTTTACGATAATCTTAGTAAATGTTCATTTGAAAGAATTTTGGAAATCTATGAGAGATGTATGAGAATTAATGTAGATGATTTACGTCCAATGAATTACGAGAAGGAAGAAGAGTGGATAAAGAAGCATGATGAGTGGATGATAAGTAAAAGAAAGAGAAAATCTGAGATTCAAGAAACATCTGATTCTAAAAGATTAAAAGAAGCCGTAGATGTTAATCAAATTGTTTCTTATGAGTTTAAGCTTAATGATGGAAGTGAAGGAGTTTGGAAAATTCAAAGACTCAACAATGAAGTTTATGAGTATAATAAATTTTTCACAAATGCTTGATATTTTGAAAGGGATGATTTGATGGATCTCTGGAGACTTTACAAGAACAAGTTTGGTGAAGTGCATCCAACTGATAATCATGAGAGACTAGTCTATTATAATTTGAAGATTTTATTTGAACCAACTCATGATGAACCGAATGGAAAGGACTCTACAATGTCTTTGTAACAAGATTTGGTTTTATATCAAACTTGTGGAGTTCATGTTTTAAGCTGTTTACGGAAAAATTATTCACATGCTTGTAGAAGGTGAATATCCTCATTGAATAAGTATCCGAAATTATTGTTCAGATGTTGAAACACAGTATTATCAAGATCTTTGTTACCCTATGATGGTCAAGCCTATGATTTGTTGAAGAAGTATGAGACAATTCTTAAATCTCATAAGTGTTTGGCTACATCCTCCATTTAGATGTTTTGAGCTTAAAGGAAACTTGAGAATTCGGTTGGAATGTATCAAGTTTAGGGGAGGATTGTTGGGTTTTAGGTTCCTTGAATCAACAATTACTTTAAGTCTTTGGAACCACGGACTGAGCTTGATAGAACCACGAGACGAGAAGAGTGTAACCACGGATGAAGACAAGCTGCTGCTAGTAGTAATGTGTAACCACGATGATATATTATAACCCTTTGCTAGTGTTTTGTATAGTCGGTTAGATAAATATGGAAAAGATATTTATCTTGTAGGTTACGTATTGTATAATGTATAGGACTCCTTAGCTTATAAAAGGAGGTTCTAGGTTTGATTAGATATGTAAGTTTTATATCTAAGATCGATACACTTCAAGGTTGCAAAACCCTATCTTGTAAGAGTATTCGTATTAATAAATAATATTGAGGTGTTGAATGTTAACTGTTCTTCTTAAGGTTAAGTGTTAAATTCCGCATAATACTTAATAAGTTGTTATTCTAAGTCAGTTTCTATATTAGATCGTTTGCTCAACTGGGATCAACAATACCTTTGCCACTTAATCTTGGAGGGTATATGTATTCCTAGATGAGAAATACTTCATTAACTTTTAAAGA
>OU343221.1:41003732-41146880 GCA_910596185.1 Chrysanthemum makinoi
GCTTCCTAACATGAAAATATCTTAAGGAAGGTATGTTAGAAACATTTAGATATTATAACTTAACAATATCCAAACATAAGGTTTTATCACTTTTGTAAAAATGAGTTATATGTCAATTTTTGCAAAAGATTTATCCTTCTTTGTAGTTTTCAAATATACACGGATGGTTTCAAGTTTTTAAAGTACAATATACTTTAAGAAACTTGGTAACGAAGCTCTGATGCTAATTGTAGAAAACTAGAAGGGGGGTTGAATAGTTTTACCAATTAAAACTATGTTTTAAAACATTTAGATTGACTTATGTCAATCTAGTTTTGACGTGTTGGACATTGATAATAGAAAAGCATATAAAACTAAACTACGAGAGAGGGATAGAAAGACACAACCACAACATAAGTATTTATAGTGGTTCAGCTACAAGGACTCCTTCCTTTCCCTACTACACTCCCCTAGTACCCAACTCGAGAGTTCCGTAAGCACTACACAACACAAGCTCCTTTCATTGGTGGAGAAGCCTTCACAACATCACTTACACTTTATCCAGTACAAAGTTAAATATCGGGTTCTTCACACAAGGTAAAATGAAACCTTCGTCGCCTACACTTTATTTGGTCAAGACTAGACACCAGGTTCCATTAATAACGGAGGAACCACAACCCAATCAACACCTACTTAGCACAACACATCAAAGGACCAATGTCCTTACTTACACGACTATTCTACAACACACTTGAGAAGGAAGAATAACAAGATACACTTCAGTGATCTTGGAGAGATGAAGAATCCTAGAAACTTATGTCTTGAGTGTCCAAATCTTTTCTAGAGGTCATGATCTCGCCTTTAAGAGGAACCTAGAGAATTACTAAGAAAGAAAGCTACATAGAAGATCATTAGATCTGAGATAAAGAACTTAGAACATAGAGAGAAGATGTGTCTAAGTGGGGTGAAAAGCAAGAGATAAAGGGCTCACTATTTATAGGCAAACTGTCCACTGTTCACCGGGATCTGCCGGATCCCATCCTAAAGGGATCCGACCAGTGTAATCCAAGGGATCTGGGTATCTCGGTAAACCAGTCTGGATTTTGAGTTACAAACCGGGTTATGGGTTATGGGTTATGATGCATGGATAGATGATGTCATGCCTGATGTCAAAGACATCTTGGGTCATCGGTCATAGACTTTGGGTTATGGGTTATGGACTTTGGGTCATGGGTCATGGTTTTACCCATTTTGATGTCATGCAATGGGTCATGGGTTATGGATCAAGCTCCATGGGTTATAGGTTATGGACTTCGTTTTGGGTTGATAAGGATTTAAAAGGTACACTTTTGAGGGGTCATTTAAGCCCTTAATCGACCACTTTTATATCCGTTACTGCTTAATTTCGTTCCTTTTCACTTTTTAGGTCTCTTGAAGGCAAAATGCTGGAATGACACTTATTTGGACGAAAAGGCGTGAATATATGAAGAAAATGGCCAAAGTCAAGAATCAAGACACTCAAGCTCTTTGGAATTGAAGGTGGCGGCGTCACCGGTCAAAGGCGCCGTCGCAACATGCTCCAAAATTGTGACGGCTCAGTAGCGAATTTGCTATTTTTAACATGACGGCGTAAGGCTTTGAAGAGTAGGGCGTCGCAAAGATTTTCTTCCCCAGACGGCCTAGATCCAGATTCTGACGGCGTCAGAAGATGAAGCCGACGGCGTCACAACCATAAGGTGACGCCGTCACAAAGTTGACATGGTCAAGACGAAACCCTAATGGCGGCGATCCGACGCCGTCACAATTAAAGAGTGACGCCGTTGCAAGTTGTAACTCTATATATAAAATTCGAATTTTCAGACTCTTAGAGAGGTAGTTTTGTGGAGTAAAACATAATAACGATTTTTGGCTGTCTTGGGCAGTATCTTAGGGTTCTCATACCCTATTTTACAACAAGATAAGTAATTTACTTCATTGATTCAATTATGTCTTCAATTGTATGTGTGTATGCTTGCATGTTCACCATGTCCGGCTAATTTACTTATGTGTTTGCTTTGATCTATGAAACCTAGGTATTAAATATTGATTGGTTGGCTCTTATCTTAATTGTGATTGGCCTAGGATTGCAATAGGTCATCGTTGTGTTTTTAATGCTTAAGTAATCTTTTTGAACATTAGTTTATAATCGCCTAGAGTTGTTGTATGCTAAAAATCCAAAGATAACCTTAGAGTTAGTTTATGAATCCTAGAAATTTTGTAGGCAATAAGCTTAAGGTAGTCTCAAAGAGTTAGGGAAGAAAGCATACCCTACGACCTTAGAAGACACAACGCGTTAAGAATAAGGACGTCGCAATTCAACCATCAATAGGAGATAACTAGGGAGTAATAGCATCTAGGTAAACACATCTTTAATCATCATACGAGCACACATCAATTAGACATAGACTACCCCTTAGCTTAGTTAATTAGATTAGATAATAGTAGAGTAATCGGTAGAAATACCACCCCCAAATCCAATACCCCGAGATTTGTACCTTTCAATTTCCTAAAAAATATAAAAAAAGATAAAAAATAATCTTCCTCAACCCCAACCTTAGCGTAGTAATTTCTCACTAGCATTCCTATTCCCATAGAGAACGATATCAATCTCGAGGCTTACCCTAATACTACACTACAACGATTAGGTTCCTTTGCCTAGGTGGTTGAAAAACTTGCTCGAAGAAAAGGAAGTTTCCTTTGACCCGAACAGCGTTATAGCGTATCAAGTTTTGGCGCTGCGGGGAATAGAATAGCTAGTTAGATTTCCACCTCGTTTAGGTTCCCTTACTTGATTCCTATCAAGTAAGCTTTTTTCCATTTTTTAGCCTCCTCATAGTCTATCCCCATTCTTCGTGACCTTTGTTCGTAATCCATCACTTTTCATCATGGAAGGTGATAATCAACCACCACTCATCAACCCACCACCAAATGACCCACCAAGAGGCCGTACTCTTGGTGAATACTCAAGACCAAGCCACATTGATGATGTATAGACCACATTCGGGCCACGAACCTGACCAATGACCGCTACTAGCAAGCCCAGCACGAATTGGGCTAAGCCGATAATGGTTTGGGCTCACGAAGGCCCAAACCCAAAGTTATTTATGGAATAAGATATCGGATATCTCCTATCTTTGGAGATAAGCGTTTACCAACCGACTTAGGCGGGATACGCCGAAGGTTGGGGAACCGAAACCAACGAGGATTTCGTGTGTATATAAAGGAACCCTATCCCTCATTAAAGTACGATCAAAACCCTAAACTCTCTATTAACCCTAAAACCGATTACTTACTCTCACGCCGGAGGATAATCGTGGGAGAAAATCGCGATAAGGCTAGCGGTGTTTTCGTTTACTTAGTGCGCAGGTCTCAAGCATCAAGATTCAATTGGCACGAGAATTGGAGTCCAAACAAGGCGTAACTTTTCTATCAACAAGTGCGCCATCCGTGGGACCATCACTAAGAACTAAGAACTAGAATGGCCGAGCATGGAAATCGTGATCGCAAACTGACCTTACAGGAAAGATACCGCAAAGCGGATCGCCTCTAGCAGACTTCGGAACAACCGGTGTAGCTAAAACCAAGGATCGAGCTTAGACACTTTGGTCTTCCCTACGGTGGAACCACGCTCGGGGACAACCAGACCTGCAACCACCACCAGTCTGAGGAGATCCACTGCGCACCCTTTTACCACTCCCTCCAATCGGTGCTAAGCCGACCTCACAAAGGCACGGATGCACCGGAACAAGGGCCTAGTGGTAGAAGCAGACACCCTTGCTCTAGAAGGGGTGCCGGAACTAGCACCAGGGGATTTCGTATCTCAAAATTACGAAACCTTGACCGCCCTCATGCAAGAGGAAGCAAAAAGAGTCGATTGAGCACTGCAAGCCCGACTTTATTTCGATACGAGAATATGAGACATCTCCACCGCGTCATCAAAGAGAAGCGTGAGAGGGTTCGCCGGACCCGGTGTTTAACGGATTGGGAGGAGAGTTGAGAACGATAGAGACGCCAACTTCGCGGCATCTGAAGAAAGCGAATAGGATGGACGGCGTACCAATGTCCACTCTAGGCTTGGTAGCCGCAGGATCCAGGACAGACTTGGGCGACGGTACTCCCCAAGTGAAAGCCCTTCAAGTGCAGATTCTGCGGACAGTCGGTGCAAACGCCGAAAAAGGGAAAGTTCGTCCTCTGGTAACTCCTCGGACAACGAGGATAGCGAAACAGGTCACTGGAAGTCCATGAGAAAATATCGTGACCAGGAGGAGGAAGAAATGTCATCTACATGATACAATCATGATACCATCTACATGATACAATCATGGCAGCGAGTAACTAGGCAGAAGATCAGCCAAAATTTTTCACGAGGAGATGAAATTTCTTTCCCCACCTTGACTGCGGACAATGCAGTGGTAGAGCCGCTCACCATTGAAATTAATGCAGGGGGTCGCGATATCCACGCATGTATGTTGATGGAGGGCGTCTGCGGACATAATGTCTGAACATTGTATCAGCGTGCGACGAAATCGTGGTCGGCTAAGCCGGTCGTGGCAGCGTGGCATGGTAGTTTCACGGAGAAAAGATATGGCCTATGGGGCAAATACGCCTACTAGTCAATGTCGGTAATGAGGAACACTCCGCGACATCCTGGATGAATTTTATGGTAATCAAATCCCCCTCGCCATACAACGGCATTATCGGAAGACCAGGGATATCAGCCATATGTGCAGTACCGTCTACGGCACATGGGATGCTCGAGTTCCCAGTGGAAGGAGGTATTGTTACTCTCTACAACGCCACTGTGCCACCTAGAGAATGTAACACGATTACATGTGAGACGGCCAACGGCTCAGAGCAACGCGCACCTAAAGTACCAAACCTGAAGGTTGCAATTCATCACAGTACCCAGATCAAGAAATATCGATTGGGGGATCGCTGTCGGATAGCGGCAGAGCAGCCGTATGCACACTCTTGCAAAAGAATTTGGATATCTTTGCATGGGAACCAAAGCACATGACTGGTGTACCACGCTCAATTACAGGATACAAGTTGAGAATCCGACAAGGATACTCTCGATGCGAAGAAGCGCGGCCGGGCTTGGAGCGCACAAGCAATCCTGGCAGAAGTACACAAACTTGTGGACGCAGGTATCATGAGAGAGGTCTATTACCATGATTGGCTTTCCAACCCAATGATGGTCAAGAAGAGCGATGGTAGTTGGAGGATGTGCGTGGACTTCACAGATCTCAACAAAGCATGTCCACAAGACTGCTACCCGCTACTGGAGATAGACTGGAAGATAAAGTCTTTGTGTGGATACCCACTTAAATGCTTCCTAGATGCATACAAAGGATACCACCAAATCCAGATGGCTAAGGAAGATGAGGAAAAAACGGCCTTCCACACAAGCCAAGGCATCTATTGCTATACTAAAATGCCCTTTGGCTTGAAGAACGCAGGCGCCACCTACCAACGGCTGGTGGACAACGCATTCGAAAAACAGGTGGGCCGCAACCTAGAGGTTTACGTTGACGACCTGGTCATAAAAAGCCACACTAAGGACGAATTGGTGCGTGACATGGAGGAAACGTTTAAGACTCTACGAGATATCAACATGAAGCTAAATCCCAAGAAATGCACTTTTTGCGCTACAAAAGGCATGTTCCTTGGATATTTGATAGAGCCCGATGGCATCAAACCGTGTCCAGAGAAAACTAAGGCTGTCATCGAACTTCCTTCACCGCGCATGTTGAAGGAAGTCCAATCTCTCAATGGAAAACCGGCCGGTCTAAATAGATTCTTGTCCAAATCAGCAGACAAGTCACTCCCTCTCTTCAAAACATTCAAGAAGTGTATAAAAAGGAGATTTTATTTGGACTACTGGAGGCGAGAGGAAGCCTTTATACAACTTAAACAACACCTGGCAACTCTCCCCGCTAGTCGCACCCGACCGGGGAAGAATTAATTATGTACTTATCTGCGACTCATGGGCGGTCAGGCGGTGCTGCTGACGGATAAAACTTCAGTACAAACACATTGTATTTTGTAAGTAAAGCGCTCACAGCGGAGACTAACTATAAGCGCAATGGAGAAGTTGGTCCTAGCATTGGTATTAAATTAAGCCAAAAGGCTGAGTACTTCCAAGCGCATCCAATAGCGGTCATTACAGATCAACCTATCAAGCAAATCATCTCCAAACGGCGCATGGGGCGGCGAGAAGTGGGCGTGTTGCTAGGTGAGCATAACATCTCCTACAGAGACCCGTCTGCGGTCAAAGGGCGATACTAGCAGACTTCATCATCGAAAAACCAGACACTAATGACGCACCCTCACCAAGCAAGGAGGAACTAGAAGATCCATGGATCTTGTTCACAGATGGATCTTCATGCGTGGATGGGTCAGGAGCAGGCCTCATTCTCACAAGTCCGGATGGAATGGAATTCACTTACGCACTGCGTTTTGAATTCCGGCGACAAACAATGAGGCGAGTATGAAGCCCTAATCGCGGACTACGCATTGCGGCTCGAATGGGCGTCGCAACACGGAAGCAAATGTGGATTCCTGGCTAGTAGCCAACCATGTGTTGGCGAGTATGTGGCCAAGAAGAAAACATGATTCAATACCTCGACAAGACCAAATCACTAATTCAAAGTTTGAACGGGTTTACCATCAAGCGAGGTTTCTGAGGGAAAATCGAAAGGCGGATGCACTAAGCAAGATTGCATCCACAAGCTTTGCACACTTGTCAAAACAAGTGTTGGTGGAAGCGTTGAAGAGCAAGTCTATCTCGAGAGATGGAAATATCGCGATAATAGAGGAGGAAGGTCCTACGTGGATGACACCAATAATGGAATTCATAAGCAAGGGCGTATTGCCCCAAGAGCAGAAGGAAGCCCGAAGAAAACGGCGCACATCACATAAGTTTGAACTTCGAAACGGTATACTATATCGACGCTCCTTCCTGCAACCATGGCTCCGCTGTGTTGGCCCCCTGCAAGCAAATTACGTACTCAAGAAATCCACGCCGGTTCATGCAGCATGCATTCAGGACCACGCGTGGTGGTGGCGCTTTACGGTCGGGGATACTCTTGGCCTACCATGCACCGTGATGCACGGAACTTAATAAGAAAGTGCGGCGACTGCCAGATTCACAGACCCGTTCCACGCCAACCACAACAGGAACTAACACCTATTACGGCGCCATGGCCATTCTACAAGTGGGGCATCGACATTGCAGGTCCCTTCCCTGTCGCAATAGGAGGATTGAAGTTCCTCATAGTAGCCATAGACTACTTCACCAAGTGGATCGAAGCAAAGGCGGTTGTAACAATTATTGGCAATCAGGTAAAACGCTTTGTTTGGGAAAATATTGTATGTTGCTTCAGACTACCTAGGGAAATCATCTCGGACAACGGGAAACAGTTCTGTGACAACCCTTTCAAGGGCTGATGCGAGAAGTTGAATATCACCACGGCCAGCGTCGGTTAAACACCCACAAACCAGCGGCTTAGTAGAGCGTGCCAATCGAAGTTTGGGTGAAGGATATAAGGCCGTCACGGACAAGCACAAAGGAAGGTGGGTGGAAGAATTATCACATGTTACGTAGGCACACCGCACTTCAATCAAAACTAGCGGGAGACACTCCCTTTCTCACGGTCTATGGGACGAGGCGTCATACCATTTGAAATTGGGATGCCAACTATTACGCCTTCTTGAAGTCAATGTGGATACCAATGATGACGAGCGTATCGACCTAGACACTTGTTGGAAGAAAGACGCGAGCGCGAAGCTATATGTGAAGCGAGATCCAAGGCAAAAATGAAGGGATACTACGATGATAAAGTGCGAAGTATTTCATTCCGACCAGGCGACTTCGTATACCGCGCCAATGATGCGAGCCACGCAGAAGATACAGGTAAACTTGGACCAAAGTGGGAAGGACCCTATGAGGTTACTGAAGCATTAGGAAAAGGCGCATACAAGCTACAAGACATGAATGGGCGTGAACTACCACGCACATGGAACATTTGCAATCTTAAGCGATGTTACCTCTAGGAAAGACTACGGCCCAGCACACGGACATTCCCGCACTTTAGTGAAGTGCCCAATAAATATCCGTGTATTTACATTTTGTTTTACTTAGGCAAATGTCTTATTTATTTTCTTTCACAAAAACTTGCAAGTATTAATAAAACGTCGCGGTTTCTAGCTAACTCCGTGACACATTTCAATTTGTTATTTCTATATACTTTATGTCTTAACATTGTTTATCTTTTGCCTACATGGCGTGCATGCACTTAATAAACCCACGATGGTAAAAGGATGAGTAAACCTACTAAATAACTCGTTGAGTAAGAGGGTTGCAAACCCATCAACATTGGATCATGTATCCTTGTTAAACACCTTATTCTCGAGATATTGGAATAAGTTCGTTGCGCATCTCACGATGGGTGCGCAACAATACATCTTGTCTTGGCGTTTAACAACTTAGGAATCAAGACACTTGACTCCTTGATATGATATTCTGATTATCGCATATCACACCATACGATTATGATACGAGTACTTCGAAATTATGTTTCAAGTACACCGTGACTTTCATACATGATTATGAACTTCATATTTTATTCGCACTTATGTAACAGTTTGATTCTTAGACAAAAAGTACAAACATTACAAGTCGCCATCACATTCAACAAGAAAGGATAATTTTATTAAGGATTACAAGTTCTTACAAAATGATATTAACACAAGTTATAAACTATAAACTATTGCAACGCTTAAGAGAAGAGCTTCCCACTTGGCTTGCAGCAGTCCCAGCCTCCTGAAACCGCTTCAACAGGTCAGAGTCCTGTTGCCACACTGTGGCTACACTTACAGGCACTCTGTCAGACCTGGGGAGATGAGCTGCGCCAACACCGCACAAAATAGCTTTGCCTTTAACACCTTCCTTCTTGGCAAGTCTTGTAGCATGATCTTCTAATACTTGCTTTAAAGGAACTTCCTTCTCCAATACGAAAGGATTCAAGATGTCGCGGGGGCGAGAAAAAATGGGTACCTGCAACTGAGACTCATCAAGTTTCAAGTAAAAATCAGGCTGTGCCTCTACATCTTCAGCACGATGGCGGGCCAAGGTTAGCCCTTCCATAATCACCCCTATAGGATAATCTTGGTCGCGCTCCAACTGCGCAATCAGCGGAAGTTCCAGCAGCTTCATTTCACCCATTGCAGCGACTAGATCATCGTATGAGTGCTCATTATAACCGGGCACCTTATCAGCAGGAACCTTCAATAGATCACTCTCATGAAGCTCTTCCACAGCTTCTGCCTTGCCACGCGCAAGCGCACACTGCACCACTACCCCAAACTTATCAACAACTTCACGACACTCCAAGGTACTTAGGGCAGCAAGGCGCAATCCATGGCCAATGAGCCATCTACGCTCCGCAATAGCAGACATGAGATGAGGATACAACTCCTCGTCATACTCTATACTGAGTTTACGCAGCTTCATTTCTTGCTCCTCTAACATGCCTCCCGCAGTGGCACCAAACTCCCCCAGCTGAGCAAAAAGCTCGTTTTTACCGCTGTCCAAATACTTCAGTGCCCAGGAGCAGTTAGCCTTATAAGCCTCTAGTGCGGCAAGCTCCGGATTCACTTGGGTCATCAAAGAAATCTTCTCATCAGCAAGTTTTTGTGCATACACGCTCCCAGCCTCTACTTCAGCCCGGGCACTAGCCAACTGTGCCTCCAGCAACGCAATCTCTTGGTCCTTCTGTGCGCTCCGGCTACTTTCTCCAGCATACCTTGCCTTTAGCCGTGCAACTTACGCACCTTGGTGTGCAGCAGCTGACACCAACTCCTTAACAAGCTGATCCATGGGCGCATCCCCAGATGCCAGTGGCTCAACGCTTTGGCTTTTTGGTTCAGAAGATCCAGCGCGCACAGGGCTAGCTTTGGGAGCGATTCCACAGAATGTTCAATACTGTACACAAAACAGAGAGTTAGCAATTGTTTCATAACATAAACAGGGAATGCGATATGAGCTATAAAGATAATACTCACTTGGGTGGAGCAGTCTCTTCGGAGCGAGGGGATGCAACATCACTGGATGAAGACTCCGCGACAAGGATGACAGGGCGCTTCTTTCTGGATGAGCTTACGCCATCGCCACCAAGCGCTCTCTTGCGCTTCAATCCTTGGCTGGCTTCCTCCTCCTCTTCCACGCTTTTCACCACATCTACGTATGACGGATCCACCAACGGAGAGGGAACCCGGGGGCTAGGCACGCTTTGTAGAGGAATTGCCTCCAACGTGGCAGAAGAACTACCCCCTGATTCTCCCAACTGAATTTCTAGGGTACGCCCCGCAGTAGCTTCTAGCACGGGTTCTTCTCCTTCTTTCAACGGGCGCACCCCCACAGTGACTTGGCGCGGCTTCGCCAATTGCACAACTCCGAATAGATCCATCTCTGCGCAACAGAAGACAACAACAAACAAGTTACATAAACTACAAAAGTAAATAGGAAAGCTTACAGTAATAAAGTAAAGGGATGCGAAAGGACCGAGCACCCACCCGGCCATCCGCGGCTAAGAAGATTGGCACCTCGTCGAGTCCGCCAAAATAATTGCGTGATGCCCATGTGCACCAAAATTCCTCGGGGTAGGGCCGATGGGAATCGATTGGCGTTTATTGTATTTGCATCATCAGTATTTGTATGAACCGGGGAGGGGCACTCATCCTTTGCGGCGAACTTTGGGTGTAGAAGTCAAAGCGCCGGGGAACAACGCTTCATCAACCGAAAAAATTCTCCCTTCATTCCTAAGCGCGTCCAACTTATCGGTGTAACATTGCGGCCCCGTGGCGCTTAGCGAACGAAACCCACCCGTTTGACCACGTCGTGTGGTAAAACGCGCGGAAAAGATAGATGGTGGGATTAATGCGTAATAATCGGCAATTAACCTCGAAGTTTGTTAATTTTGATGCACCTATCGGTGCGGTGAGATATGCGGTGATAGTGGTTTAACACGTCGCAAAGAAATAGGGATAGAGGCACACGTTGATTCGCAAATTAGAAAAAACGTGTGTATACCCCTACTTTCCCCTCGGGGAAATCCGCTATTGACGCCTCCGCATCCGGAACCTCTGGATGCAGAGCCATCGGGATATAATAATCTGAGGTGAACTCACGCAGTTCATTCTCGGTCGGTCGGAGGTGAAGGACAAACCACGGACCATGGTGTAGTTTTTAAAGGCGCATGCTTGATTTACCTTTGAAGTATTAAGGTTTTCTTTGGAAAGGTTGAAGCTTTTTATCAATGGCGGAAATGCATTTCTTGTGATAATCCAGTAATAAGGAAGGCGGAAGGTTATATAAGTTTCTTCATCCACGCGATGAACGCCACGTGGATCCCATTATCTCTAATTGAGTGGATAGGATATGTCGATGTGACTCGGTTACAGTTACTTTCCCTTGATTTATGAGGCATTCATTTGAAATATTTTGTCTAGATTCACCGTGTATCTTTCAAGGCGGGAGACCTTTTTGGCTTCTTTGCTACGCTTGGCAGATTTTTTTTTTGGCTGCAGTTATTAGTCTAGCATCCGCAGTTCGTCACTACACATACTAGACTGGGGGGACATGATGATGTATAGTCCACATTCGGGCCACGAACCCGACCAATGACCGCTACTAGCAAGCCCAACACGAATTGGGCTAAGCCGATAAGGGTTTGGGCTCACGAAGGCCCAAACCCAAAGTTATTTATGGAATAAGATATCGGATATCTCCTATCTTTGGAGATAAGCGTTTACCAACCGACTTAGGCGAGATACGCCGAAGGTTGGGGAACACGAAACCAACAGGGATTTTGTGTGTATATTAAGGGAACCCTATCCCTCATTAAAGGTACGATCAAAAACCCTAAACTCTCCATTAACCCTAAAACCGATTACTTACTCTCACGCCGGAGGATAATCGTGGGAGACAATCCCACGATAAGCCTAACGGTGTTTTCTGTTTACTTAGTGCGCAGGTCTCAAGCATCAAGATTCAATTGGCACGAGAATTGGAGTCCAAACAAGGAACGCCCAACTTTTGTATCAACACACATAGGCTATAGGAACACCATTGAGCTTCCCGACCAAGCCCAAACTACGGCCCTTCGATCCGACACCATCCGGTTGGTGCAAAACGGATGTGCATTCCATGGACTTTGTTCCGAAGATCCTAATCAGCATCTTAAGGATTTCCTTAAAATCGCCGATTCCATCGACCTCGATGCTACTACTCGGGAGACCACGCGCTTGCATCTCTTCCAATTCTCTCTACGGGACCAAGCTAGTAATTGGCTTGAGCGACTTCCCGCCGGCTCCATCTCAAGTTGGGATGATCTCACTTCTCGTTTCCTTGCCTAATATTTCCCACCGGGGAGAACTACTAAGCTTAGGAATGAAATATTAATGTTCCAACAACGTCAAGGTGAATCTCTCTACGAAGCATGGACTCTGATGAGTGCTTATTCACTCATCATTTTTACCCATCTAAGACCACAAAAACGTCTAAAAACACGGAAATATAACCAATTATGCTGCATATATCCTTGGAATGTGTTTTTTATGTGTTTCAGGTACAAAGGATCGAAAACAGGGCAAAAACGGACAAAAATGAGCTCGGAATGGAAAACATGCATTGCGGACGGAGCCGGAAGTGGATTTTCTACATTTTGAGCCGGGATACATATTTGGGAGTGAGCTTGGGAATCAGACGAAAAACCTAACCCTAAGTCCAAATTACCATTTTACCCTTTACCCGAACCTAATTTACCACTTTTACCATGAAAACGTTTTTCACTACAAACAACTATTTTTATTTTTATCCATTTTTATTTACAAAAATTATTTGTATTAACACCAATTTTCATTGATATTATTTTCTTTCAAAAAAAAAAAAGTTTTAATTAAAAAACAGAAAAAATACAAAGTTTTACTTAAACCTATTATTTTGACCTCCCCTACTCTTGAACCCGCCAATAAACCTTGAACCTCCCCTATTTGAACCTCTTCTCCCTTTATTACCCAAAACAGAAACACAAACCCAGCTTCACCCTTTGGCGCCCAAATGCACAAAGCTCCTTGTCTTCTTCTTCCCCATCACTCTCATCCACTGGTCCCCGGGCTCACTTTACCCCACACCCACATGGGTCTTCAGTGCCAAGCTGGCAATCCTCACAACCCACATTGGATACCAAAAAAGTGGACGGCTTGGATTAAATGAGTGGTGCCCAAGATTAAATGGATGGCTGAGATACACTCAAAGAAGCACAAAGTGAACCAAGAAGCTCATTCTCTCTCTGTGAAGAAACACAAGCTCAAGCTTTTGAAGACCTAGTAGCTTTGTATAAATAGTAGAGACTTGTAGCCTTTCAAAGGCATTAGGATTTAGTTTAAAATTAAGTTTTTTTTTAGTTGTAATGTCTTTTCTTTAATTAATGAAAAAGTTTTTTTTTACTCAGTATTAGTTTCTACTATTTAAGCAAATAAGCAGTTTATTGCTTATTGGCTTTTGTTACTTGTTTATCAGTTTTTAAGTCCTAATTTAAATACAAATTAGTTTTTAAAAAGTAAAAGTACCAAGACTTGTTAAGAAAATCAGTTTTCAAAAAAAACTTAACACCCCATAAAGAGGTGTTTGGCATTAGCTTATTTATGTCCAAAACTTTTTTTTCTTACCCACTTTGACTCGCAAAGTCAAAGTATTTTGAGGTTCAAGTGAGTTTGCAAAAGTAGTTTAACTTATATCACAAAGTTCACATGATTTGATAACCAAAAGTTTTTTTGCCTTCAAAAAAACACTTGCACAGCAGAGCCTATGCTGCTGTCCCAAGTGCTTTTTAACAGCTTATTTTCCAACCCAAACTGTCCAAAAGTACTTTGCTTGTATCTTTACATGTCCCTTTGAATATATCAGTAGCTTATTTCCCCTTAGCATCACTTTAGCATAGCTTAAATTTCATTTTAAAAATCTGTCATTTGCCATTTTTGCCAAGCGATTTGACCCCCCCCCCACTTAGTGTTTTCGGTTTTATTTTTGATTTTAAATTCTTAGTTAGTGAGTGTTAGAAGCTCAAAATTTGCATGCTTAATCTAGGCCAGGTTGTGGATTGATAAGTGATTTTTATTAAATTTTTAGTGGTTCCTTGGTAACTTATTTATAAGCTTAAACAGGCCCCCTTAGGAGTGTTCACTGCTGCACAGCGGCTGCACACATCCTTTTTATTGCTTATTCCAGCTTTTAATTAGCTTAATTAGGAACTTTAGGAGTTTTTTAGGTAATTTAGATTAGGATTCTTTAAGTCTTTAGCTTATTTAGTGCTTATAGTGCTTATTTATCAATTTTATGCTTACTTCCCATTTTGACTTAGGATTCCCAAAAACTGCTTATGCTTCCCTTTTCTTTTTTTTTTTTATTTTTTGTGCTTATCTGCTTATTTCCCTCCCCCTAGTTATATTTCAGTAGCTTTTCAATTCTTGCATAACTTAATAGCTTATTTGAGTTCTTTTTGTACCTAAGAATCTGTCAAGTTGTTGCTCATTTGGTTTTTGTAAAGCTGATGTAAAAAAGCAGTTCCAACTGCTTATTTCAAAAGTTTGGAGAAAAAAAGTTTTTACAAAAAAGTCTTATTTTTGTCTTATAAACAAATTGCAAAAAGAAAAATTCAAAAAAAAAATGTTTGAAAAAAAATGCGTTGCTGGGATTTGATCTCTGGCCACCCAGCTCACCACACACACACCTTACCATTTGCCCTTGGGTCTTTGACTGGTAGAAACCTGCACAATTAATCTCTTATATACATTTTTCAGTTTTAGCTTACTAGCTTATTTCACCTTTTATCTGCTTATTTCCAAACGTAGTACCACACCTTTTTATTTTTCCCAAAATCAGTAGGACTTAAAGTATTTTTAATGAAATTTTCAGATTTTTCTAAATTAGTTTAGTATTTTTTATAATTAAATTAGATTAAATTAGTTTTTAATTCATAATAAATAATTTAAAAGTCGAAAAAAATACCCGGCTTTTTGCTAAAATTATTTTTAGTAGTTTAGAGCATTAGGAAAATTAGTTTCACATCCTTAGGCCTTAAATTGCATTATTTTCACTTTTTGAGGCTCGGGATTAGCCCGGGTTTTCGCGTTTTTGCATTGTAGCACCCTAGGACTTAATTTAGCTTCATTTTATTGTTTCATATGCTTAGTAGTAGTTAATTTATCATTTATTTTGTTCCCCTTGCCTTAATTACTTTCCCGTTAATTAATCTGTAGAAAATGTAATTAAAAACAAAAATTCCCGAACAATTCAAGCATTCTAATAACAAACCTCAAACGTTATCCTCAATTCACACCTCGTTGGGACACGACCCGGGTAATCACTTACCCGGTATCACTTATATCACATTCGTGAGTTTTGGCACGTTAACCCTTTTCCTAAAAGGTTGATTTGTCGATTCTCGCGTGTATTTCGTATTTGATATTTTTACATTATAATTGAGAAATCAATTTTTGGCGCCGCTGCCGGGGAGGTTGTGTTGCGACAATATCGTTAAGGTTTGACGATTAGTGACTTGAAGAACCTTCCTCGTGAAGTTATTGCTTTTTGAAAAATTAAAAAACACAAAAATATTTTCCTTTTTATTTTGTATATATATATAAAAGATAAAAATACAAAAAGATTTTCCCTTTTGTTTTAAATAAAATAGAAGACACAATTATATAACATTCTCAACGGAGGTGTTATCATTAGTAAGTTCCCAAACCAAAGATTTAAAACTTGCCTTTGTGTCGCTTGTGAGTCGATTTATTTCTATTGCATAAACAAACTGTGTGGTGGGTATAAGGCGGCGACATTAAATGCGGCTGAAAAGAAGCGGGTTTTTAATAAGCTTCGCGCTGACCTAAAAAGCTTCTCCGCTCGCTTGTGCGTTTGTCTTAAAGAAGTGATTTATTCACTTGGGATTATTGGTTTAAGTTCACTGTTGTTTTCGAATACCGTTCTCATTTAATTGCCTTGGTTTTTAAGTGCATGCGCATTTCGCTCGATCTAGACGACTTGAGCGAATCGAGAACGTACCGAGTTACGTAATATGGCTGGTAATCAAGTACCACCAAACCCGGTCCCGATCCTCCTCCCGTTAATCAAAATGTAGCTCCCGATCTCCGAACGATGGAGGAGCTATGTCAACCTACAATGTACGGGAGGGGGGGACCCATTGCAACTAATATTCAAGCTACCGATTTTAGCTTGAAACATCATATGATAGAACAAGTAAAAAACTGTTGTCAATTTCATGGTTTACAGATGAAGATGCTAACAAGCATCTTGATAAATTCGACCGCTACTCGAGTATGAAACAAAATGGGGTCTCCAATGACGCCCTTCGTCTCTATCTCTTCCCATACTCTTTGACTCATCATGCTACTTCTTGGTTTGATCGACTCCCGAAGAATTCGATTCATAACTTCGAGGAAATGGTTTGAAGTTTACGGCAAAGTATTTTCCACCGTCGATGGTGACGAAGTTGAGAAGCGATATCAGTAATTTCGACAATATCCCGACGAATCTTTGTTTGAAGCTTGGGAACGTTATAAGCTTGCAATTGATCGATGTCCGAATCATAACATGTTGCTTGTCACTCAAATAGATACGTTTTATAATGGTTTGACATTGAGACACCGTGACACAATCAATCTTTGCTGCCGGTGGAACTTTCATGAAAAGGCGTCGAGGAATGCTACGATCTTATTGAGAACATGACCGCCCATCACAATTATTGGGATTCTACCGCTGAAAGGGGTGAATCGACGCTCGAGCAAATCGTCTTCTTCTCTCGAAATAGCCGCCATGAACAAAAAGATCGACGATATCTTACGGATTACTCGGATGAATAATCAGAATCAACATCAACAAGTGAAAGCGGTTCAACCGACTTGTGAGACTTGCAGAGGTCCACATTCTTATTCGAGTGCCCGGTCAGGTGGCTACGCACATGAGAATGTTTATGCTGCTACGGGAAACTACAATCAACCGCAAGGAGATCAAAATCTTCTTAGCTACCGTTCAAACAATTATCTCGGACCTCCCGGTTTCAACCAACCTCAACACCAAAACCAAAATCAAAACCGTTTCAATGGTAACCACAATGTTAATCAGAACCGAAGAGCTAATGTTAATCATGGTAATCAACAATACCAAGCTCCTCCACCTCAAGTTTACCAACAACCACCTCCTCCTCAACATCAATATCAACCACCTCCTCAAGTTGCTCCGAACGAGTTTCTAACTTACATGAAGAATTCTGATTACACCATTAAATGTTTGGAAACTCAAATTAACGGCATGAGGAAGGATTTCAAAAAGGAAATTGAAGCTACAAGTAACAACAGGATGATTGAAATGAGGAATATGATGGCTAGTTTCTTTCAAGCCAATCAACCATCTACTTCTTATTCTCAACCCTCGGGTTCCGGTTCTCTTCCAAGTAATAGAATTCCTAACCCGAAGGGAGAGTTGAATGCCATTGCCACCCGAAGTGGTAAGTCATATGACGGACCCTCGATGCCTACACCCTCTCCGGTGAGGGAAGTAGAACGAGAAACCGAGGTGACCAAGGACAAGGTGCATTCTACAAGCCCACAAAGTACCGCACACGTCCAACCTCCGGTAGTCCACATCCCTATTCCGGAGCCCGATGTTCCGAAGATTAAGCCTTCCATTCCTTATCCTTCAAGGCTTAATGATCAAAAGGCCCGCGACAAAACTAATCAACAAATGGAGAAGCTTATCCAAATCTTTCAAGATACGCACTTAGAGATTAGTTTCGCGGAGGCTCTCCTTCTAATGCCCAAGTTTGGTCCGACGATCAAAAGCTTGTTGAGCAACAAAGAAAAACTTTCCGAGTTGGCTAAAACTTCCTTGAACGAGAATTGTTCGGCGGTTATCCTTAAAAAACTTCCCGAAAAGTTAGGAGACCCCAGAAAGTTCCTCATCCCGTGTGATTTTCAAGGACTAGTTCAATGCTCCGCTTTGGCCGATCTTGGTGCGAGCATTAACTTGATGCCACACTCCATGTGGAAAAAGCTTTCGTTACCCCCACTCACACCTACATGTATGATCCTCGAGCTGGCTGACCGAACGAATTCTCATCCGTTAGGTATAGCCGAGGATGTTTGTGTGAAAGTAGGAAAATTTCATTTCCCCGCCGACTTTGTTGTCGTCGACTTCGATGCCGATCCCCGAGTGCCCCTCATCCTTGGGAGGTGCTTCTTAAAAATGGGTCGTGCATTGATCGATGTTGATGAAGGGGAAATCACTTTGAGGGTAAACAAAGAAGCCGTAACTTTCAATGTTAACCAAGATTCAAAATCTCTGCCTACCATTTGTGGTATTGATAAAGTTGAAAGCCGTGAAACTAAGGTGACAAAGGACCCGGTGCTTCCTACTAACAGCGGAGTACGAAAGCGTCCAACCTACGGTTATCCAAAATTCTTCATCTAGGATTGATCAAAGTCTTTCACGATTTACGGTTAAGAGATCTTTGAGTAAACGTGCTGAGCTTAAAACGATTACTAAGAAACCGGAGACCATAACGGAAGTGGTGGAAATTGCTAGCTCTAAGAGCACACCACTTGTCCCACCTCCGCATTCGGTTAATCGAATCGATATTGTTGAACATTCTTTGAGTGGCAATCCCACTCCTACTTCCGACCTCATTATTTCTGACTCTTCCCCTTCCCTCACTCCGTTTGAGGGAAGCAAAGCTTATTATTTTCCGTCAGGAATTGATGACGATGAATCTGACCCGGAGGGAGACCGTGTTCGTCTTGAACAATTACTTAGTGAAAATGAAGACCCGTTGTCTTCACTCCCTCCGAAAGAAATTGAAATTAAAGAAGTTGAGCTTTTGACCAAAAATCCTTCGAAGCCCGAGCCCGAGGATTCAGCTATTGATTTACTTCTCGAGGAGTTCGCCGATGAACTCGCTCGCCTTGGTCCTCTCCCACCAGGAATTGACAATGAAGTCTTTGACTTTGAAGCCGACTTACGTGAACTTGAGTATTTGTTGTATGGAGATCCGTCACTTGATCCTTCAATTGATAAGGAGTTCTCCGATAAACTTGCTCTCACGGACTCGATTCCATCTAAGAATGAAAATTTGAACGATGATCCTTTGGAAAATTTTGATGATCCATTCTTTCCCAAAAAAGAGAAGAACTTGAAAGTTTCAATTGATGAACTTGTTGATCAAGATGTTCTTCATTCTTTTTTAACCGAGAGTGACTCCCCTTCTCTTGAGGATTTTACCGTGGTTGACACTTTCGATTCATGCCTCTCTGAGGATAAAGTATTCAAACCCGGTATAATACCTTCCAAGGGAGTTCACTCTAAGAGAACTTAAATTTCTGAAATGGGTACTTTACCCGATGTGATGGTTCAAACTCTTCGACCTAACCATGAACTCCTCTTCTCTATGAAGTTATTTGTGACTAAGACTGTGCTTCTCGATGATCCATCATTCCCTCGTCTTCCCGCCAAACCGCCGGATGATGGATTCATCTTTGTTTTTAAACCCGATACGGGTACTGGGATCTCTAAGGCGGTGGGCAAAGATTTTGAACACTGTGTTCTCATGCCTAAAATTTTGCCCACCCAACCCACCCGTGTTACCTCATCCGGAAATGAGGATTTCATTTTCGACCCCGGCATCTCCATTCATCATTCTTTTGAGCCGGTTATATCTCATCGGAGTGGAACTTTCAGCACATTCAATGTTTATCCAAACCATTTGAATGAAAGTCCGATGGAGATTCTCTCTTCCACTTGCTCCCCCATGGACCAATGAATTCTGGGTCGAGTCAAGCTAGCGACTCGGTTAACAAAAACAGTAGCATTTCATGGGTGTCCACCCATGTTTCTGACTTCTTTCTCTTTTCTAACACTAAGTGTGGGGGAAACCCCCACTGATGTTTGCTTGTTGTGTGTTTGCTCTCTGTTTTCAGGATTTCCGTAGATCGTGATGATTGATGCGCCTGTTTTCAATCCAGCCGCCCAATATCCGATCTTTTTGCTAACGATTATCTAGGGATATCTTTATAAAATCCTTTATGCGAAAAAAGATTTCGTTTCCACACTTGGCTAGTAGTATTACCTTTTTCCGTTCTATAGTTTCGGCTACGGCCGGTACTTTGAATATTGAGGGCAATAGTCAACTCTAAGTGTGGGGGGGAATTCTAAACGAATTTTGATCACATTGTACCTTCTAGTACCCTAGCACCCCCGTTTTGACCAAAATTTTAAAAAATTTATCGCTTTAAGTCAAGTATTTACATTTAAAAGAAGTGCTTTGCACAAAAATAATGCATTAATGCTTCGGTGTTAATGATAGTTTAGTCTTGATTAGGCTAGAACAAGGGGAATCCCGACTCTGCTAGAGTGTTGATCTAGCTGCTCTCTTAACATTTAGGCTAAGGTTTTACGCGTTGTGGAAATGAAAATGCTAAGCGTGGAGTAGTTGGTTCTCTTTAGAGCTTATATAAGTAATCTATGGCTTTTTCTCCCAGAAGCTAACTAATTGGACTTAAATACGTGCTCGTTATCAAACTTTTGAACATTCAAAATCGTCTTGTTACAATAAAAAGTTTTTAAGCAAAATTGATTTAGAGTCCGAGTTCAACTTTTTATTTAAATTTCCGAGAAAGCATAATTTCTTTAAATCTGAATAATGTTGCAAAATGAAAGTATCGAAAGTTGCTTGAATGATGCAAAAAGTTGCAAGTTTAAAGTTTAAAGTCAAAAGTGAAAAAAAAAAAAAAAAAAAGTTGAAAATGAAAAATGAAAAAAAAAAAAAAAAGAAAAAAAAGAAAAAGAAAAGAAAGATATGAGTTGCGTGAATAAAAGTACTATGTTGCTTGTGAATAAATGTGCGAAACTTGCTTTTTCTTAAATTTAAATCGGAAGTTGAACTCGTATTCGTCAATATTGTCTAAAAGTTTGTGGTAATTTGAAATCCTTGACTTCAAAGATCCCGAAAGCTCCGATACTATTCTCGAGGGTGAAAACCTAGCCTCCTCAAAAGGACAAGCTGAGAAGAAAGTCGCTACATGGAGTGATCTCACCTTTGAATCTCGAATTTCTAAATTATCGTCGGTTGTAATCCATTTAGGTTTAGTTTTAACTTAACGGTAGCTTCATAAATCTTTGGAATCGAATTCCCGCTAATTCCGGTACTATTCTCTGTGAGGTGTCAAAAGGCCGGTCACTTAAAACTAATGTTTTGGGATGTGCCGAGAAGAAAGCCGCTACATGGAAGAGGCCCTTTCGATCCTTAGACTTTCATCGTTTCCGGTGGGTTAGTACTTTAGTTAAGTGGATAACAACCATAACAAATGTCGATTTCAATGGTCAAACTTTTGAAAATGAGCACAATCACTTAAATTGTATAAATTGCGGGAGTAAAAAGTTAAGTCTCGACTTACATAGATTATTGATATAAGTAGTGTTAGCATTTTACAAAAATGTTTGCACAATAAGTTTAAGCTTGGTTTGAGAGTATAAAAAAAGAGGATGACGATTACAATTCCCCGGAGACACCCATTTTGCGTGAATTCCGTTCTATGATGCCATGTTTTGTGAATCAAGCATGTTATTTATTTACGTTCAAATTTAAATTTCTCGTAGTTGAATAAAAAGTCGAAACGGGGTATACTTGGTATTTTTGAATCCTTTCATTACTTCATATGATCGGATTGCTAGGGACTAGCAATTGATAGTGTGGGGGATTTGATGAGTGCTTATTCACTCATCATTTTTACCCATCTAAGACCACAAAAACGTCTAAAAACACGGAAATATAACCAATTATGCTGCATATATCCTTGGAATGTGGTTTTATGTGTTTAGGTACAAAGGATCGAAAACAGGGCAAAAACGGACAGAAATGAGCTCGGAATGGAAAACATGCATTGCGGGGCCGGAGCAGAAGTGGATTTTCTACATTTTTTGAGCCGGGATACATATTTGGGAGTGAGCTTGGGAATCAGACGAAAAACCTAACCCTAAGTCCAAATTACCATTTTACCCTTTACCCGAACCTAATTTACCACTTTTACCATGAAGCGTTTTCACTACAAACAACTATTTTTATTTTTATCCATTTTTATTTACAAAAATTATTTGTATTAACACCAATTTTCATTGATATTATTTTCTTTCAAAAAAAAAAAAAAGTTTTAATCAAAAACAGAAAAAATACAAAGTTTTACTTAAACCTTTTATTTTGACCTCCCCTACTCTTGAACCCACCAATAAACCTTGAACCCCCCCCCTATTTGAACCTCTTCTCCCTTTATTACCCAAAACAGAAACACAAACCCAGCTTCACCCTTTGGCGCCCAAATGCACAAAGCTCCTTGTCTTCTTCTTCCCCATCACTCTCATCCACTGGTCCCCGGGCTCACTTTACCCCACACCCACATGGGTCTTCAGTGCCAAGCTGGCAATCCTCACTACCCACATTGGATACCAAAAAGTGGACGGCTTGGATTAAATGAGTGGTGCCCAAGATTAAATGGATGGCTGAGATACACTCAAAGAAGCACAAAGTGAACCAAGAAGCTCATTCTCTCTCTGTGAAGAAACACAAGCTCAAGCTTTTGAAGACCTAGTAGCTTTGTATAAATAGTAGAGACTTGTAGCCTTTCAAAGGCATTAGGATTTAGTTTAAAATTAAGTTTCTTTTTTGTAATGTCTCTTCTTTAATTAATGAAAAAGTTTTTTTTTTTACTCAGTATTAGTTTCTACTCATTAAGCAAATAAGCAGTTTATTGCTTATTGGCTTTTGTTACTTTTTTATCAGTTTTTAAGTCTTAATTTAAATGCAAATTAGTTTTTAAAAAGTAAAAGTACCAAGACTTGTTAAGAAAATCAGTTTTCAAAAAAACTTAACACCCCATAAAGAGGTGTTTGGCATTAGCTTATTTATGTCCAAAACTTTTTTTCTTACCCACTTTGACTCGCAAAGTCAAAGTATTTTGAGGTTCAAGTGAGTTTGTAAAAGTAGTTTAACTTATATCACAAAGTTCACATGATTTGATAACCAAAAAGTTTTTTTTTTTTTTTGCCTTCAAAAACACTGCACAGAACAGCAGCCTATGCTGCTGTCCCAAGTGCTTTTTAACAGCTTATTTTCCAACCCAAACTGTCCAAAAGTACTTTGCTTGTATCTTTACATGTCCCTTTGAATATATCAGTAGCTTATTTCCCCTTAGCATCACTTTAGCATAGCTTAAATTTCATTTTAAAAATCTGTCATTTGCCATTTTTGCCAACTGATTTCAGCTCCCGCCCCCTTTTAGTGTTTTCAGGTTTTATTTTTGATTTTTAAATTCTTAGTTAGTGAGTGTTAGAAGCTCAAAATTTGCATGCTTAATCTAGGCCAGGTTGTGGATTGATAAGTGATTTTTATTAAATTTTTAGTGGTTCCTTGGTAGCTTATTTATAAGCTTAAACAGGCCCCCTTAGGAGTGTTCACTGCTGCAACAGCAGCCTGCACACATCCCTTTTTATTGCTTATTCCAGCTTTTAATTAGCTTAATTAGGAACTTTAGGAGTTTTTTAGGTAATTTAGATTAGGATTCTTTAAGTCTTTAGCTTATTTAGTGCTTATAGTGCTTATTTATCAATTTTATGCTTACTTCCCATTTTGACTTAGGATTCCCAAAAACTGCTTATGCTTCCCTTTTCTTTTTTTTTTTATTTTTTTGTGCTTATCTGCTTATTTCCCTCCCCCTAGTTATATTTCAGTAGCTTTTCAATTCTTGCATAACTTAATAGCTTATTTGAGTTCTTTTTATACCTAAGAATCTGTCAAGTTGTTGCTCATTTGGTTTTTGTAGAACTGATGTAAAAAAGCAGTTCCAACTGCTTATTTCACAAGCTTGGAGAAAAAAAGTTTTTACAAAAAAGTCTTATTTTTGTCTTATAAACAAATTGCAAAAAGAAAAATTCAAAAAAAAAATGTTTGAAAAAAAATGCGTTGCTGGGATTTGATCTCTGGCCACCCAGCTCACCACACACACACCTTACCATTTGCCCTTGGGTCTTTGACTGGTAGAAACCTGCACAATTAATCTCTTATATACATTTTTCAGTTTTAGCTTACTAGCTTATTTCACCTTTTATCTGCTTATTTCCAAACGTAGTACCACACCTTTTTATTTTTCCCAAAATCAGTAGGACTTAAAGTATTTTTAATGAAATTTTCAGATTTTTCTAAATTAGTTTAGTATTTTTTATAATTAAATTAGATTAAATTAGTTTTTAATTCATAATAAATAATTTAAAAGTCGAAAAAAATACCCGGCTTTTTGCTAAAATTATTTTTAGTAGTTTAGAACGTAGGAAAATTAGTTTCACATCCTTAGGCCTTAAATTGCATTATTTTCACTTTTTGAGGCTCGGGATTAGCCCGGGTTTTCGCGTTTTTGCATTGTAGCACCCTAGGACTTAATTTAGCTTCATTTTATTGTTTCATATGCTTAGTAGTAGTTAATTTATCATTTATTTTGTTCCCCTTGCCTTAATTACTTTCCCGTTAATTAATCTGTAGAAAACGTAATTAAAAACAAAAAAATCCCGAACAATTCAAGCATTCTAATAACAAACCTCAAACGTTATCCTCAATTCACACCTCGTTGGGACACGACCCGGGTAATCACTTACCCGGTATCACTTATATCACATTCGTGAGTTTTGGCACGTTAACCCTTTTCCTAAAAGGTTGATTTGTCGATTCTCGCGTGTATTTCGTATTTGATATTTTTACATTATAATTGAGAAATCAGACTCGATTCAAGGAGTTACTCTATAAAGTCCCTCATCACGGCATTGATCTTTGGCTCCAAGTCCAACTCTTTTATGATCATGTCAACTTTCCAACTAAGCGATCCATCGACCAAGCGGCCGGTGGTAAACTTAGTGATCTCACCGCGGAAGAATCGTGGGGTATAATAGAGGACCTTGCTCTCTATGACAACGAAAGTTGGAATGACCCCCGTGAGATGCCCAAAACGTAAAGGCAATCTCCTTGCCTCCCATTGACTCACAACCTTCCGATCGTAGGATGCTCGAACTTGAAGAACAAGTTAAATTCCTAATGAGCTCCTACAAAAATCCTAAGTCTTCGCATTAAGTGAACAAAATCACTCTACCTTGTGAGTTATGTAGTGGTCCCCACGACACTCGTGATTGCACAAGACTCCTCGAACAAGCTTTTGCGGACTACGCCTCCACGCGTACCGATGGAGCGGGAGAGAAGTGGTATACTTTCAAGCCCGAACAAAGCAACTTAGGAAACTCCTACAACCCCTAATGGAGGAATCACCCTAACCTTAAGTGGAACCAAAATTCAAACCCATCCCAAAGCTCATCTAGTCCACCTAATAGGTTCAACCCTCCAAACACCAGGAACTCCACTAGTCTTCAGGAAATTATGTCTAGATTCATGTCATCTCAAGAGACTCGATTGACTAAGCTTGAAGCCGATTTCAAGCAACGACAAGGCGATATGACAAACAAGCTTGATGCCCTCTTAAAAGCCTTCAATGATTGGGAAATTGGAGCACTCCCAAGTGATACTATAAAGAACCCAAAAGTGAATTCGATTTCTTCGACTTCATGTTCTTGTTCACCATGGGAGAGTGCACATCCATGCCCTCACACCCAAAGGTCCACTCGGTAAATGCTATCAACACGGGTTCCAAGCGATCCCAAATGAGGTACCAAGGACCCGCACCATTGGTACAACCCACTCTTGAGAAACCCGTCAACCAAGAACCCAAACCTAATCTAGAGGAGGAGTACAAGGAACTCAACCAAGAAAAACCGGTTCTTGAAGTCTTAGCTCATGCACCTTATTACAATGCCTTAAAAGAAAAATATGAGCGAGAACTAAAACTAGGAAAACATGGGTCCGCGTTTGTGCAAAATAATTTACCTAAGAAGTTAGATGATCCCGGGCTATTCACTCTTCCATGTAGGCTTCGAACCTCTAAACCTCTCGATGATCTAGCCGACTTAGGATCATGCATCAATCTTGTTCCGTTGTCCCTCCATAGAAGCCTTAACCTAGGTAAGATAGAACCAACGGAAACCATCTTAGGTCTAGCGGACGGTAGTATTGCATATCCGGTAGGGATAATAAAAGACATGGTAGTACACGTAGGAGAATTGACTCTTTTGGCGGATTTCCATGTGCTAGAAATGAATAAGGACCCAACATGCCCATTGTTAGTAGGAAGGGGATTCTTAGCTACCGCTAGTGCCATCATTGATTGTAAGATGTCTAAAATAGTGGTAGGAGAAGGGAGTGTTAGGTCAATTTACGATGTCAAAAAGCATATTTACTACAAGGAGGAGGAAATCCCCCATGAGATCAGGTTGGATAGAATGCCATCTAGATATGGACCTTGGATTAATAAAGACTTCATAGGTCCCCATCGACCTTTCTATCTAGATGAGGCCTTTTCTAGTAAAGCAACTTTCCATGAAAAAGAATTGGCTAGGGACATGGAAGTGAACCCGTTGGAGGAAGCCTTAGTGTTTAGGAAGATGACCGGGTTCCTAGGAAGCTTGCCCGTCAACCTTGTCATGAATAAGTGGAAAGTTGAGAGCGATAAGCCTAAGCATAATTGGAATTGGGATAGACCGCCTAGTGATGGTAATGGAGAATGACACATTAGGATAATGATCTATGACCCCGATGGAGAAAATTTTGAGAAGGCATACCGAACTAAGCATACCACTAGCAACTTAAATGATAAGTTTGATCCTTATGACATTCTTGAGGATAAGCTTGCTTATATAGATACGTAGGGGCACGAATTCGAGTCTAGCTACAAGACTCATAAATAAAGAAAAGCGCTTTGTGGGAGGCAACCCATGCTTAATTGTTTGCTTGTTTGTGTGTCGTATATCTTTTTATTGATTGTTTATTCTCATGTTTGAATTTGTGAAAATGCTTTATTTTGTCTTTAACCTCGTCTTAATTACATATAAAGGTATTTTACAAAAGGGATAAGTGTAGGGAAGATTACACACGTTTTCAAAAAGAACGTGAACATGAGAATTACGATTATTGAGAAGATATACATGTGTGTTTGTTAGAGTCAAATGCTTGTATCGAGTCATAATGGAGGTTTTGCATGAATTTTTCCAGATTCTAAAGATATAATTTTTCTAGAATTTTTCCAGAAAATCGCAAACCAGTTTCTGTCAAGATAACCTGACGGCGTCAGGATCGCAACCTGATGGCGTCAGGAGGAGCAGAAACAGCTTATCTTTTTCTCTCGTTTTCTGTGCTACTTATAAATTTTTGGAATTTTCCAGATCATAATTTTCCAGAAAACCTGTAAACATCCATTCCACAAGCATTATATCCTAGTTTAGTATAGTCATATATAGTGTTACCGCTGATTTTACGCGAAGGTTTCGTTTGTTTTCTTAAAGTGTGCAGGTTTTATTTATCAAGAAGAAGATACATAAGATTGGATGGAGCTTTTCACGCATACATTCTTCTTGGAGAAGAATTTAACCACTACTTCACACGGATCCTACCGAGCTAATCAGGGGAGTATTAGTTTCTTTCATTTTTAATTACCTTCCATTATCATAACTTTGATACTTTCGGGGAATATTGGGGACAATGTTCAGTTTAAGTGTAGGGAGGGAAAATAAAACGGGAACTTTGAAACTATGCTTATCCTTGATTATTTGTCTTGTCCAATTTCATTTCTGTAATAAACCATGAGAAATATCGGTTAGGGTAATTTTGGCACCAAATTTAAAATTTTTCATGACATGTAGGAGTGGGCCATTAGTCTTAATAAAGCGTCTCATGGATAGGAAGTTATATGACTAGCACAAAAACCTTTACCACTCAAATTCCACCCAAAAAATGTGAGGATCGCCCTTAGATTTGTAGGAATTAAAGCATTCGCCTTTAATGCTTCGAGAGTGTACCGGTAGTATAATAGATTCTAGAACTTGTTTTGTGATGCATTCCGAGATCGCTAGTGAGACTACACTTGTGTAGTTAGGAATAACTAAATGATAAGAGGCATTAGGATAACCCTTGTTTGATACCCGTATTATAATTACTTCTTCCACATCGGTTGAGTAATTCCCCCACACCCTTGCGTTGTACTCATCTTTAGTACACGATACCCCTAGTTAACCCCTCAGAGCCTATCCTTTTCGCGGTTCTCGTGATATTTTGGTTTTCCGAAATATCAATGAAGAGCATTGTTTACAATCCACCCCAAATGTACACCCAAATCGCCTTAGCCTACCTTGTATGCACTCACTTTTAGTGCATTATTGTTATCATACTAAACCCTTAGTTTAATTATCTAGTTACTTGCATAAGTTGCTAAGTCGAGTCATATCCTTTGTACACAGTTTTGGGACGACTGGGACTCATGGGAAAAGTTAAATTTTATGAAGTGACGGGAAAGAACGTTAAATTAAAATTCCCTTTATTTACGTAATAATGTACTCCAAGTGTTTTGATCTTTTCAATTCGGGTCAAATTAGTGTTAAAGTAATAAAAACTCAAGTGTAGGGATGTGCCTATAAATCCCTATTATTTTGATGTTATCGTAGAGGATGGTAGAGTAAAAGTGTATGAAAAAAAAATGAAGAAAAAATGAAGAAAAAAAAAACATACGGGCTACCATCCTACATCTATCTTTAAATTTATGTTTGTTTCTTTCAAAGTTATCTAGAGTTTAGAGTGTCAAGTCTTGGCTTAGCAACGCCATTCTTCTCATGCTTGTAACATAAAGATTTTTGACTTGCCACCACTAAATCGCCTATCCAACCAAACCCTTTGTTTCCCTACCGTAAGCCTAACGTTACAACCCTTTAAAAGACCTCTTAGATAGTTTTTCCTAGGTGCTTACGCCAAAGCGATGGAGGTTTGATCTAGTCTCAAGCCTATGGTAATCTATGTACTAGGACCGGTTAATGAGTGTTTATCTTCCATTTCCAACTTGATATATTTCATATACACCTGAGAGATGTGAGTATCCAAACACCACTTGTGAGGTGCTAGTATGTAATTTCCGTGCTTGTTATGACTTTTTCGGGGCTTATACTTGTTGTGAATTGTTCTAAACTAATGCTTCATGACCCCTAAATTATAAATTAATTGGCCAAAAGCACATTTGCTTGAGGACAAGCAAATACCAAGTGTAGGGATATTTGATAAGGATTTAAAAGGTACACTTTTGAGTAGTCATTTAAGCCCTTAATCGACCACTTTTATATCCGTTACTGCTTAATTTCGTTCCTTTTCACTTTTTAGGTCTCTTGAAGGCAAAATGCTGGAATGACACTTATTTGGACGAAAAGGCGTGAATATATGAAGAAAATGGCCAAAGTCAAGATCAAGACACTCAAGCTGCTGGAATTGAAGATGATGGCGTCACAGTCAAAGGGCGACGCCGTGGCAACATGCTCCAAAATTTTGACGGCTCAGTAGCGAATTTGCTATTTTTAAACTGACGGCGTGAGGCTTTGAAGACTAGGGCGTCGCAAAGATTTTCTTCCCCAGACGGCCTAGATCCAGATTCTGACGGCCTCAGAAGATGAAGCCGACGGCGTCACAAGCATAAGGTGACGTTGTGACGCCGTCACAAAGTTGACGTGGTCAAGACGAAACCCTAATGGCGGCGATCCGACGCCGTCACAATTAAAGAGTGACGCCATTTCAAGTTGTAACTCTATATATAGAATTCGAATTTTCAGACTTTTAGAGAGGTAGTTTTGTGGAGTAAAACCTAATAATAATTTTTGGCTGTCTTGGGCAGTATCTTAGGGTTCTCATACCTATTTTACAACAAGATAAGTAATTTACTTCATTGATTCAATTATGTCTTCAATTGTATGTGTGTATGCTTGCATGTTCACCATGTCCGGCTAATTTACTTATGTGTTTGCTTAGATCTATGAAACCTAGGTATTAAATATTGATTGGTTGTCGCTTATCTTAATTGTGATTGGCCTAGGATTGCAATAGGTCATCGTTGTGTTTTTAATGCTTGATTAATCTTTGTGAACACTAGTTTATAATCGCTTAGAGTTGTTGTAGGCTAAAATGCCAAAGATAACCTTAGAGTTAGTTTATGAATCCTAGAGATTTTGTAGGAAATAACCTTAAGGTAGTCTCAAAGAGTTAGGGAAGAAAGCATACCCTACGACCTTAGAAGACACAACGCGTTAAGAATAAGGACGTGACAATTCAACCATCAATAGGAGATAACTAGGGAGTAATAGCATCTAGGTAAACACATCTTTAATCATCATACGAGCACACATAAATTAGACATAGACTACCCCTTAGCTTAGTTAATTAGATTAGATAATAGTAGAGTAATCGGTAGACATACCACCCCCCAAATCCAATACCCCGAGATTCGTACCTTTCAATTTCCTAAAAAATATAAAAAAAAGATAAAAAAATAATCTCCCTCAACCCCAACCTTAGCGTAGTAATTTCTCACTAGCATTTCTATTCCCCTAGAGAACGATATCAATCCCGAGGCTTACCCTAATACTACACTACAATGATTAGGTTCACTGCCTAGGTAGTTGAAAAACTTGCTCGAAGAAAAGGAAGTTTCCTTTGACCCCGAACGCGAGTTGTGCGCGTATCATGGGTCATGGATAGTCTAAGTCTTTACTAGTTTACAAGTTACATATATTTTATAAAATGTAAGTAACTAATTTTACTTAATTTATTTGATAAAATGGTTTTGGTTTGATGTAAAAATATTAACTAAACATGTTTAAGGTTTATTTTTTTAGTGAAATAAGTTAGTAAACTTTTGGCTCAAAGCTTTACGTATTTTATTTATTTCCTTAAAATTATTTTACGTTTGTTATCGATAAAATATTAGAAGATCGTAAAATATAAATAAAAGTCTTTATGGCTTATTTGTATTAACAAGTTCAATACATAATTTAAAATAGGAATGAATGCTGATGAAATTGTGAGAGTGGCGGATAATTAGGCAGGCCCTAGTACAAGAGATGATAAGGATGACGGACGAGATGATAGAGTGGGGAATGGTGGAGGAGTTGGTGGGAATGATGTGGTGAAGGTAGAAATGGTGATGGTATAGCAAGAAATGAAGGTAAAAATGTTGGAGGAAATATCACAGGAAATAATGAGGAAAGAGAAAAAATGGATGAACAAGTAGAAAACCTGAGTACAGGTAAAATGAAAGATGACTTTTTAGAAGATTTATGCAAAAAGTATTCTAACGAAGATGACTGGATGAATTTCCTAATTGCAGGGGATGAAAACTTGAAAGCCCAATAACAAGAAAATGAGAAAGAGGAAGCAGAAAAGGAGAAAGAGAAACAACAAAATGCAGCAAAAGAGGCAGCAAAGGAACTTGCCAAAAAAAGAGCTAAAGAACATGTTAGATAGTAGTGATTTAAAATAGTTATGTGAATGCAATATCACAAGTGATAAATGGTTATATAACAAAATGATAAAATGCTTATATGTATTTATTTATTTTTTTAATTTAAAACACATGCCTAAAAAGAAGCTGCTGCAAAAAAAAACAACAAGCTGGAAAAGTTGCCAAGGAGAAACTAAAAAAAAGCAGCAAAAGAGGCAGCAAATGAACTTGCCGAAAAAGAAAAGGCTAAGAAAGAAGCTATTGAGAAAAGAATATAAGATGAAAAAGAAGAAGCTGCAAAGAAGAAAAAAGAATATAAAAAATTGAAGGAATGAAAGGTAATATCACAAAAGGTAATATCGCAAGGGATACATGCTAATAGGTTTTTATTTTTTACTAATACAAGATGAGAAAGAAGCAGCAAAGAAAAAGCAAGAAGTGGCAAAAGAAAAAGAAGCTTTAAAGATAAAGGCTGAGCAAGAAAAGCTCAAAAAGAAGAAGCTGAAAAGCAAGCTGCTGAGAAAAGAAAAGAAGCTGCAAAATTGAAGGCACAAAAGGTAATATCAGGGGATGAAAACTTGAAAGCCCAACAAGAAGAGAAAGAGAAAGAGGTAGCAGAAAAGGAGAAACAAAAAAAAATAAAAAGCAGCTGTAAAGGAACTTGCCGAAAAAAGAGCTAAAGAACAGGTTAGATAGTTGTGATTTAAAGTAGTTTTGTGTATGCAGTATCACAAGTGATAAATGCTTATATAACAAGTGATAAAATGCTTGTATATATATTTATTTTTTTCCTTTTAAAGCACAAGCTAAAAAAGAAGTTGCTGCTAAAAACCAAAAAGCTAAAAAACAAGCAGCATAACAGGCTAAACTTGCATAATTTGAAAGCCTAAAACTTTAACAAAAGCCATTCGGAACTTGGAAGGATGTTGCTGAAGGAAGCAACAAAGATCAAGAAATAGAAGAATGGAAAAGGATTGTGAAACCATTAATATACTTGAAATCACCATATATGAACAAGATGGCAAACACGATGGTACCATTAAGATGCTGAAACACTCTTCGGGAATAGCTTATTTTCAATGGAAGGAGACATCATGTAAGATTTATATTTGTTGTTTCTCTTAAAGTTATGATATTTATCACAAGTGATATGCTATACATACTTAAGAAACTGATATTTATCACTTGTGATACTAAACACAGAGAAAAGCTATTCATTGATGGAAAGGGGACACTAGCACTAAGAATAGTAATGCAGTCGCTTGCGCCGGAGTTGCAAATTGAAGTCAGGTAATTGACGCATTCGTTTTAGTGTTGAATCAAGAGGAGAGGAGCAAGACAACTGGGAAAGAAAAGAGAAGATACTACTTCCCAACATATGCAATGGTAAATATATTTAAATTTGAAAAATAGATGCATATTAATGTGTTTCAAAAAGAATTATTTTAAATTATCTTTTATCTCTTGTGATAAAATAGCTACTAGAGATTCTGAAGCAGCAAAAAGACAAAAAAAAAACAGTATGAAAAGTTTGAAAATATAATCAGAAAAGACATGAGTAAGGATGAAGATTACTATGTCATAGTTTTCAACCTTTAAAGGGTAATGTTGTAATACTGGACAACAGTATTTCTGATGGAGATTACCAAGGGAAATACAAAGCCGTCTTTGATTTTGTGGTAAGCAATGTTTGAACTCAACTCTATTTGAATACTTATATTTTATATGCATAGTAATATCACTAGAGATAGATTGTAGTAAGAAATATCTCTTCAATATTCTATCAATTTGCAGAAAGGATTATTTCTCCAATAAATGATGAGTATTGATCACCCATGTGTGGACAAACTATTGAAAGAGAATCCAGCAAAAGTGATAAGGATGAGATGGAGAACGAAAGATAAAAAGATCGACTGCGGCTTATATATGATGATGCATATGGAGATGTTTGAAGGTGAATCAGGACTAAAATGGAAGACTAACATCCTGGACAAAAGAAGCGCAAAATGTACTGAACAGATGACAAAAATGAGGATGAGGTATGTTGCTAAGATCCTGCTGCATGAAGTGAATAAGAGAAGTGAGTTGATGTCAGAGTACGCAATGAAGTTTGCTGATAATTACAAAGAAGAAGGAAAGATGAAAATGGTGGTTGAAGAAGCTATCAAGAGAAAGGTAGCAGAAGAAAACAAGCATTAGATGAATTTAATGCTTTTCCAAGACAATTTATGTTTCTGTTTAAGTATTTTAGATTTCTAAACAGTGTAGATGGTTAAACTAGGTTTAGGAATTAGATATGCAAAAAGCCATTGTAGTACTACCGAGTCACGAACTATGATGGACACTGTCCAAGTTTGGGGTTACGTAAGAAAGATGGTGCTCTATTAGGTCCCTGAACCACATTCTCTGGTGCCATAGATTGTACTATATTTTGTTCTGGCTTTATGGTTAAACTAAGTGTAGGCATTAGATATGGAAAAAGCCGTTGTGTAGTACTGCCGGACCATGGAATGTGACGGATAATGTCCGAGTTTGGGTTTACCTAAGAATGATGGCACGCTATTAGGTCCCGAACCACATTCCCTTGTGCAGGAGATTGTACTATATTTTTTCTGGATTTTGCGTAATCTTTTGCATCTTGTAATTGGTAATGTAGACGGATGAAGGTAATCTGAAGTTGTAACTGCTTTTGCGTAATATGAACCTTCTTTTGAAAAAATTTATTGCTTTATATATTACTCAAATGTAGAACAAGGAAGGAAACAATGTTATATCACCTTTGATATCACAAAAAAGTAAGTACCAGTCACTTAAAAACTGTCGATTACAAAATGAATCAAAACGAAGAAAAATATGAAAATGAAAAATTGACATATTCTCAAAATTAAACAAAATGTATGTTGGGAATTAGAGATTTGATGGTTACAAAACCCACGAGCTGGAATGAAGAAAGAAGAAACAATGAGTGTCTAATATGTAATTAATTGTAGCTTTCATAGTAAGCTAAAGATTAGGGTTTGTAACCTCCCTCTACTATATAAAGAGGGTAGGCGTCTAGTTACAAATCATCCATTCATAGTAGACATCTCGAATGAGAGTCTAGTTAACGCATAGAGCATGTAGTAGTAATAGTAGTTGTAGTAGTAATTTATATTTTATGAATAAAGAAAACCTTATTAGTGATATTGATTGTTATTACTATTCTGTTGTGCATTCAATCAATCAATGTTACTCATACCCTAGTTGAGTCCAGATCCATTGATTCTACAATTGGTATCGGAGCTTCGTGGCTCTCAATCTAGGGTTTATAAGGTTTTCATGTAGTTAGGGATTGATCCATAGCGGCAGTTATGAAAAAGAAAGGAGGCAACATACAAGAAGAGCAGATCTGATGATTTGGTTGCTAATGTGATCGACGATCGTTTCAGTATGTCATTCAAACTCAAGGTAACCTCATACATATTTTACGGGAGATGATTTGTACACTCCATCAATTTATTTGTACACTCAAAATGTTTGTGTGATGACCATTATACCCTTAATATAGAGAAGTGATTTGAACACTCCACTAAGTGATGTAGGGGTACAAATGACATAACACAAATATTTTGAGTGTGCAAATAAAATGATTGAGTGTACAAATCACTTGCCATATTTTGCTGTCACGTATTAATTGGTGTTATTGGGTTTAAATTGTTTGTCGTGATGTCAATCAATTGGGTGATATTCTTAAACAATCATGTGACAACCTATGAAAATGCATATGGAAACGCATATGATTGATTTAATTCTGATTTATTTTATTTTTGATGTGGTGTATTGGTCAATATACTCTTGGTCCACTCGTGAGTCCTCCTGAATTTACTGGTCCCATTCGATTTTTTTATTGGTCGGTGGACTTTATTACTGCTGGTCACGTGTGGTTCCTACTGGTATTCATTCTTTCATTGGTCCCTCAATAAATATTCAAGTCAATGATATAAATTGGTCAAACAAAGAGGTGACGTGGGATCAGTATTATTATTGGGGCTGCGTTATTAGGACGTTACCTAGTTTTTTAGATTGACCCCCCCTAGTTTTTTTCTTATTTTTTTTATTTTTTTTATTATTTTTTTATTTTTATAATTTTGTTTATATCAAAAAGCTATAAACCTGAAAATGCGGAACAGTAAATATAAAGTTTAATAAGCCAAACGCTTAAAACTGTCAGAAATACGGAACAGAAACTGACAAAAAACTGTGTTGTACTGAAAAAAGCTGGGGGACAAAAGGAATATTCCCTATGATTTGACATCATAGGGAGGGTTCCAATAGTGTATCCCTTATTATTGGGGTCCATGGTAATTTTTAATGGTCATGTGTTGTTAATTGGGTCCCTCGTTTGATATTGTATTTTATTTATAATGCTCCCCACTTGAAGATACTGATTCACACGTGATACCATATGGCTAATATTATAATCGAGTGTGGTGGTTCGTATTGTGAATAACGGTGGCTGATGTGGATCTGGATCCAATCACATGAACGGTGCAGATTTATTTAATGAGATCGTATGACTAACCATGGATTACGTGATATGATTGGTGCATTTATTTCTGATTTGCAATACATGAATTAATGTCTGCTGGTTTATCGAGTGTTCCTACTGATTGGGTATTGTTCGAATATTATGAATACTAGTAGACGATGGTTTATACTGGCAGCGTGGGAACTTAATTCTGGTCGTCTATAATCTATACTGCTCATGATCAGTTGTTGTATATGTTAATTTTGGTATTGACAGTTTGTGTTGGTCTTCTAATGTTTTACTAGTCTTGGTGAGTTGAAGTTTTATTCAACGATGAACCCTAGTAATTAAAATAGTTTTGGCTTGATTTGATGTTCCTACTGGTTGCATATTTTGATTCGTTTCGGTTCCTGCTGGTAGATTATTCGGTTTCTGCTGATTGGTTTCTGCTGGTGGTATTAGTTTCTGCTGATCGGTTTCTGCTGTTAGTATTGGTTCTTGCTGGTTGGTTCCTACTGGTTGTTCTGGAGTTCCTACTGGTTGATCAGGTGCGTTTCTTATCATATCTCAAAGTGAGTTTAGGCACTTTTGAGATAACTTGTTCGTACGTTAATGGTGTGACAAATACTTGATAAATCTAGCGAAGGGGTGAGATCTACAAATTAAAGGTACTTAATGCGCATATTTGCTAACACTTTAAGGAGTTACGTTGTAGTGCTCAGTGTTAGTGAAGGGGTGTGATCTACAGATTGAAGGTGCTTAATGCTCACATTTGCTATCACTTTAAGGAGTTACATTGTAGTGCTCAGTGTCTCATATTTGTTGAGGTTTATCAAGATTTGGAGTCACGTGGATAGTACAAGATATAAGACGTCTGCATTGGTGTTCCTACTGGTTCTCCATTCGTACTGGTACACTATTTTGATGTTATTGCTGAGTTGATTTTTCTGCTGCTGCGTTTTAATTTTTCTGTTTAATTCTTATTATTAAAAAATATATAAAAAATATAAAAAACTACATATAAAAATAAAAAATATACATAACATTTCGGCAAAAAAACAATACACATATACCAATTACAGAATAATATCACAACATAAAAATAAATAAAAAAGAAGACATAAAGTAGAATAAAAAGAAACAAAAGGACTAAAACTTTAAATTCCATAAATAAAACGAATCGTTATCACCAAGATCTAGACCATAACCCACCACACAAAAAACATACACACCAGTCAAAAAACACACAGACCATCTATCCCTACAAAAATCAAAAACTAATTGCTGAATCGATCTCTGAAAAACATAAATATGAATGAATCGCAACCTGAAAAACCGGATAAGGGAAAAAATTGTTGAAAATATGGATAATGGTATAACACTCATTTCGCTCTTATTTAACTATTTCTTGAGACTTTGTTATTCTTTCCATATTTTATATGTATTTTTTTATACAATTTATGAAAAAAAATTTAAGTTTTTGTGAAACAATGATAGATTACAGATTATATTTAAACAAAACAAAATATAATGAGATGATTGTTGAAGATTATTGTATCATACTAATTTATCTACTATGATATAAGATGATATGTTGTAGACAAGAGGTTAGGCTGTCAATTAGAGGTTATGTTGTATATCAAAGGTTATGTTGTAGATTTTGTGATATAAGATGTTAGGAAATATCTACCATAAGAGCTTATGTTGCACATTTGTGATATACCTGCACATTTGTATTGGTTAGCAATATATGTTTTGTGATATAAGAGGTTATGATGCGCCGCTTAGCATATAACATAGCAAAGGCAATAAAATTACTTGTTACTTTATGTGTGATATGTTATGCGATAAAAATGCATAGAATTAGCGTAAAACATGGGAACCAAAACCAAAGAGAAGAAAACAGTTACCAAGATTATGATGTAAGAAAAAAACGTTTTAGAGGTTTGCATCCAATAATAGCAGCGTAAGAAAAAAGGTTAGAGGAAAAAAAGAACAGGTTAGGTAATTGTAAAATAAATTATTATTAATAAATTGATTATTCTGTGAATAGGATATCACGTGTATCACTTGTGATATCCCAAAGTGATACTTGTTATATAACAATTTCTACTGTCCTATAGCCTTCTTTATATAATATCACATGCTGAAAAACAAGATGCTGCAAAAACAAAAGAAGCTGAAAAAGAAGCTACTGCAGAAAGAGAACAAGCTGAAAAAGCTAAAAAGAAAGAAGTTGAAGAAAAGAAGTGTGAAACTAGAAAAAAGCAAAAGGAAAAATAACATTTGATGAAACTGAGAATGATGAAAGAGAATTGGAAATGGATGATAAAGATGGTAAGGATAAGTCAGATGATGATGTAAAGGAAGGGATTGATAAAAATGCAAAAAAAAAATGAAAGGTGTATACAACGTTGAGGAGAAGGGCAACAATTAAGCCACTTTTTGAAGCAAGGCGTGGGTTAAGTGTAGAAAGAAAGAAGGTTATAAGAAAAATGGGGTTTGGAGATTTGATTGATTTTCCAATAAATGAAGTACCAACAAAGCTGGCATTCTTTGTAGTAGACAACCTTAACACAGAAACAATGAACATTAGGCTTCCGACGGGAAATTTACAAATTTCTCCACAAACAGTGAAGGAAGTTCTTGGAGTACCAATGGGATCAAGGAGGTTAGAAAGAGATGAAAGACAAAGAGAATACAATGATCAATTTGAGGAAAAATGGAAAGATCAATTCAAACATGAAAAAAGTTGACAATAAATGCATTATCAAAGCAGATAACAAAAAACAACTAACACAAATTTCATGTTCAGAATGAACATTTTGATGCTAGTTCAAATACCTTGGGAGCATTTGATAACAGCTCTGTTGTCAAACCCACGGTATTGAAAAACTTTCTTGAAGGAGATAATGTGAAAGAAATAGACTGGTGCATATACATATATGAATGTGCAAGCTTATCAAAACATGATTGGGCAAGCGGAAAGAGAGATAGAATAGATGTTGTCTATTATGGACAATAACATTCTTGATGGTAAGTCGTGAATTTTTATTTATTTTTTCTTTTAAGATGAAAGTTATGATTGAAAAAAATATGCATGCATGTATTTTATTTTTTTACATGTTTTTTGTCTTTAAGTATCACAGGTGATATTATTCATTACTTTCATTGTTAAAAAGACCATATGAGGTATCACCTAGGATATATACAAGAAACGTTAACAAAACTTGATGTTGTTTTTTAATATCACTTGTGATATTGTGTGTTTAGTGTTTTTTATTTATGTTTTATCTGATAAATGGTTGATGAAACAACTTGCATATTTACATTATACAGAGTTTGATGGAATGAATGTGCCAAGAAGAGTACCAGCTTTCAAAAGCTGGAACGCAAATTTGTTAAAAAGTAAGAAGACTCTAGAAATGCATTACTTTGGGATGGTGGAGATTATAGGAGATCTAAATGAAGAAGAAGAAACTGCTCAAAAGGAGGTGAGTGTAAATATCACAATTGATGTGGTATAACTAATGTTTTCTTCATTTTTAAATTGAATTACAGGAACTTTAACGGATGTTAGAAGATAATATCGCAAGCATTTTGAGTGAGAAAGAATTGTTTGAAAAAGCAATCAAAGAAAATCTAGTTAAATTTAGAAATGATGAAAGGCTTATTCAATTTAGACAAAGAATGAAGCAGATTTTCAGACAACCGGAAAATCATTTCCGAGGAAGGAGTGTGCTCTTATCTTCAAGTTCTATCTCAACACCAACAAAATCAAGCTCTATTAAATTTGCCACAACTGATGATGAAGATTATAACGATGGAGATGAAAATGCAGAGCATGGAGATGAAAATGCAGAACGTGAAGATGAAAATGCAGAATGTAGAGATGAAAATGCATAATGTGGAGATGAAAATGAAGAATCTATGATAATTGATGACGCTGACAAACATGATGCCGAAAATGAATAAAATGCATAATCAAACTTTTATGATGAAAAAGGTGCGCAAGGGTGGAAACAAAAATGTTGAGGGTAGTAGTAGTAAAAAGGATGAAGGTGCGGGAAACAACGAGGGGAGGAATAGTGAAAAGGATGAAGCTGCGGGAAACAACGAGGGGAAAACATATGAAAAAAAACAATGTAACAAGTCAAAAAAATGAAGAAGAAAAAATGAGTGAAGACGAAAAAACTCGAGATCAAAACCATCCAACTAAGGATGAATTTTTTGAGATTTTTTTCTACTAATGATGAATTTATAACAAAATTGAGAGAATTAAGTGAGAAAGAAGCTAAAATGGCTGCAAAACCAATTGAAGAATTAACTGATGAAGAATTTCTCGAACTTTGGAAAGAGGTGGAAAGTAAAGGTGTAGAAAAAGAAATACGGTTGGAGAAAGTGAGAAACTTGTGAAGGAGAAAAATGTAGAAGAAAAACAAAAGGAACAAGTAGGTCCATCTTCACATATTCCTAGTTTTGTTTTCATACCTAGATCTCAGCCGAGCTTTGATCTAGGATTTGATAGCCTAGGAGTAGAGTCAAAACCATTAGAATCAAATGATGAAGAAAAAAGGAAGAAACAACAAGAAAAGTAGTCTATGTGCCTGAAATTACCCTATATGAACGAAAAGGTCAGGATGACAGAAGAGCTAACAGAGGATGAAAACTCTTGCAAGAAGCATCTTCTGTATGCAAGGAAACGAAGCATAAGTTTAACTTCAAAATTTTATGAACTTTACTTGTATATGTTATTTTTAACAATGAAAGTAATGAATAATATCACCTGTGATACTTAAAGAAAAAACATTTATATATGTAATTTCTTATAGCTATCATTTGTGATATTGTCAACAGAGATCAAGTTTTCATAGATGATAAAGGTATAGGATTAATGAGAATGAATGTTCAATCACTAGCACCAAGATTGAAAATTGAAATTCCTGTGATCGACACATTTGCTTCAATCCTAAATTACGAGGAATGGAAATCAGAAAAAAAAATCAAACGCCATTACTTTTATACATCGATGATGGTATGATAATTTTAATTTAAAATTAATGTATTGTAATTGAATGTATTTATGTATTAACTTAAGTTAACTTGTTTTTCATTATCAAGAAGTTGCTGGGTATATTATAAGATAAGCATAATTCATGCTTAACAAGGTAGATAACCAATATGATGTGTTTGAAGAGATGATTGCAATTCATATGGAAGAAGACATAAGCAAGCTCAAATTTGACGACGTTAACTTGGTATATCATATGACTTCGATAAACTAATCAATGAACTTAGTATTTAATTTTATATCTGTTTTATGATTTTATGATAACAGGTATTCTTCCCAATCATAGCACATGGCCATTACTACCTAATAGTTTCCAATATCCTTAATGCAAAATCTGTCATAATAGATAATAGCGATTTAGGTGGAACATATGAAGCAAAGTACAAAGAAAACTATGAGTTTGTGGTAAAAAGCAGCATACTAATTGTTTATATATATATATATATATATATATATATATATATATATATATATATATAGGTTTGGGTTAAAACTGTGAAATTGTTTTTAGATGCATTTAGTGTATATATATATATCTATATTATATATAACAGGAGGAATTTGGCATTAATGCCACCTCAATGCCACCTCATTGCCACCTCAATGCCACCTCAATGCCACCTAAGCAATACTAATTATTTTCGGATTTAATGTATTAGTTTTCGAAATTCTTAAAATTTGTGTAAAAATGATGTTGCCAAGGTTCGAACTTGGGATGGGAGGCACAATTAAACAACACCTCAACCATTGGAGCATGTCAATGGTTTGTTATAAAATTTGCAAATCATAATTGATATTGATTGTCAAATAGAGATTAGGGTTTAACCAAAACCTAAAATTCCAGCGTATAATTTAATTCATTCTCATATATCTTTTTTCTAAAAACCCTAATATCATTCATTCATATTTCACAAACTCATCATTCATCTGCATTCATCATGTGTTCATCATTCATGCATCATATATTTTCATAGTAACAAGAACATCAGTATAACATGTTTGATCTTTTACAGGCTTCTTTATAATGCAATTGATGCTTTGCCAATCGAAGAATGAATACAGGAGGCTGCTCAAGGTACTTCATGCTTTCTCTTTTCTATCATGTTACTTAAATTCTAAGATCACCACAACATCTATTCATGGCTTTTGAATGATGCATATACCGTGAAGTGTACATGTGTTCCATCAGGTAAAAAGAAGTAAATATAGAGCGGATGAGTTTCAATAATTATTACAACTTTATGTTGCAATATTCGTCTAAACACTCGGTATTTTGTTTTTGAAAACCCTAATATCACTCATTCATCTCATCACACACACGATGTTTTTTTCTTTTCTGATTTGGTCTGCAGGTTATTCGTCTTCTTTGTTGGTAATATGTATCCAGGTATGTTTTTTGTTGGTAATACATATTTATATTTATATAGAGATTTGCAACACAAAATTAAGCATGACTGTTTACAAAATCCACCAATTTGTTATGTATGTCCAATATGTAATTTATTACAGGAAGGATGATTGGCGGTCTCTTATCAGTTAGGTAATTTTATCAAACCATAAACTGAAAATTTTCGGCCATCATACTTTTTACTTGATTTTAGGTTGTTTATGGTACCTTTTTTTGGATAATTTTAACCTGAGCATCACCTTATATTCTAATGCTCTGAATTGTACACAACTGCACAGGAATTAACATTATCTCTGACATATTATGGTTTGTGTATGTATAATGGAAGCTATAATATAAGCCTTCACTTTGCGGAGATAATGTTTACTAATGGTGGAGAATATAGCAGCCTTGGGAGTCAAAAACAATGTTAGGAATTAGAAAATTCCATAGTGAAGAGTCGATCACCCCAAATATTATCTAGCACAAGTTAGCTCGTAGACTTGTCATTAGTTACGTTATTTGGTAGTTTATTTATTAGTTTGTAGCGTAGTATAGCTTAGTGCAACACCGTGGAGGAAGGACGGGTCTTTACCCACTGTATACCTGATCCACAGGCCGATAGGAGGTCGTATTTCTTGTAACTATAAATACCCCTTCCATCCATGGAAGGGGTGGTGCTTCTTAATTAATCTAATATTTCATACTTTGTGTAAACCTCTAGCAAGAACACCCTCTCTCTCTACTAACTCTCTAACTATGGCAAACATGTATTTTGATCATCCAAGACCACCCGAATCATCAACACAATAATATTTGGATCCTAACAATTGGTATCAGAGCCAGGTTTTTGTGTGTTGATGATTTTTTAACTGTTTTAAGTTTTGTTACATGGTTTTAACTGGTTCGTGAACTTTGTTGGTCGTAATATCTATTGTCTGTTTATTATTCGTGGTTTTAACTGTTTTTAAACTGGTATTTTGGTCTAATAAGTCTGGTTTATAACGTTTGTGTCATATTTGTGTCAACATCTGTCTTGGGTCAAAAGTCTTTATGTCCAAACTGTCCTTCATGTTTTCTGTTACACATATATGGGTAAAAGTTTATGCCTTTTCTTGGTAACAATGTGTGAAGGTTTTACATGGTCTAACTGGTCAAGTTATTATGGTCAAACATGGGTCAAAGCAGTTTTATACAGATTTATGGGTTTAGTATGAATATGGTCGGAAATACTTGGTCGGAAAACTCATCGGAAAAAGTACAAAATTCTTGCTAGCGACTTGTGTAACTGGAAAAAGCCTAGCGACTTGTATTTACAGTCGTAGCAACTTGTCAAGCATAATAGCGACTTGGTTATTTGACTTTTGAGTCAAATAAAAGACCTTAGCGACTTGTGTTAAAAATGCAAAGCTAGCGACTTGTTAAGGTAAAATACTGGTAGCGACTTGACTTGGCTATTGACTATTTAGTCAATAGCGACTTGTTTGGTTTAAAAGACCATAGCGACTTGGCACAAAATATTGACCTAGCGACTTTGACTTAACGATTTGACAGAAAGGATGAAGAAGATATTGGCCGTTGACCTCGACCACTAGACCAACATCAAATACCAAACACCAAAACAACAGGACTCACCACAATACAATACCATTCAACGAATACCATCATCAGACCTCTGTTTGTATAACAACCATCATCAGTCCCAAGTATCCAAAACCAATCGAATACAAGACCCTATCCTTGACTCATCCCAAGACCCTCTCACCCACTCCTCAACGCTCATTCTATCCACAAAATCACACGAATTAAATTAAAAACAGGCCTCAGTTAATCTTGTCGTGAGTTTAATAAATTCGTTATAACAACAAATCGACAACAGATTTTCCTCATTGATCTTGTGAAGTAATGATCTTCTTTAATATTCGAATATTGTTAAGAAAGAATAATAACCATACAGTTATCATTCAATCTTCCATTCGGTACTTAGAAATATAAACAAAGATGAAAAACATGAGCCTACCCGTGAACCTTTGTGTGTTAAGGTATATTGAAGCCGATTCAATGGTCCATGCCATCCCTGTGGCCTCGATAATGACATTTCAAAAGGAGCTCAAACCATCTCTGTGGTGATGTGCTCTTGAGTATAGGTGGTTAATTCATATGTTTGATTAGAAGCTAAAAAAAAAGGGTCGAATGGTTTTGTTGGAAGCATAAAGTTTGAGAGTTTGTTTATGATTAGTTATCAGCTTCGATTTGTGGTATGAATAATATGGGAGGCGGATTTACTTGAGCTGAGGAGTTTTAGGGTTTGGTGACAGGAGAGTCACAGAGATGGGGGCGCAAGAGTTTGTTATGTGAGTAGGTTTAGGGCAAGTGAGAGTTTAGAGTGTTTTTATACTCCCTGATAAGTTAGGGTAAGCTTGATAAGGATCCGGTTTTATTCCTACTTCTTGGGCCGTGATATGAATAGGTGGGCCAGAATTCTGTCGTGAAGTCATTGGGCTATAACGTTACAAAATAATTAAGTTTTGTAAACTCTATCCGAATTGTAGTATCTAACATCTCATGAAGATTATTTTCGTGAAGCTTTTAATTAAGACGTGGAATCATAATTTGTGTCTTACACATTCTATCTGGACTGAAGATGTGGAATCAGTAATGTAGAGTGAATTTGCTTGCTTTTGGACTTGTAATGATTTTGATATTAATCGGGTGTTACTCATATTGACTATGAGCTTAACAGTTTATTTGTGTTTCAAAGGGGACTTGATATTGAAAGGTAACTTGGAAGATATTCGGTTAGATCGAAATTCGGATTGAATCTTCATGGACCGTGTCTCGATTATTACATGTCGCCAAACTTGAGCCATTCACATGCAGGTTGGATGGGCTTTTCAAGTTTTGGATTTTATGAAGTTTGGTTACTATGAGATTTGTTAATGATGAGATTGGGTTTGATAATGAGATTTGATGGGTTGTGCAGGTTGATACTTTGGTATATACATTTTCATGGATAGTATGTCACGACTTGAATTGTAACTGAAACTCGGTTGGCTACGGGGTTGATTATAATGTATTTCTAATTTGGAATTGAAGTAAGGTTTTCCGGACGAGTTTACTTATTTTCATCTTCTTTCTTTCTACCCTTCCGCGAAGATGACTTGTTTGGGCGTTTTATTGAGTGTGATAAAGACTTGACTATTTAGTTACGGTTGTGATTCTTTCTCGCTGTATCCACAACGTAGCTATCACTTCGGTGCCTTACTCTGTTGAGAATGTCAAGAGGTTTTGTACATTGGGTACACCGTTTCTTCTTCACAAGGATGAGTACAAGTTTAAGTAACAAATCTGGGGAATTCTACTTCATGATCAAGTTTGGTATATCGGGTCTATTTCTCCATGTGGTCACTGCAATAGCCGACAGATTGCGTGAATGATGTGCTTTCCAAAGTATTTATTGGATGGTTGATATGTTTGTTGATGTTGGATATTGAACCGTTGATGAACCGCTGCACGTTCCCCTAAAACAGATATTCACTGAAACCAAAGTCGTCATAACACATTCAAGCTGACATTGTTTACGGTTTTGTCTTGATTTTGTAAAATCCCGCGAAAGAACCTATTTCTTGGTTTAAATCATAGACTTGTAAAATCCCGTGACAATGGAAACATCCTGGTATTAGTGAAGTGCATTTCCGGATCTATCCTACGGTTTATTCTTGGTTTTGTAAAATCCCGCGAAAGATACTATTTCTCGGTTTAAACTATAGAATTGTAAAATCCCGTGATGATGGAACCATCTTGGAGAAAGGAAAGCGTATCTCGGGGTCTTCTGATGCTGGTGTTACGGGTTCTGTTTCGAAGAAGGGATAAAAGGGTGTACTTCATAAATTGGATGTGTGTTTGGATATTCGTCATGGCAGTTTGGTTATTACATGGTTTTACGGGGTTATGTGCTTTTGACCATGGTCGGGATGAAACCATTATCAAAGTTCACTTCAAACGTCAAAGGAGGCTAGAATTGAGCTTTTAACCAGAAGATGTGACAACGGAGTTAATTCACTATTATTTATTTGAAGTTGAAGTGAATAATCACGGGCGAGTGTACTTAGTATCTGAAGGTATCGGGGATGGATGGATGAAGATTCTTCATTATCCTTGTTCAAGCTTATTTCCAAAAACGAAGACTTGGAAATCTAGTTATTTTTGAGAGTCTATTTTTTCTGGGGGAATTGGGCTCTTTTTACCACAAAAATAACTATCACTTTAAGGAGTTACGTTGTAGTGCTCAGTGTCACATTCAATTGTGGATTTTCAAGAGGTAATGTACGTCTATTACTTGATGGTTGGTTGGTTGAAGAGTATAGAGTACTTAATGATTCAAATGGGCATGAAATCGGCACCGCTCTTTGTTACATATGTGCAAGTTTAAGTCACGAGTTCGGGTTAGTTTACTTCACAGTCAAATTCATCATATTGGGTTTTCTCCATCAGCTGTCACGACAAAGAGCCTACAGAATGATAATGGGGATGATTACATGTTTTGCTAAGAGAGCTGAAAAGAGAGAGATTATGACGTCTGTTCACATCAGTTCAGACCTCGTACTCCAAAGAAAAGAAATGTGTACGTTTCAGTGCGCATTATCTTCCAAAGAAGAGAAATCTTCTTATGACGTATGAACACATCAGTTCATGCCTCGTACTCTAAAGAAAAGAAAAGTGTACGTGTCAGTGCGCTTTATCTTCAAAAGAAGAGAAATCTTCTTATTATGACCATTCTCATCAACATGCTTCATACTTTTTCCATGGGCTTCAGTCATCAAGTGAACCGGGCTTCTGTTGATTGTTTTCTTATTCCACTTGCTCAACTATAATGAAGATGGAGACATCATGTGCTAATATTGCGGGGGAGAAGTGTGAATAGACTACATTTGGTTAAGATATTCACTTATTCAATCAAGAATGGCAACTCCGTATGCAATTCTTGAGGGGGAGAAAAAGTGTGAATTTACTGCATGGTTGATTGATTTCAGAGATAAAATGGTCAAACGGCTCCAAACTCATGTAAGAACCGAGCTTCTTCTTATCGGGTCATCTTCACATGATGTTTTCTTCTATGAGCCATTGGTTGACATCTTCACTCGGATTGATGAGTTTATCGACAAAGTGCTTCCGATTAATGCTTCACGTATACTTCGACGTGATGATTCCGGGCAACCTTCTGTTCTTGTTTGATGTGATTGTTTGTTTGGTGTTACCATTTCAAGTGTTCAATGCGGCCTGATTGCTGATTTCCTTGATGAACATCTTTCTGTTCTTGTTTGATTGGGAGGGATTTTAGTTAAGGGGATTTGCAAGATGTAAGTTAATTGGGATGCTTTTTGGTGTGAGTTGAAGATGTTAACTATCTATTCCCCAACTGGACAATCTTGAAGAAGGTCGAGTCTACAGTCTGTTCTACATTTTCTGCTATATGTTAGAAGACTAAAGACGAGTTGCATTTGATTATCCAAAGACTTCTTCTTAATCTGGGCATCTATCAAACAGATTGTCGGTTTAGGGGAGAGCACTAATTGGGGGAGGGTGAAATGTCTGATTTAATCCCCAATTAGACTTGCTCACATTCTACTTCAGCATGTTGATTCCCACAAGATTACCAGTGTTCTTCTCAAAAGATTTCATGTATACGGGCTTACATAGAGTTGCTGATTATGAAGTATCAAAACCAGCAAGGGGGAAGGAGACACACATCTAAACGCGAGTAATCTTGACGAGCTTAATACTTCTAAGTGATTGAAGATATTCCGGGAAGACTATTGTCATTACCGCAGAGAAACTCAAGATTTGACTCATGGCGTTCAGTGTTTTTTTTCCAACTATGTGGGGGAAGAGATGGAAGAGTTAGTTTCTGATGATAAAAGAGGTACACAAGTGTGTGATGATGCTATCGCATTCATCAGGGGAGAGAGATTGTGTACATTGGGGACGCTCAGCTATCTCACTTGAGGGCTTAATCACTTATTCCGGAGTGGACATCCGTAGAGATTGTCATCCGCAGAGATAATCAGTGATTCGGCCTGTTTCTTCAATGTTATCGGTTATTCTCTCTTTGGGCATTCGGGTACTTCGGGTTCTTGAGCTTCATACACTTTCTTCGGGGGAGAGAAAAGTATACATCGGGGTTATTCTTTGGCTATCGGACTTAATCTGCTACTTCGATGGTATAAGTTTCTTTGTCTTCGGGTATGTGTATTCGGGTTTGTGAGCTCTAGTCTAAGAGACTGACTGCATCAATTCAACTACGTGGGGGAAGTGGTCTCTTGACACCTTTTGGAATGGATTGCTTCTGACTTCAGTGGAATGAAATTTGAGAAGATTTATTTATTTGTGGGATGATACGTGGCTGTTATTTTGGATGATATAACCTCGAACGAAGAATCACGGTGATTATTCTTAAAAGGAGCAGCAAGATCGATGATAATGGTGTGCTTCTTTGTGCACCTGGCTAATAGAAGCTTGAAAGAAAGCTTTGAATCTGCTCAACATAAGGATTTTTGGTTTGGGGGGAAGCTGCCAAAGTCTCTTTTTCTCAAAGGCTCATGTTCTATCTTCTATTCTGGAGCCTCGGAAGCTTTGGTGGTGGAAATTTAAGAGATGACGAATTCTATCTTCTACGATGTGCTGCTCGATATCCTTATCTCGGTACTCGTATCATCATCCTCTTAAATTATATCATCTACTCTATCTTTGTAAATATTTATCAAAAAGCAAAATACAAAAATATAAAACCAACAAAAAGAAAATAGAAAAATATAAAACCTTCAAAAACCCATAAAAATCAGAAAATTTCAAAAATACCAAAAATATGTTTTCACATGACATGTCTTCTGGTATCGATAACATCTACGGTCTTAGAAATGTCATTCAATAATGGCACGGGACCATAGATGAAGTTCGAGCAGGAGGTGTAAATATTCTTTTCAAAACATGTCTCAAAACATGGCTTGCAGTTATTTTAGACTGTAACCCGGGCTTCAAATGATGGCTTGCAGTTATTTCAGACTGTGACCCGTGCTTAAAACTATGGCTTGCTATTATTTCTGATAGCAACCCGTTCTTCATGAAAGGAAAGTGTTGCGCTAAACCATTTTTCAAATATTTCGTGCACTTATCCTAAAACAAAATGAGGAAAGTATGTTGAAAGACTGCTGTTCCTACACAAATATTTTTCCGTCTAAAATTCTTCAGAAAAATATTTGGTGTTTTCAAAATGGTGGAAAATGAGTTGCTTAAAAACAATCAGATTCAGAGTTTTTATAAAATTTGGAAACTCAATCAATGACTTCAGCACTTTTAAAATCTTTTATAAAATGAGTTATTGGTTGAGGGGGAGAATGTTTTCAAATCTATATCTTCTAACGAGCTTTCTTAATTATCCTAATATGCTTAATTAAAATGATGTTAACCTATGTTGAAGGACTAGGTGCCTAGGATATGATTGCTAGGTTTAGATGATTAGAGTTTGATGAATACATTATTCCTATACATTTAAATGATCTGATTGATATGTTGCATTGACTTTTATTAGTCGATTGTTGTTTGGGTGATGTCGACCACCATATATCTGTATGTGTGTTCACTAACGTATGCAGGTATCTTGGTATAAGAATGTTCCCGATCCGGATCCCACATAATATGATGTTTGGATGCCGAAAGGAAAGGGTAACTATATCTTGGGTTGACAAATGAAGAAACGGAGCTTAATTGGACTTCTGTGGAGAGTTGGCATATATGCAACGTAAGAGGTCTCACTGCATCAGCAGATGGTTTTCTTCTAATTGATTGAAGAAACGGAGCTTAATTTGACCTCAGTTGGCATTCAAAATGCAACGTAAGAAGAAGTCTCACTGCATCAGCAGACGGTTTTTCTTCCAAGCCCTACAGCAACAACCAAAAGCTTCTCAACCACCTAACATATCTTTGTGCAGGATAATCGTGATGATACCATTTTTCTAAAACTTTGAAAAATAAAATTGTTTTTGAAAATGGAAAAATATTGTTTTGAAAATAAATTGAACTAAATTTTGAAAATCACCGGACTTCATTTTATCAAAATTTAAGTCACTCAATTATCGACTTCGGTCATCGATTGAGGGGGAGAGTGATTTAATTTAAAATATTTTCAAACAATATATCTTCAAAAGAGTCCGTTTGTACGAAATTATGTGGTGATCTAAAGATTTAATGTTATGTCATGGTATGATTTTTCTTTTGAATCAAGGTCTTTCAAAATGAAATTTTTTCTGTTCTTGTTTGATTGTGAAATTGTTTTATTTTACTTAAAGATCTCATAAAACAAATCATACCTGACACTAACAATCTTTAATGTCTAAATCTGTTCCTATCTGTCATCTTTCAGAATTAAATCTTGCCACGTCTTTCCCCTAAAATTTTCTAAATAATTTAAATCTTTTGGGATTACAAATCTCAAATGGTTTGAAATTTTGATCGCGGGAGAGATCGTGATTTAAATCTCAAATCTGTTTTAATGGAATTGGTTTTAGTCCTTCAAAGGCACTCCTGCCTCCATGTGCCAAACGATTTCAAATACACAATGCACATGTTGAGGAGGAGGATTTATCCAAAAACCAGATGAGTATTTAAACAAGGCCACATTTTCTCCCATGTTTTCTAAACCTAATTAAATCACTTGGGATCCAAAATCTCAAAGGGTTTGATATTTTTGATCGGGGGAGAATTTGTGATTTAATAATGAAATTTGATAAAAGGTGATCGTTTTGATTTAATTGTGCAGGCTGCTCTCTCATATGTGCTAAACGCTTTCGAATCTCGAAGCACATATTGAGGGGGAGCAAAACTATCGAGGTATAAAAAGTTTTTTTAAAGAGACTTATAAAGTACCTTGATTGAGTTTTCAAATGGTTTTCTTAATGGCTTTTGTGATTCGTGGATGTGCTTCAAAAGAACTCTTGCCTCTATGTGTTAAAATGATTTCTCTTATCCTATGCACATATTGAGGGGGAGAATTTACCAAAGAAATTCAAATGGCTTTTTCTAAGGAAAATGTGATCAAGAAATTATTTCAAATAAATTATTTCAAAGAAATTATTTCAAAGAACTCTTGCCTCCATGTGCCAAACAAGTTCAATATCATATGCACATGTTGAGGGGGAGGTTTTCTAAATGATCAAAACTATTAAGGTACAAAATGCTTTGATCTCGTATCACAAGTACCTTGATTGTTTTTCCAAATGATTTTTCAATTGGTTTATAAGAAGAATGAACTGTACCAAAAGACCGGCCACTTTACTTTATGCATGGTGTTATAAGGATGGTTAGGTTAGGTATTAGTTCCCACGATCCGCCAGAGCCGGAGGGATCTTCCCAGGGACAATCCACTAGATAGTGTAGAGTCCTTAGGAATATTGAAAAAAGGAGAAAAATGAGAATATGGGAAGAGTGCGGACTGAGACAGAGCTATTACTGGAATAAACCCAACAAGGTTATAGTTATGAAGTCTTGGTAAGCACTGAAGGGGTTGAAGAATGAAAAAGAAATGAATGTGAAAAGGGTGAAAAGAAATAGCCCTCCAATAATTCAACCTTAGGGCAGTAACCGGGTTCAATACATATGCTACTGGTGTTTACTAAGGTAACACTGGTATTGAAGACAAGACGTCATTGACCCAGTGACGCACTGCACTAACCTTCCCAAGCTACTCAAGTTCCTCTTAAAAGGGCTTGTTTCATTCTCACAGGGAACCGACATTATCTATCGACTTTCTCTTAGAGATTGTTGATATTGAAGAAGGAGACCCTCTCCCTAGTCTCCGGCATAGGAACCAAATGTGCACTATTAAGTCTAGAGCCAAGAGATCATCCACAATATCTCATTAGGACACTAAATTCTTGAAGACTTACTGTTTCACATAATGTGGAAAGTAAGAATATATTAAGAGTCCTACGCATTATCCTTGTGGTAATTGCCAGAACATCCGAGTGATATGTGACAATATTCACGATGAAGATGGAAAGCCTTCTAGAGCCAACATCAAACAAGCTCTTGGTAGGTGACATGTGAGATCTTTTCTAAAGATCAAACTTGTGACAACTGGACAGAAACGATGGGGCGATTCATTCGTGAATCAACCTTGGTCCAGGAATGGAATTGATGAATACTTTTGGAAAAACCGTTCGATGTGCAAACCTTATTTTCTCTAGCACGTCGAATGTGTATTCATTTCAAATTCAAAAAGTATCTCTGATTGAAAAATACTTTTAGAAAAACCGTTCGATGTGTGAATCTCTTCTTTTCGCTAGCACGTCGAATGTGTACTCATTCTCTAATACAAAAAGTATTTTGATTGAAAATTGATCCTTCTCATAAAACCTTCATCGTATTGCAAAACTCTTTATCTTAAGCAATACGCGATTGTTTTCAAATCATTTTTCATCAATCAGTGAATCTCAATTCGCTGGTTCACTCACTCCGTGTTGTCTTCTTTGAGACGTTCCGGTTTGAGAACGGCTAGAACAACTGCGAAACCCTGTCAAGGAGATTCCTCGGAATCCTACCTGATCACAGGCAGTACTTGTACTGATCAACGGGGAACCGTGGGCCGTGTACCTCAATTCAACGAAAGTGATCAAAGACTCTTTCGTGTGTTTTATTGCTAACTGTTGTTTGCCGGTACATTTGGACGGTTGCAGCTGATCAGAATTGAGGAGTCATTCCAAAGCCGCATGCTCACAACATCCATACTTAATTTGAAGAAATCATGACTGGTGCATATCTACATAACCTGGCTCTGCTATTTCATACTATGCTTCTGCTTCGCTGTTTCAAATATCATGAACCAGTAAGGCTTCCGCTACTCTGATGGAAAGATGTCATGATTCAAAAGTGTGAGCATGTCGGTCCAAAAGTCACAACTTCACATGATGGCAACACAACAAAAGGGTGATCCAGAGAGATTTGTTGTGGCTGATGATCTCAATGAAAGCTCGAAGATCATCAAAGATGTGGATCAGTTAAAGGCCTCCACTAAAAGTACAAAATATGCGGTCTTTGAAGAATCGCTACAAAAGCACAAAGATTGCGGAACTTGAAGAATTGAAGTCTACGAGCTCAGAAAAAGTCAAGAATAGAATGCTAGGATTCGAAATATAAAACATGGGGTGACCTCCCTTAGGGGGAGATTGTTAGGAATTAGAAAATTCCATAGTGAAGAGTCGGTCACCCCAAATATTATCTAGCACAAGTTAGCTCGTAGACTTGTCATTAGTTACGTTATTTAGTAGTTTATTTATTAGTTTGTAGCGTAGTATAGCTTAGTGCAACACCGTGGAGGAAGGACGGGTCTTTACCCACTGTATACCTGATCCACAGGCCGATAGGAGGTCGTATTTCATGTAACTATAAATACCCCTTCCATCCATGGAAGGGGTGGTGCTTCTTAATTAATCTAATATTTCATACTTTGTGTAAACCTCTAGCAAGAACACCCTCTCTCTCTACTAACTCTCTAGCTATGGCAAACATGTATTTTGATCATCCAAGACCACCCGAATCATCAACACAATAATATTTGGATCCTAACAAACAATATCTACATTAAGGTGATTGCAGATTTGAAGGGAAAATTTCAAATTTCAACCTATTATTCAAAGTTTATTCATAAACAGTACGTAAGTAATTGACATATTCACATCCCTGATTAAAGCTTTTCGATATATAACACTTTTTCCTGAACGCTTTTCCTCACTGTCTCCCAGATACACATTTTCCTGAACACGCCTGATACTTTGTTATACATCCTAACACTGAAAATGCAGAATCCAAACCCACGTTCATCTACACCATAGGCTTGGATGTAGAATTAAGGAATTTAATCGTGTCTTCCTAACAATGTCAGTACATATTGTGCAACCTGATACCACATGGAAGGAAGGAAAGGTAAAAGAGCCAAACTGGAAATATACTGACCACATCATAATCTTATATTCATCCTATGATCACAGTAGAAACATGTCAATAACTAAGGATCGGGTTAGAACTGTACTACAGGAAGACCACAGTAAATAGATGGTAACGCTCGAATCATTCTCGTGGCAGCATTGGTAATTACACAGTAGGCAATGACGTAACTTCAGCAGATATTTTATTTGGTTTCACAGAAGAAAATGGGCCTCTCAGAGATATTTATCCCACTATTGCGGGTAGTGGACTGCTCCTAATATCTGATTCAGCTCAGGTTGGTCGATCGCTCTAAATTCAGTAAATATTTATTTTACTCCCCAAGTTTATTTCCAGGTGCCTTATTGACTTATATTTAAGCAAGATCAGTTTTTGAAACCTGTCACTGTTACTATTTTTGCATTTATATAGATTACTTTTGAGTACCGACGTCAACTATCTGATATTGTGTTGCTTTATGTAATGTCTGCATATATAATTATTACCAGTTTTATTCTATAAGTAGCAATAGTGTTAAATTTTTATGAATGGATTAGCTGGCCGGTCTATTGCTACTCTTAAAAGAGTTGGTTTTTTATGCGTTTTTGTTTTCATTACAGGCTGATAATTATGAGAAGATCTTCTCCCACATGAAGCCAAACAACATTCTTGGACTTTTCCATGCTGGTTTCCTTCTTGGTCATTTGCAATCAATCGGTCTCGACTTCCCCAAAAACATCAGTGTGGTTGCTGTATGTCCCAAAGGGATGGGCCCGTCAGTTAGGAGGTTGTACGTTCAAGGGAAAGAGGTCAATGGAGCCAGGATCAATGCAAGTTTTGGAGTACATCAGGTTAAGGAAAAGAGGTCAATGGAGTCGGGATCAATGCAAGTTTTGGAGTACATCAGGTTAGCTATAACTCAAAAGACGTGTTTACTTGGTGTCATCTTTTAGCGTTGTTTGAATTTAGAGTATGTCGAGATTCTTTTTACTGTTTTTGAAGCTGAAATTTCCAGGTAATTTAGCTTTGAACTGACATGCTTCTATTTTTTTGATGTACTACTAAAATTTTCAATTGCAAGAATGTTCAAGCTCCTATATTTCGTTTTACAAATCATATATTAGAGTAGTGTTATTTATCCATGTAGACTTATAGATTTTTCAACAAGTTTGCACACATGTTTCACATCTTATGCCGATTTTCTCACTTAAAATATCGCAGTTGATAGTTTTTTAACAGAAACTTCCTTTGTCAGCCAAAATGAAACCAGAGATGAGCCGTCTCTTTTGGAGAAAACCTATGATTTAATCAAGAAATTTCCGGAGTACTTTGACGTTGTGGTTAGTGTGGCAAGAAAGAATGATGGTCGTCATTGGGCAGATTTATTTTCTGCTGCTGGAAGAACTACAGAGTAAGTTTTTTCTCATACATAAATAAATGACTTATGTGTCAACTTAACTATTGGAATTAGGGAAGTGAGCTGATGCATTTTTTTCTCCACTTTATAAATCTTCATGGATATTTCATTTGCATCGCTGATGTGTTTGTTGGTTGATAATTTATATTAGGATAAGTTGTTGTTAATGGTGGAATATTGAGATTTGATAAAATGAGCGTTTGAATTATTTTCCTTCTTCCAGATTGTTTGAAGAATGCTTCCAGAGGAGATGTTATTAGACTGCTGCTAACTATATTCTTGATCAAAGTAAGACCTGCTCCTTATCATACAAGGTCAACGGAGTAGCTGCAGATGAACACGCTATGAAAAAACTACTACACTCTCTGCAGTTCACTGTTAACCATTCACTTTGCTCACCCCGGAACAATTGATATATTAAAAAAGAATGAAGAAGTACATGACCAAGTCAAGAACCGCAATGAGATTCTGCATTTTTGCACACATTCAATGTTGATCAAGATTCTCATTTGCTTCATTTACTTGATTAGCACATGAATAATTACCCGGATAGACCCGTTACCTGTCTTACTTACTATTCGGCCTCAGTGAACGGGTAATAAAGTACGTAGCTAAGGATTGAGAAATCATGTTACGGTCTCTAAATAGTCATTTTAGTAGATAGTTTTTAGCCTAAAAAACTCTAAATAGTTTGCCATGTGAAGGACAATAATTATGGGAATGTTTGTATAAGCCTCTCAAATGAGTTTAGATCTTTAGCGTAAAGCCTTTTTTTTGTTCAGTTAGCTTTTAAGCAAATGTTGTGGATAAGTTCATTATATCACATTATAACTACCTTTGTTAAGCTCCCCAACCGGCCAAACACCCCTTAATCTCATTAATCTTTACTATTGTGTACTAATTTATATCCAGTTGTGGAAAATGTTGTCAGGGATAAGTCATTGCTGTTAGTTCGAAGGATAGATTGACTACATACATTTCCAACTACTCATTCATTTGACTTTATCAAAATGATTGAATAAGATATTGTACGTGCTGGAAAATGCACCAACGAAGCAAAGATGAGCAAGAAAAAGCATTAGCAGTACAACGGAGGATCTTTGTGGAGGAACGTACTATTTCATTTTGTTCACAATGACAATTATACATCAAGCTCGCCTTCGTTAAAAATAATTTTCCGTTTACTAACACCATCAAAATTAAAAATAAAACAAACAAATGATTAAAAAAAATGCCCGACCAATCGTCTTATAATATTCTATGACAATTTTTTAAAACATATTTACGCTAACAAAAAACAACAAACAAATAATTATAAGTCATTGTGTTATAAGATTGTGTTTTAATAACATTGTGTTTTAATTATTATTTGAATATATAAAATTATGATTAATTATATATACTGTTCCAAGCTACCAGCCGCAACGAGGCTTGCAATAGAAGGAGGTTATATAAGTGGAAGTTCTAAATGTCACAATGGTGGAGTACTACAATATGAGTTATGATAAATATATATCTTACTATTCGAAAAGTAATACACTCAAAGAATAATCACAAGTCATGCCCGTCCATTGGGCGGGCTTCGATAACTAGTATATATATATATATATATATATATAGGTTTGGGTTAAAACTGTAAAAACTGTGAAATTGTTTTTATATATATAATCAGATGCATATACGTATATTAGATGCATTTCATCATTTCTCTTATTTTTTGTTCCTCTGCACGTGCCAAAATCATGAAAATCAATTTGCACCATCTATACATCAAATTAACTTTCGAAACTCAAGATGTTGCATCTAATGCAAGTCGTTGCACCTCAAATGCGTGGTTTTGGTCACTTCTCACCACTTCTTATTTTAATTTACTTCTCACTGGATCCCTACTATATATATGTGTATGTGTGTGTGTGTATGTGTGTGTGTATTAAAAGCAGTATAATATCACAAAGGATACTAGTCTATAATTGACACTTTGTATTATAATTTTCAGAGGGATGTTTTTACAAGGCACTTGTCAGTGTATCAGCATTCAAAAGGAGATGAAATTATGTATCAAAAAACAATAACCAGCAATCTTAAACATGAATTAGAAGACAAAGAAAGAAGAAATAGATTGTGCTTTGTACATGATGTTGCATATGGAACTTTACAAAGGAGAGACTGGATCAAAATGAGAAACAGGCATGCTAAAGGAAATGAACAAATATCATAAAATGCAGATAAACAAAATGAGAGCAAAATATGCAGCAAAGATGATGCCTTTTGAAATCAACAAAAACCGGAAGATTATGTGAGACTATGCATTAAAGTTTGCTACAGAGAACCAAGACGGAGAAGAAGCAAAGAAGCTTGTTGAGGAGGGAATAAAGAGAAATTTTGCAGAAGAAAACAAGGCTCGACCAAGTGGTTACTAATTTGTGCTTAGTTTATATTTTGAATCTTGTAATTGGCAATCTAAACAGATGAAGGTAATCTGAAGATGTAAAACAATTATTTTCGGTAATCTGAAATTGAAAGACAATGGTTGTGTTATGGTTTTGGTAATTTCAATGCTTTATCACATGTGATATAACTTAAAATGAAGATTCAGCAAATCCATGATTAATTTAGCATTGATTTTAAGTAAACATAAACAAATTCAACAAACAAACAGAATAATATCACAAGTGATTCAAATTATTTAATCATTCTAATAATAAAAAAACTCATAAAAATGATGTGAAATATTTAATAATTTTAATGCTTATCACAAGTGATAAATGTCCAAATATATTCCAAACACTATCAAAAATTAAAATAAAAAATAAAAAATACACCAATGAGTAAAAGTCATAATTCAATCAGTAAACTCATACTTCGATTACAGCGGCTGCATCGCCACTTCTATTTCCGCCTGCTCCGCCACCTCCAGCGCTGTCGCCGCCTTCGGCAGCACCGCCACCCCTGGTGTCAAATTTCTCCTTGTTTTGACAAGTACGCCTATTGTGATCAATCAATCCACAAATACCACATCCCTTCTTTTGTTTCTTACTTTGATCAATTGATTCCTCACGTCCACCCTTAATATGACTCCTCATAAATCCCTTATCACTTGCTTTTGATGGATTATTAAACTTTAGGAGGCTTCTTAATACCCATAAACTTAATAACAATATCAGAAACTATATGGGGAAGAACACTTGGAAAATCAGACTCAACTTCTGACTTTATTTTTCTGAGCTTGTCTACAAAAGAAGCCAGCTTTGGTTGATTATTGCTCATCATATGTACACATGCCTCAACTAAACTAGACGCCTCAATAGCAAGCCTTTCTATTTCTTCATTCTACGGATCATAATGGGCCTTCTTCCTCCTCAAATCAGGTGGAATCAAATCTCTTGTCCAACGCCTAAGTATATACTGATCTGGGACACGAACTACTTTACAATTATTGAATACACAAAATATGTGATGACATAAAATCCCACAGTGAACAAAAGGCTGACAACAGCAAGCAACTAAACCATCTAGTTTATTATACCCCACCTTCATCAAAGAAAACAAAAAAACATTAAAACACATAATATCACAGGTGATATTAAAAACATAAAATAAAAAACATAAATAAAAAACATTAAACACATAATATCACAAGTGATATTAAAAAAATGTCAAGTTTTATGAACCTTACTTGCATATATCACATGTGATACCTCATATGGTCTTTTTAACATTGAAAGTAATGAATAATATCACTTGTGATACTTAAAGCAAAAAACATGTAAAAACAAAAAAAATAGAAATATACATGTACCTTGTACTCTCCAATATATTTTTGATACAAGTTAAAGTCTTCCTCAATATTCTCTGAAGTACTCTCTTCGACGACCACTTTTGGAAGAGTATTAGGATTCGGTTCTTCCTCAAAAATAACAGAAACATCGCATCCCTCATCACAAGTTTTAGACTTGAATGAACATAACCATGAACCAACAATTATCTCCTTTTGAACAAGAACAAACAACTTACGAGTGTAAACCCTTGATGCATGAAGTCAATTGGTAATGGCGTCAACAAAATAGGAAATGAGTCAATCGACTCATGATCTAATCTTTCTTGTTGGTATCTTTGTTTTCCATTGCATAATCATAACATATCATAAATTTAACAAGTGTAGCAGTAGGACTAATGAAATTAGAAAATAATGAGTTCTTGCTCTCTGACGTAGATGTAGTCCTCATCAATCCACAAAGCAGAGAATCAACAAAGAAAGCAGGAATCCATGATGATCTAATACTATACATCTTTTTCAACCACTTGTGATTTACAAGATCAAATTCTACCATTAACTGATTCCATCTAATTTCACACTCCTCAGGCCAAATATACATGTTCCAAACTATCTTGTGAAGTTTATTCTTAAAATTAGTATCATCATAAATTCTCGACACAATCTGAAAACAATAAAGTATCACAAGTGATACAAAACAGAATCATTATACGGAGCAATTCAAAAAAAAGTATCACAAGTGATCAATCACATTTGATTGATTACAGAACAACATAATAATATAGGCCAATGCAATATCACAAGAGATAAATAACTTTTAAATATTTATAATAGTCTAATTAAAAATGCAATATCACAAGAGATACCTTAGATGGAAGCTTTTGCATGATATGCCACATGCAAAGCTTGTGCTTGGAATCAGGAAGCACGTCAGCAATGGCCTTTCGCATTGCACCATCTTGATCAGTAACAATGATATTTGGAGAACAAACAAATGCTTTCTTGAACGCTTGCAGTAATCATATGTATGATTCAGTAGTTTCGTTCTTAAGAAGCCCAGAACCAACAGTCATACATCTCATGTTATTGTCTATTGCAGTAAAAGGCACGAAAATCATCCTGTATCTGAAAAAGAAGTATCTCAGGTGATATTATATAGGTTAAAAAAGCATACTTGTTAGTTTTTATATGTAGAGATATCACAGGGGATTTTAAAAAATGTAGAAAAACAATGGAAATATCACAGGAGATATTAAACAGGTTAAAAAAACATACTTGTTAGTTTTGTATGTGGCATCAAGTGAGAAGATATCACCAAACTCTCTATAATTACACTTAGCCACTTCATCAGCCGAAAAGAGTCCATGAAGCTTAGCATTTTCAACAAAATAATCGAACGAGAAGTTTGATGTATACTTCATTCGATCTTCCATACGGTTAATAAGCATTTGTGCATCGCTATCCCCTATGAAACAATTTATACCACGAGTAAAATTCCTAAACTCAGTCTCCGTAACATAAACAAGTGCTAAGGACCCTTTCAACCCAGTATACAAATTGTGAGCTCTAGTTGCACTAAGATTATAATTCAACGCTTTAATAATGAATAGTTTCTATGAGTATATTAGCTTCCTCTCACTTTTGGACAAATGCTTATACTCGATACAATCTAATTCATGATTATGTTCCATATCGAAAGTAGTAAGCTTATGTTTAGTGATACAATGAATAAGATGAAAAACTACACGTGCTTTGCCGCCAGTGATTCTAAAGTTCGAAGTCCTTACTTGTTTATCACCTTTCTTAGGAACTAAAGTATTCAAATGAATTTTCTTTGGGCACCCTTCCCTATTGAAAACTAAATAATTTTGTTTTATGAAACCATCCTGTTAATACAAATAAACCATAAAAACATTTATCTATATTTTACGATCTTCTAATGTTTTGTCAATAACAAACGTAAAATCATTTTAAAGAAATAAATAAAATACGTAAAAGCTTTGAGCCAATAGTTTACTAACACACTTTTACTAAACATATAAAACCATCAAAACATGTTTAGTTAAATAAGTTATATAAAACCAAAACCATTTTTATAAACAATTACAAAGTAATGTTGTTTACTTATATTTTATAAAAATGTATATGTGCTTAGTATAACTTGTAATTGGTAAATATTGGGTAAAAATCAAAGTCCATAACCATGACCCAAGACCCATGATCCATGGACTAGGTACAATGTATCTTATTGGGTAAAAACCAAAGTCCATGATCCATACCCATGGAGCATGATCCATAACCCATGACCCATTGCATGAAATCATGCATGAAGTCATGTTAGGTATTATCCATGATCCATGACCCAAAGCCCATGACCCATGACCCAAGATCTATGACCCATTGACTAGGTACAATGTATCTTGTTGGGTATCCATGACCCATGGTCCATAACCCATAACCCATAACCCGGTCTGCAATCCAAAATCCGGACTAGACTGACCCAGCAGCCGGATCCCTTAGTTTGCACTGGCCGCATCCCTTGGGTAAGGGATCCACTGGAACTGTGGGAACAGTAGGCAGTTTTGCCTATAAATAGTGAGCCATTTTTCTCTTGCTCACTAACCCCTTTAGACATATCTTCTCTATATGTTCTAACCTCTCTAACCTCAGATCCAAAGGATCATTCTATGTAGTTTTCTCTTTCTGTGATTCTCTAGGTTCCTTTTAAAGGTGAGATCACAACCTCTTGAAGACGTGCAAGCTCAAGGTCATGAGTTGCTAAGCTTCGTCATCATCAAGACACACTGAAGTGCATCTTGTTAATAGTTATTCTCTCCCTCCATCAGTGTGTCAAGTTGAAGGCATTGGTGTATAGTGCTGAAGGTGTACATTTGATATGGGTCATCGATGTATATTTGTGTAGTTTGGGTTAAAGGATATTGATATCCTTTCAAGTATTGTAAAAAGGAGTTTGTCTTCTTTGGGTTGTAGTGTTGGGTAGTAGTTCCTCCTTTGTAATGGAACTCAGTATCTAGCCTTGTACTGGATAAAGTGTAGGCGACCTTGTGATAAGTTTGGTTCTACCTCATGGAAGAACTAGGCGTCTAGCCTTGTACCGGATAAAATGTAGGCGACGTTATGAAAGCTTCCCAGCTACATTAAGGAGCTTGTGTTGTGTAGTGCTTAGAAACTCTCGAGTTGGGTACTCGGGGAGTGGAGTAGGGCAAGGAAGGTTTCCTTGTAGCCGAACCACTATAAATACTTGTGTCGTGGTTTTGTGTTCCTTTACTCTTTATCTCCTTGTATTATTTATGTATATGTCCATCTATCAATATCCAACACACGATCTAAATAGATTGACATAAGTCGATCTAAATACTTTAAAACGAAGTTTTAATCGGCAAAACTATTCAAACCCCCCCCCCCTTCTAGTTTTCCACAATTGGCATCAGAGCTTTGTTACCAACTTTCTTAGAGTATATTGTACTTTAAAAACTTAATACGATCCGTGTATGTTTGAAAACTACAAAGAAGGAAATTTCTTAAAACAAAAATCATGTTTTAGAAAAAATTTGTTAACTTTTAACAAATGTTGGATATTGATAAATCATTCTAACATTTTCTTTTGAGAAATCTTCATGCTAGGATTCTTCCAATGACTTTGTTTTATCCGAAGAAAAATGAAGTCAACACCCAAAGAAGAATCCAAGGTTACGTCAACTTGCTTTTCCAAAATACGATTATGTATTTTAAAAGCTCATGAAGTATTTCGTGTCTATGGTTTCTAAAAATCATAAAAAGGGAATATAACAAAGGTATGCTCTCTTAATTACAGTTAGTTGGTCTAAAATGTGCTAATTTCTTGTGGATAAAATGATGGTATATAATAAGCCTCTTTATGAAGACTTTGTGTATATTAAATGGTATATGTATATATACGTGGATAATGTGTTTGACATCAAATTCAAAATCTTCTAAAAAGTCTCTCTTCAAGACTTTCCATCTCAACGTATCATCCGGAATAGTATTCCTCCTTGATTTCCCTAGTCTTTGTAAGCTAGTCAATCTACGCTTACATCATGAAAATAAATATTGCTAACTAAAGTATTGATCCACCATTCCTCGTTCTATTCTCGCATAGAGATATGTTTGATGAATTAGTAATCTACATTAATATCATCTATCTAATCCTTTGTATCATGTTAAAATGGAATTTGATATGTTTCTTGGTTTTTCTCCTCTCATGGTTTACTCATAACGTGCTTCGCCTAATATGTTTCGTAAGCACGAAGACTCATCAAAACTTGTATCATATCTATAATAGAAGAGCTCTAAGGAATAGAGTAAACCTTTGATAAAAACTAGAATCAAAAATTCTCACGTCAAATTATCAACCTTACTAAATATGTAACCATACTGAACAGCCGGATCCCTTGACTATAACGTTTCGGATCCCTTTTTAAAGGATCTGGTGGAATCAAAGATATCAGCAAATAGATTATGTATTTGGTAATCACTGTACATTCTCATCTCTCACTTTCCTCTCTCATACACGACCCTAAACTCACTACTACTTTTCCTAGAGCTTCCTCCCGAGCTTCCTCTTCATCAAATCAAGCCATTTAATCACTTGTGTAAGTTTCATCTTCACTGCATTGTGATTTCCAATCTCAAGTTCTTTGTAAAACAATTTTCAAATCCTTAGAGTTTTGATTCAAGTGGGTTTGTCACAATTTGCTATCACATTATTTTAATTAGTTATCTAAGATAACTAATCAAGGAACAAACATTGTTAATACAAATTAAAAATCATAATGAAATAAAAAAGAAGGATGTTTCAAACAAAATTGTGATAAACCTCAAAATATTTCTTCTTAAAATTAACACAACATTGTGGTCTTTTGTTTAGGATCAAACATGCTTAGCTCAACCCAACAAGACTACCAAGACACCGCCCACTACATTCCAATGCATCACCGTAAGGAAGATCTTACGCCCAAGGACCAAAAAACATTCAAGATGCTCCAAAAACGTTTCTTCCATGAAGGACTTGTTGTTGAACAATCTTTCAACGATGATACCGACATCCCTCAAGTTTTATCTAGGATCAACTTTGATTGCCTACTCTACATCAATGAATAAATTTTTCTCGTCTTTGTCCTTGAATTCTACAAAAGTGTCCGCATCATTAGAAATGATGATGGAACCATCTCTATCTCTTTTATCATCAACAATCAAAACTTCAACCTAACTCTCGTCGAGTTTGCAAGAATCCTTTGCATTCCATGCCAAGGTGTGTGTATGTACTCAAGTGATTGGTCCCTCGCCAAAATCAATGATATGTTTGACACTCACCATGTCTATCTCACTCCTCTTGAGGAACCCATCACGATAAGGGATGTTGTCTTCATTTAAAGAACCTCACAAACTCATGTCACTCGAAACTTCAAAGTCATTCATTGAGACCCATTCCAAATGGAATTCTTTTAGATGCTCCCGTTGTACAAGAAATGGGAACAAATCCTTAGAGAGAATGTCGTTTGCTTGGTTGGAAACAAAGATCATCCAAATGCTTGTCTTGTCCAAATGATCTATTGTCTCATCCACCAAAACCCTTCAATCTCGCCTATTACGTTGCCAAAAGAATGGTAGGCATTTTCAAAACTGAAAAAATGGTCCTTCCTTATGGTATGCTCCTAACCCGTCTCTTTGAGCATGTTAGTGCAATGCAACCTACTCCTATTTCCAATGACCACTTTCTCGCGAACCATCTTATGGTACATCTCACCAAACGACCCACCAAAAGGATTATGGTTAATGGGAAAAGGCCTCGTCCTCTCTCAGACTCTTCAGAAAAAGATGATGATGAAATCGACCGCGTTTCCAGTTATCAACTTGATCCCATGACCTACTTTGAACAACTCCCCACTCTTCCAAAGGAAACCGAGGAATTCAAGCAAACAAAAGGAATGTTCAAGAGTCTAACTCATCTCCTCATCAACATGGGAAAGAAGAAAAAGTGAAGAGATTGACAAACGAAAAATTATACGTTATTTCTCTTATGTGGTTATCTCATTTTGTATCTTTTGTGATTGATAAAACAATGTGTAATCATGACTCTCTCTATTTTTATGTAAGACATATTTGGTTGATCTTATATCAAAATTTTGTCGTTATCTTATTTGCTTGCTCTTGTGTTGTTTCTACATACTATACTTACTATGTTTTACTTGTATATATATATATATATATGTATATGTATATATATATATATATATATATATATATATATATATATGCTTGTTGTAGAGATCTTTGGTTTCAAAATTTGATATGTGGAACAAAATTTCGCAAACCTTCTATTAAGAAATCTGTCTCAGACGCCGGATCCCTTGGCTATAACTAGCCGGATCCCTCAAGGGAAGGATATGTGGGATCCGGGTAGACAGAAGTTTGATTTAGGCCTTTTTGCATCAATCCAACCTTCCAGACCTTATTGGACTAGTTGAACATGCTACATTAGAATCACTTAAGTTTTCCTTAGGCTCAGTTGATCCCACATTTTCTCATGGATGACTTAGGATCACATTCAAGGTGTTTTTGATTTATCACCATCTTTCTGATCTAATGTTTACACATTTTTTCTCTCATCTCAAAACACCTAGTTTGATATTTCTCTCATTTTTAACAAATTGATTTTACTCATTTTGACCTTAAAATACTCTAAAATCTTGTTTTTCATTTCTTGTAATTTTTAAGGAATTTTATAAATTTTTCCTTAACCACCATCATTTCTACAACCATTTACTATCCTCAAAACTCGTAGTGTCATCCATGATCACTCATTGGTGTTTCTAAAAACTTCATTCTCTCCATAAAAGTCATCATTGGCTATTCTCACTCATTATACTTGGTCATTTAAGTCTTCTACCATTTAGGACACCTTAGTGGACCAAATCACTCAGGACATATAGGTACTAGGCCTTGCTAGAAGCCAATCATCCTTTTTCTAAGCTTCTGAGAGCTGGATCCCTAGCTTAAAGCTAGTCAGATCCCTCAAGGGAGGGATCTATTGGAACCGGTTGTACAGAAAGGTTATTATCACTTGATATAATCATTTCAAATCCTATTTGTTAATCTAAACACTCTACATTGTCTTAAACGACTCCCTAGAATAGAGTAATATTGTAGGTGACTCTTGTGCATGCGAATCATTGCAATTTGAAGAACTTTAGTGGTTTAGGATTTAATTCACTTGCCTAATTTCTCCCTTTTTAAACCACTTGTGTTTGTACTTCCAAACTGCCATTCAAACACTCATTCTCAGTAGCTAAACTTCCTCTTTCAAATTCTCACCTTTTACCATTTCACCATGAGAAAAGCACCTAGTGCAAACTCATCAACCAAAGGCCCTCCAAAGAAAATTGTCCGTGTTGTTCATGAAATTTCATCAACCGAGTCATCACCCAACAAAGCTCCAAACACTAGAGTTCCTCCCCAAACAACTCTACCAATCAAACCAACTCATCAAAGACTTGTTCCCACCAAACAGCCTTTGCCAAACACCACCAAAACTTCAAAACCAAACATTCCCATATCCACTAAAGCGACCAAATCCTCACCTCTATAACCTAGAGTTCTCTCCTTCACCACACCTCACTCATCTCCAAACTTATACTCTCTATAAGATTTGCCACCTAGGCCTTCTCATCAACCACCATTGCCCACATTCTCATCAATTAATAAAATGGTACCACAACAACCTTCTATTAAAACCTCGGTGTTGGAACTTCACTAGCACCCATTTCTTTCTCTCCTTCACCCTCAAATGGTCCATTTGGGATTATGAGGAAATTCCAACCTCAACAACCGGATCATATGGATGTGGATACTTCTTTACCTCCACCAACACATTTGCCACAACCCTCGTCCTTTGTGGAACCTCCACCTTCTTCATCAAACTTGCCTCCACAAACTTCTTTATTCTTACCATACAAATCAAATTTACTTCCACAAACCTCTCCATCCTTTGTGGAACCACTACCTTCTTCATCGAACTTACCTCCATCCTTTCAACCTCCTAGTCATGACAATGATTGCTATCATTGTCAACATGTCCAAGGGTTAGTGCAAGAAGTACGTGATGAAGTACGTTTCATGTTCTATCACCTTCTTGAATGTTTTGATGAAGTCAATAAACCTAATCGTCCGTAAACCTTGGAATGCAAGCACAAGTACTGTTTTTTCTAGTCTTAGGCACAACTTAGGATTTTAGGACTTTTCTTATTTTGTTACATGTGTGTATCATTTTCTTAGTTTTAGAGAATTGAAATATGTGTATCATTTCTCTCAAATGAAACTACATGTTTGTATGCTATATAGTTATGTGAACATGTTTGGTGCAACAATACATGACTTGCTTGGACATTTACGCCATTATTTATGTCTACATTGCTGCTACTAAGTTGCAGGTACACGGATCCCTCCAATTTGTCTTCACGGATCCCTCAAGTGAAGGATCCGGCAGAACCGGGTGGACATAAACACATTTTGAACTAACTTTAAAACTCATTTGCAGGAAACAATGCACCATATACTAGTTTTCTAACCTCTGTTTTGTAGATCTTCAAAATACACATGGAGACTTTGACGTCCTCAACAAGGGGGATCTTTTCATCAAAGCAAAACTGTAACATATTGGATTTCATAAACACATAATCAAACAATAATAGGGGTGTACAAAATGAGTTCTAGAGAGAGAAAGTGGAAGAGATTTGGGAACTTAGTGAGACAAAGAAAAATGATATTATGAAGCTCGAACCCTTTGCCTTGGGAGGCAAAGGGTATTTATAGGTTCTTACAAGACACGCCTCCTACGGGCTGTGGATCAGGCATACAGTGGGTAAAGACCCGTCCGTCCTCCATGGTGTTACTTAACAAACTACTTATTATCACTAGATGACTACGACTACGAGCTTTCTAACGAATACATATACTTAAGGTGACCGACTCTTTAACTACTGGATTTACTAAATCCTAACAATCTCCCCCTAAGGGAGGTCACCTCAAATTACATTAATTACAAACAGATATTACATTTTGGTGTTCTTGGATTCTTGATTGAGTTCTTTGCTCTGTAGCCCGTAGTCTTTAATTCTTCATGTTCCGCATGTTATGTTGATTCAAGTGGAGGTCTTTAACTGATCTACGTGATTGTGAGTTTTAAGCCAGTTTTGAGATTATCAGCCACAGCAAATCTCTGACTCGTCCATTGTTATATCGCCATTATGTGATGTTGTGACTTTTGGATCGACATGCTCACATTTTGGATCATGGTATCTTCTCATCAGAGTAGCGGAAGCTTTTGTTGATTCATAATATTTCCAGCAGCATAGCAGAAGCATGGATTGAAAATATCAGAGCCAGTTGATGAAGATAAGCACTTATCATGATTTATTTAGATGTGAAATCGATGTGTGAGCATGCGGCTATGGATTGACTCCTCAATTCTGATCAGCTGCAACCGTCCGGTGTTCCTGCATACAATAGTTAGCAATAAAGCGCTCGAAAGTGTCCTTGATCACTTTCATTGAATTGAGGTGCACGGCCCATGGTTCCCCGTTGATCAGTACAAGTACTGCCTGTGATCAGATATAATTCTGAAGAATCTCCTTGACAGGGTTTCACAGTTGCTCTAGCCATTCTCAAACCGGAACATCTCAAAGAAGACAACACGGAGTGAGTGAACCAGCGAATTGAGATTCACTGATTGATGAAAATGATTTGAAAATAATCGTGTATTGCTTAATAGAAAGTGTTTTGCAATACAACGAAGGTTTTATAAAAAATCAATTATCAATCATAAATACCCTTAAATTTTGAAACATTAATGCTCAGTCGATGTGCTACATAAAAGAATTTTTAAGCACACTGACCGGTTTTTCAAAGGTATCCGTCAATCCATTTCCTAGACCAAGGTTGATTCAAGATTGAATCGTCCCATTGTTTCAATCCAGTTGTCACAAGCTTGATCTTATGAAAGATCTCACATGTTACCCACCAAGAGCTTGTTTGATGTTGGCTCTAGAAGGATTTCCATCTTCATCGTGAATATTTTACATATCACTCGGATGTTCTGGCAATACCACAAGGATAATGCGTAGGACTCTTTAATTATATTCTTACTTTCCACATTGTGTGAAACAGTAAGTCTTCAAGAATAGTGTGTCCTAATGAGATTTATTGATGATCTCTTGGCTCTAGACTCAATAGTGCACTTTGGTTTCCTATGCCGGAGACTAGGGAGAGGGTCTCCTTCTTCAATATCAACAATCTCTAAGAGAAAGTCGATAGCTTATGTAGGTTCCCCGTGAGAATTAAACAAGCCCTTTTAAGAGGAACTTGAGTAGCTTGGGAAGTTTTAGCGCAGAGCGTCACTAGGTCCATGACGTCTTATCTTCAATACCGGTTTTACCTTAGTAACCACCAGTAGCATATGTATTGAACCCGTTTCTGCCCTAAGGTTGAATTAATGGAGGGCTATTTCTTTTCACCCTTTTCAAATTTAATTCTTTTTCATTATTCAACCCCTTCAGTGCTTACCGAGACTTCATAACTAGAACCTTGTTGGGTTTATTCCAGTACTAGTTCTGTCTCAGTCCGCACTCTTCCCATATTCTCAACTTTCTCATTTTTTCAATATACCTAAGGACTCTACACTATCTAGTAGATTGTTGATGAGTGTGTAAATACTCATCATTTTTGGTTAAATCTAAACTGCAAAACGTTTAAAAATGCTCAGAAATGCATCAAAATACTGAAAATATCTCAAAATTGTATTTTATATGTTTCAGATGCAAAATGTTTAAAATCAGATGAAAAACGAGCAAAGTTTGCATAATTGGCAGTTTCAGTCCCTCAACTTTCAAAACTTGTCAAATTTAGTCCCTAGGCACTTATTTTAAAAGAAAAGTCACCAAAGGTCCTTTTGGAATCATAAATTGTCATAATTAATCCTTTGGTGAAAAGTTCCAAAAGTTTTGAGAAATTACAGTTTTGATCCTTGGATTTTAAAAATGGTCATGTTTAGTCCTTGGAATTTCACATTTGGCAAAAATGGCCCTTATATTATTGATAATTGGCAAAACCAACCCTGGGATTACATTTTCAGAAGTTACACGAATGGTCCATGAATTTTCAGTTTTGGCAGTTTTAGTCCCTAAAGTCTCATATGGGTCCAATTTAAATCCTTGGTCCAATCTATCCTAAAACCATTAAGCACTCAAATACCCATACCCAAGCCCAATACCCTTTATACCTGTCCAACCCATCAACCCAACCCCAAACCCGGTCAATTAATAAACCAAACCCACCCACGGTTTAAAATTAAAACCGCCCTCACGGGTTTCCCTCTACCCCTTCCCTCATCATCACCTATGCCTGCAATAACCACCCACACCCCTCTTCCTCATCATCACTCCCACCACATTCCTACCCTCCAAACACCCCAAGCCAAGAGGCATTAAATGCTTCCTTCCCTGTTCAAGCTATCAGAACCAACTGGCAAAAATGTTTTCCCGCCAAAAGCCATCAACGGCTAAAAAGGGCTTCAGTTGAAATTCCTTCCATGAATAATCAGGGAGAAAAGACTATGATGGAATTACTAGCAGAAGAACAAATGGAAATTGTAAAACATATGTATGCTAGTCATTCTCAACTCCCTCAGTCACGTTGTTATCACAGATATTCCCACTCACTCTCACGAACATGGGGATGAGCATTTTGACACTGTTCACGAAAAGAATCGGACGAATTCATAAAGTCTAGTGTTGAGGACTTTGTCCCAATCTCGAGAGAGTCACAGGAACTTCGATCATATGTGTGATTCTCTTTCCCTCTTGAGTGTTCAAAAGATCATTTTGAAACTTTCTCCGATCTTAGCGACGATTGTTCTTCCTATGGAAACATCGAGTATGTTGAGGCATCACTCCTCCTGATCGATCCTCTTCTTGAGGAGTTCACCGATGAACTCACTCACATCAGTCCACTTTCATCAGAAAGTGACAATGGTCTCTTTGATTTCGTAGCCGATCCGAGAGATTGAAAGTCTCCTTATAATGATCGCTTCACTCACTTCTTATCCCAACGGTCAATAGAGAATGTTGATCACTTTGTTCCTGAAACATTCAAAGCTACTTTCACCAAGCCTCTATTTGAATTCACTCAATTCACTTTAATTCGAGAATCCAATCTTTGACAAGGATAGTGATGAGTCCACAATGGAACAAGAGTTCACAAATTCACATCATGTGAATGATTCTCTTCATGAGGAGTTCGCCGGTGAACTCACTCATATCATGACGCCTCCGCGAGTATGATCGCTGGATGGCAAAAATCATGATCGGGGGGAAAAGTTCTCAATCATGAGAGTTTGTATTTCTATGACAAGTTTTCCAACCCTCCCTCCCGAGATTCTTTCCAAACCAAAGAGCTCAACCGATAAAATCCAAACGAGTGCAACTGCACTTGATCCCGAGGAAGAAGATCTTATCATGATCGTCATCATGACTTTCTTTTCTCTTCACCTACACGGTGACTTCCTCTCTTCTTCATTCGCTCGAGGAGTGAGGACACTATCTTTGACCCCGGCATTTTCATTTATTATTTGTAAGCCGGATTTCTCTATATCTCATCGGTGTGGAACTTTCGCGTACTTCAATGTTTATCCAAACATCTTGAATGAAAGTCCGATGGAGATTGTCTCTTCCACTTACTTCCCCATGAACCAATGAATACGGGGTCGAGTCAAGCTAGCGACTCGGGAACCAAAACCAGTAGCACACTATATGGGTTTTCACCGTATTTCTGACTTCTTTCTATTTTCTACCACCCTAGTGTGGGGGAGTTGCCCCACATGTTGTATATATATAAGTACTAAAAAAAAAAAAATCTTTCAAAATAATGGCCATAGTATTTTCCTTTTTACGTTCTCGTTTAAACGCATAACTGCCGGTACTTTGAATATTGAGGGCAATATTCATTTCTAGTGTGGGGGAATTCTCACGAATTTTATCATGTAATTATACGCAATTCCCCATTTTTGGCCAAAATTTTTTTTGGAGTAAGTGATTTTCACTTACTCAACTTATGGTTATCAGTCCGCCTTGTCTAATAAACAAAAGGATTGGCTAATCCAAGAGCAAACGGCTCTTGGTAAAGATATCTCAAATCCGTTGGCGGCTTGCAATTTGCCCAAAATTGTATGGTATTCACTCACCCATATCCTTAAAAGTGAAGAGTTGGCTAGCCCGCAAGTTTATGGCTTGTGGTAAAAGCAGTGGAAAAATCATAATTGGTAATCACTCACCAAAGATAATATTGATAATTTATCTAAGAGTTGGCTAGTCCAGAGCAAGCGGCTACGGTAAAGACAAGTCAAATCCGTTGGAAGCTGGTGGTTTGCTCAAAATCACATGGTTATCGGTGTACCATAGTTCTTACTTGAACTAAAACATTTGGCTACTCCAGAAGTAATGGATTTTGGTAAAGAGATTCAAATCCATTAAGTTTTCTCAAAAGATTGCTAGGGACTAGCAATAGTTTAGTATGGGGGATTGATGAGTGTGTAAATACTCATCATTTTTGGTTAAATCTGAGGCGCAAAACGCTTAAAAATGCTCGAATGCATCAAAATCTTGAAAATATCTCAAAATTGTATTTTATATGTTTTAGGATGCAAAATGTTTAAAATCGATGAAAACGAGCAAAGTTTGCATAATTGGCGCTTTAGGTCCCTCAACTTTCAAAACTTGTCAAATTTAGTCCCTAGGCACTTATTTTAAAAGAAAAGTCACCAAAGGTCCTTTTGGAATCATAAATTGTCATAATTAATCCTTTGGTGAAAAGTTCCAAAATTTTTGAGAAATTACAGTTTGATCCCGGATTTTAAAATGGTCATGTTTAGTCCTTGGAATTTCACATTTGGCAAAAATGGCCCTTATATTATTGATAATTGGCAAAACCAACCCTTGGATTACATTTTCAGAAGTTACACCGAATGGTCCCCTAATTTTCGTTTTGGCAGCTTAGTCCCTAAAGTCTCATATGGGTCCAATTTAAATCCTTGGTCCAATCTATCCTAAAACCATTAAGCACTCAAATACCCATACCCAAGCCCAATACCCTTTATACCCGCCCAACCCATCAACCCAACCCCAAACCCTCAATTAAAAACTAAACCCACCCACGGTTTAAAATTAAACCGCCTCACGGTTTCCTCTACCCCTTCCCTCATCATCACCTATGCCTGCAATAACCACCCACACCCCTCTTCCTCATCATCACTCCCACCACATTCCTACCCTCCAAACACCCCAAGCCAAGAGGCATTAAATGCTTCCTTCCCCGCCCAAGCTATCGTAACCAACCGGCAAAATGTTTTTTCCGCCAAAAGCCATCAACGGCTAAAAGGGCTTCAAATGATCCAATGGTCGAGATTATTAGTGGAATTGATCAGAGAGATGAGAGAAGGCATTTGGTGTATAAAAAGAAGCAAGAAGAGAAGAGCAAGAGAGTTCTAGTTTTATTTTTTATGTGTATGTCTTTTTACTTTTAATGACTTAATTAAAGTCTTAAATTGTTATTTTCGCTTATGTATTAAATGTAAGTTATTTAAACGTTTGTAATCAAGTTCAAGTTCTAATTACAAGTTTATCCAAGTTTTCTGTTTTTAAGTTTTCGTTTATATATGCACTTTTGAATGAACTAAAAGCCGTGCTTCAACAAGCCTTATTATAACTCAAATAAGCTAACTAAAGCCGTGTGTAGCTTTAGTGAGCTTAATTCTCGCTTTTAAAATTTGAAATTCGGTCAATAAAAGTCAATGAAGGTAGGGTCAAATCCTTGACTGACTAGATGCGTGGTGGAATAAGCTTATCGGGAGTGGTATTTAACCATTTGTGTGCTTTAGTAGCCGGATCACTGTGAAGCCCTTTAATTCATTTTATGTCGGCTTGTTTGCTCAAATCGTATGTGGTTGTCTTCATATAGTTAGTGTTAATTGATAGCTCAAATCCTTGCAGTTAGATTTACTTTAGTTAGTTATAGTCAGGTTGGGAAGCTTTTCACACTAGCTTAATAGATTGTTGGTTTAAAGTTACACCACGTCTATTTATACTAGTGTTTGGATTTAGATTCACTCGCATAGAGCTGTTTTGAGTTTAGTACCAACCGCTTGAGTTCAATTTAGAACAATCCAAGCAGCCACTTGCACTAGCATTGTCTAAAAGTCAATATCTGTGTCAACCTTGAAGCTAGAAAAGTTAGAGTAGTAGTGGCATTTGCTAGTTTTTTGCTCTAGGATCACATAGGATATCATTGTTAGGTCTCTCTTCATCTCAAAACATCATTAGTAACCTGTTTTTTTTAATCAAAGTTCATAAAAGTCAAACTGCTTTGTAAATCAAAAAAGTCAAAATGTTCCTAATCATAGCTTTTTGAAAAGCTAAAGAATTTTATTGTGTGTTTAATACTAAGATTTAGCTCATAAGCTTTTGGAAATTCAATATAGTTGCTCATATTAAATAGAAAAATATGAGTTTACTTTTAATTAGCTTTTTAAGTGCTTATTTTTTTGTTTGTTTTAAGTCCTTATTTGAAAGTATGCCCTGCGTAATCTAACAAGTCAGCAGTGAACTGCTAGAGTTCTCCACAAGTTCATAAGAGCTTGTGAGTAGCTAATTTTTGGTTTACAAGCCCCTTGCTAGGTCAACTTGAGATTGTAATATCTGGCTTTAGATTTATGGTTTATCCAAGTAGCTTATTTTTTTTAAGTTGGTGGTTAAAACCTGTTTTGGCCTCTAAGTGCGGTTCTCATCTAATGCTTGTTACGCTTTCCGAGTCTAGAGTAGTTAAGTTAGGTTGCTTTTAATAGTTTTAGCATAAGTTAGGTCCTGCGGATCACTTGGTTCTTTGTAGTAGTCTTTAGCTTATTTTGGAGTGCTTATTACTTAAGCACTTTGTATTGCAGTTTCAATATCCCACACACAAGCCACTGTTTTTATATTTTTCTTAGATTCATAATATTAATTTAGACTTTTTCTGAATTTTTCATATTTTTTCTAGGTCGGTTTGCTATTTTTCTTCATTTAAAATGCTTTTTAGGTAATTTTAATTAGCTTTTAATACAATTAAATCAGAAAAACTTCAAAAAAATAATTTTTCATTTTTCTTAGGTTAAGATAAATATAAAAAGTCAAAAAATAATTTTTCAGATTTTTCATAGTTTAATTTGTAATTTTTAGCAATTTAATTAGTTTTAAATAGTTTTAAATTCATAGAAAATAGAAAATAATCTAAAAATATAAAAATAGTTTTGAAAAGTCTCTTAGGTTATTTTAGATTTTTCCAAGTCATAATTTCATTTTTCTAGCTTTATTTCATATTTTCTTGTATTTTAGGTATAATTAAATAGTTAAAAATAGTTTTTAATTAATAATAATTAGATAAATAGTTTTAAAAATAATTTTATTTTTCTAAAAATTTTCTCTTATCATTAGGATTGTAAAAATGTCATTTTCATATTTTTAGGATTTATATTGTTTAAATTTCACATTTTCTTTTTGTACGTCACGTAGTTTTAAATTAAATTTTATAAAGAAAAATCAAAAACATCATTTTGCAAATAGTGATAGCGTTTATTTAATATATTTTATCTTTTTAATTTTCTTTAATTTGCATTTAAGCCCCTGTAGTTTATAAACTTTTTCTTTAGTTATAATCAATCATACCTATTTTCCGTTCAAATCTTCTCGATCACTATTCGTTTGATTATTCTCGCCGCACTCGTTGGGACATAACGACACGGGAAACACTATACTCTCCTGATCTTCATTGCATTGGTGTCTGAACTGTTTTAAGTTTCTTACGGTTGGCCATTCACAAGTGGCTAGCTTGTGTGAGATAACTTGACGGTTCAGCACCGATCAAATTTTAGCCACTGCCGGTGTTGATGCGTATAATTATCTTACGTTTAGCGATTAGTGATTTGAATATTCACTCCTTGTTCATACCATCTATATATGTTTATATTTTCTTATAAAAATCCAAAAATCCCAAAACATCTTAAAATCAAAAACCCAAAAAGATTTTCTTTCTTATTTTTACAAAATGTTTATCCAAAAATCTAAAAATATCCATCTTTACCCTCTCACATCTTTGATTCTTCATCCCTACCCCCCTGAAAACATTTGATTCTTTCTATGTCTTATCCTCACCCTCTTGGTTGTCAGTGGTGTGGTGGTCCTTATAATGGTGGCAATTGCCCCAGTTGTAGCATGGTGGAGTCAGGAAACGGGTATGTCTATAACCAAGATCCCTATTCCTACCATAACACAACCGATTTATTCCATCAGCTACCACACTGTGAGACTCAGCAGTTTTCTTGTTGTGAGTACTGTGGTGGTTCACACTCCGTTCGATTGTCAATCGAAACACGCTTGTCTATGAGCGGTTTCGATAACAATTATGACTACAACATATATGACTCACACCACATCAGCTTTCATAGAGTATTGTGGAGGTCCTCACTTTAGCTCGATTGTCAAACAAGGAATCCATTTCCTTGTAACAATTACGACTCTTCGTGTCATGACCAACCTCTACAGTACCAAGTGAATCAGGCACCACCTCGGCAAATGAGCCACTTCCTCAAAATCTTCTCCTTGATCTTTTGGATTTAGTGAAAGATTTGAAGGAAGGTAACCATTCCCAAGATAATCCAAATCATAAATCCATGGAAGAATTGTTAGTCAAGAGCGGGTCGCTAAAATAAATCCCCAAATTGCCTTTGAAAAATCTATTAGGGAATCAATTGCAAAAGAAAAAGCAGCAAGATCTAGCTCTCAATTTCGTTTCATTCCTGATGACGATGATGATGAAGTTACCCTTGATATTCGGCACTTTTGTACGTGTTCTTCAAGTTCATCATTGAAATTCCTTCCATGAATAATCGGGAGAAAAGACTATGATGGAATTACTAGCATAAGAACAAATGGAAATTGTAAAACATATGTATGCTAGTCCTTCTCAACTCCCTCAATCTGTTGTTATCACACCCGATATTCCCACTCACTCTCGAACATGGGGATGAGCATTTTGACACTGTTCCTGAAAAAGAATCGGACGAATTCATAAAGTCTAGTGTTGAGAACCTTGTCCCAATTCCGAGAGAGTCACAGGGAACTTCGATCATATGTGTGATTCTCTTTCCCTCTTGAGTGTTCAAAAGATCATTTTGAAACTTTCTCCGATCTTAGCGACGATTGTTCTTCCTATGGAAACATCGAGTATGTTGAGGCATCATCCTCACAGTCGATCCTCTTCTTGAGGAGTTCACCGATGAACTCACTCACATCAGTCCACTTTCATCAGAAAGTGATGATAGTCTCTTTGATTTGAAGCCGATCCGGGAGAGATTGAAAGTCTCTCTTATAATGATCGTTCACTCACTTCTTATCCCAAAAATCCAATAGAGAATGTTGATCACTTTGTTCTTGAAACATTCAAAGCTACTTTCACTCAATCCTCTATTTGAATTCGACTCTGAATTCACTTTAATTTCTGAGAATCCAATCTTTGACAAGGATAGTGATGAGTCCACAATGGAACAAGAGTTCACAAATTCACATCATGTGAATGATTCTCTTCATGAGGAGTTCGCCGGTGAACTCTCTCATATCATGACTCACGAGTATGATCGCTTGGATGGCAAAAATCATGATCGGGGGGAAAAGTTCTCAATCATGAGAGTTTGTATTTCTAGGACAAGTTTTCCAACCCTCCCTCCCGAGATTCTTTCCAAACCAAAGATCTCAACCGATAAAATCCAAACGAAGTTCAACTGCGCACTTGATCCCGAGGAAGAAGATCTTATCATGATCGCCATCATGACTTTCTTTCTTTTCTTCACCTACCTGGTGACTTCCTCTCTTCTTCATTCGTTCGGGAGTGAGGACACTATCTTTGACCCCGGCATTTTCATTTATTATTTGTAAGCCGGATTTCTCTATATCTCATCGGTGTGGAACTTTCACGCACTTCAATGTTTATCCAAACATCTTGAATGAAAGTCCGATGGAGATTGTCTCTTCCACTTACTTCCCCATGAACCAATGAATACGGGGTCGAGTCAAGCTAGCGACTCGGGAACCAAAACCAGTAGCACACTATATGGGTTTTCACCCGTATTTCTGACTTCTTTCTATTTTCTACCACCCTAGTGTGGGGGAGGTTGCCCCACATGTCGTATATATATCTAAAAAAAAAAAAAAAAAAAAATCTTTCAAAATAATGGCCATAGTATTTTCCTTTTACGTTCTCGGCTGCATTCACGCAGTACTTTTGAATATTGAGGGAAATATTCATTTCTAGTGTGGGGAATTCTCACGCAATTTTATCATGTAATTATACCCCAATTCCCCATTTTTGGCCAAAATTTTTTGGAGTAAGTGATTTTCACTTACTCAACTTATGGTCCAATCGCCTTGTCTAATAAACAAAAGGATTGGCTAATCCAGGAGCAAACGGCTCTTGGTAAAGATATCTCAAATCCGTTGACGGCTTGCAATTTGCCCAAAATTGTATGGTATTCAACTCACCATATCCTTAAAAGTGAAGAGTTGGCTAGCCCGCAAGTTTATGGCTTGTGGTAAAGGCGGTGGAAAAACCATAATTGGTAATCGACTCACCAAAGATAATATTGATAATTTATCTAAGAGTTGGCTAGTCAGAGCAAACCACGGTAAAGACAAGTCAAATCCGTTGGAAGTCTGGTGGTTTGCTCAAAATCACATGGTTATCAGTACCATAGTTCTTACTTGAACTAAACATTTGGCTACTCCAGAAGTAATGGCTTTTGGTAAAGAGATTCAAATCCATTAAGTTTTTTTCTCAAAATATTGCTAGGGACTAGCAATAGTTTAGTGTGGGGAATTGATGAGTGTGTAAATACTCATCATTTTTGGTTAAATCTGAATCGCAAAACGTTTAAAAATGCTCAATGCATCAAAATCTCGAAAATATCTCAAAATTGTATTTTATATGTTTCAGATGCAAAATGTTTAAAATCGATGAAAACGAGCAAAGTTTGCATAATTGGCGCTTTCACCTCAACTTTCAAAACTTGTCAAATTTAGTCCCTAGGCACTTATTTTAAAAGAAAAGTCACCAAAGGTCCTTTTGGAATCATAAATTGTCATAATTAATCCTTTGGTGAAAAGTTCCAAAAAGTTTTGAGAAATTACGTTTGATCCTGGATTTTAAAATGGTCATGTTTAGTCCTTGGAATTTCACATTTGGCAAAATGGCCCTTATATTATTGATATTGGCAAAACCAACCCCGGATTACATTTTGAAGTTACACTTGAATGGTCCATGAATTTTCGGTTTTGGCAGCTTTAGTCCCTAAAGTCTCATATGGGTCCAATTTAAATCCTTGGTCCAATCTATCCTAAAACCATTAAGCACTCAAATACCCATACCCAAGCCCAATACCCTTTATACCTGTCCAACCCATCAACCCAACCCCAAACGAGCGGTCAATTAATAAACCAAACCCACCTACCGGTTTTAAATTAAAAGCAGCACCTCACTAGTTTCCTCTACCCCTTCCCTCATCATCACCTATGCCTGCAATAACCACCCACACCCCTCTTCCTCATCATCACTCCCACCACATTCCTACCCTCCAAACACCCTGCCAAGAGGCATTAAATGCTTCCTTCCCTGTCCAGCTATCGAACCAATGGCAAAAAATGTTTTCCGCCAAAAGCCATCAACGCTAAAAAGGGCTTCAAATGATCCAATGGCCGAGATTATTAGTGGGAATTGATCGGAGAGATGAGAGAAGGCATTTGGTGTATAAAAAGAAGAGAAGAAGAGCAAGAGAGTTCTTAGTTTTATTTTTTTTTATGTATGTCGTTTTTACTTTTAATGACTTAATTAAAGTCTTAAATTGTTATTTTCAGTTTCTATGTATTAAATGTAAGTTATTTAAACGTTTGTAATCAAGTTCAAGTTCTAATTACAAGTTTATCCAAGTTTTCTGTTTTTAAGTTTTCGCTATATATGCACTTTGAATGAACTAAAAGCCGCTTCAACAAGCCTTATTATAACTCAAATAAGCTAACTAAAGCCGGTGTAGCTTTAGTGAGCTTAATTCTCAGTTAAAGCAAATTTGAAATTCGGTCAACAAAAGTCAATCAAAGGTAGGGTCAAATCCTTGACCTGACTAGATGTGGTGGTGGAATAAGCTTTATTGGAGTGGTATTTAACCATTTGTGCAGGCTTTAGTAAATGGATCTGTAAGCCCTTTAATTCATTTTATGTCAGCTTTTGTTTGCTCAAATCAGTATGTGGTTGTCTTCATATAGTTAGTGTTAATTGATAGCTCAAATCCTTGCAGTTAGATTTACTTTAGTTAGTTATAGTCAGGTTGGGAAGCTTTTCACACTAGCTTAATAGATTGTTGGTTTAAAGTTACACCACAGTCATTTATACTAGTGTTTGGATTTAGATTCAATTATGGCATAGAGGCTTGTTCAGAGTTTAGTACCAGTTGCTTGAGTTCAATTTAGGTCCATTGAATGAATCTAAGCAATACTTGCACTAGCATTGTCTAAAAGTCAATATCTGTGTCAACCTCCTTTAGCAGTTAGAAAAGTTAGAGTAGTAGTGGCATTTGCTAGTTTTTTGCTCTAGGATCACATAGGATAGCATTGTTAGGTCTCTCTTCATCTCAAAACATCATTAGTAACCTGTTTTTTTAATCAAAGTTCATAAAAGTCAAACTGCTTTGTAAATCAAAAAAGTCAAAATGTTCCTAATTGCAGTTTTTGAATAAGCTAAAGAATTTTATTGTGTGTTTAATACTAAGATTTAGCTCATAAGCTTTTGGAACATTCAAATATAGCTGCTCATATTAAATAGAAAAATATGAGTTTACTTTTAATTAGCTTTTTAAGTGCTTATTTTTTTGTTTGTTTTAAGTCCTTATTTGAAAGTATGCCCGGTGCACTGAACAACCAGTGGTGACAGGAACTCGCAGAGTTCTCCACAAGTTCATAAGAGCTTGTGAGTAGCTAATTTTTGGTTTACAAGCCCCTTGCTAGGTCAACTTGAGATTGTAATATCTGGCTTTAGATTTATGGTTTATCCAGTAGCTTATTTTTAAGCTGCAAGTTGGTGGTTAAAACCTGTTTTGGCCTCTAAGTGCAGTTCTCATCTAATGCTTGTTACTTGCTTTCCAGAAGTCTAGAGTAGTTAAGTTAGGTTGCTTTTTAATAGTTTTAGCATAAGTTAGGTCCTGTGATCACTTGGTTCTTTGTAGTAGTCTTTAGTTTATTTTGAGTGCTTATTACTTAAGCACTTTGTATTGCAGTTTCAATATCCTACACACAAGCCACTGTTTTTATATTTTTCCTAGATTCATAATATTAATTTAGACTTTTCCTGAATTTTTCATATTTTTCTAGGTCAGTTTGCTATTTTTCTTCATTTAAAACAGTTTTTAGGTAATTTTAATTAGCTTTTAATACAATTAAATCAGAAAAACTTCAAAAAAATAAGTTTTCATTTTTCTTAGGTTAAGATAAATATAAAAAGTCAAAAAAATATTTTTTCAGATTTTTCATAGTTTAATTTGTAATTTTTAGCAATTTAATTAGTTTTAAATAGTTTTTAATTCATAGAAAATAGAAAACTAATCAGAAAAATATAAAAATAGTTTTGAAAAGTCTCTTAGGTTATTTTAGATTTTTCCAAGTCATAATTTCATTTTTCTAGCTTTATTTCATATTTTCTTGTATTTTAGGGTATAATTAAATAGTTAAAAATAGTTTTTAATTAATAATAATTAGATAAATAGTTTTAAAAATAATTTTCTTTTTCTAAAAATTTTCTCTTATCATTAGTATTGTAAAAATGTCATTTTCATATTTTTAGGATTTATATTGCTTCAGTTTCACATTTTCTTTTGTACGTCACGTAGTTTTTAATTTAAATTTTATAAAAAGAAAAATCAAAAACAACATTTTGCAAATAGTGATAGCGTTTATTTAATATATTTTATCTTTTTTAATTTTCTTTAATTTGCATTTAAGCCCCTGTAGTTTATAAACTTTTTCTTTAGTTATAATCAATCATACCTATTTTCCGTTCAAATCTTCTCGATCACTATTCGTTTGATTATTCTCGCACAGCTCGTTGGGACATAACGACCTGGAGAAACACTATACTCTCCCTCGATCTTCATTGCATTGGTGTCTGAACTGTTTTAAGTTTCTTACGGTTGGCCATTCACAAGTGGCTAGCTTGTGAGATAACTTGACGGTTTGCCACCGATCAATTGTCCCTGGGTAGATCCCTCCGGCTCTGGCGGGATCGTGGGAACGAATACCTAACCTAACCATCCTTATATCTCCATGTATAAAGTAAAATTGGTCAAAGATCTTGGTATTGTTCTTCTGCCTCGAAACGAATTGAAAACCATTTGAAAATCAATCAAGGTACTTGTGATGTAAAATCAAAGTATTTTGTACCTTAATTGTTTTTGATATTTTAGAAATGCTCCCCCTCAACATGAGCTTCAAGTATTAGAAATTATTTTAGCACGTGGAGGCAAGAGGACTTTTGAAATCTTAGATTGAGAATGAAAGATCCAATCTTTTGATTAACGTTTTATAAAATGATCATCATCACTTACCGATAAACACTAGTATTTTCAAATACTTTGAATGAAATATTTTGGGAAGGATGAGGTTTTCTTATGATTGCTCCCCCTCAATATGTGCATCGAGATTTGAAAGAGTTTTGCACATATTAGAGGGAACCTGCACTTTTGATACAAGTCAATCACGTTTCAATCCTTTTTGGTTTAAGATAGATGCTCCCCCTTAACATGTGCATGTAAAATTTGAAATCATTTGGCACATGTAGGGAGGAGAGCTTGTTATAATATTTCTAAACCACTTGTTGAAGTATCAGTTTATAACCAATTTAAATCACAAATTCTCCCCCGATCACAATTTTCAAATCCTTTGAGATTTGTGATCTCTATTGATTTAAATTATTTTTGAAAACTTTTGAGGAGAATTGTGACTTGCTTTTGAAAAAAAATTTAACTGATAAGGATCAGATTTTGAAACTTTAAACTCCATTGTTCAACCATGCATAAATATCTTTTGAAAACATAACATAAGCCAAGGTTTTGAAAATAACCTTTTTGATTTAATTGAAATCATTCTCCCCCTCAATCAATGACATAAGTTGTTGATTGAGTGTTAGAGTTTTTTGACAACTGATAAGTCCAGATGATTTTCAAAAAAATAGAGTCCGAGTTATTTTCAAAGCAATTTTGTTTTCTTTAGATGACAAATATTTTTCAGAAGAATTTATGAAGGAAAAATATTTGGAGGAAAACATTTGTCTTTTTGGCGACAAGTATTCCAGATAAACTTTTGTTTTAGAATCAGAGCATGAAGATTTAAAATCAAAAAAATCTTTGGCTCTGTTCTTTCTTTTGAAGTACGGGTTACTGCCTGAAATGACAATAAACCATCATTTTTCTCCATCCCTTTTTTTGTATATAAAAAGATTTATTACTTCGATTCGAACTTCATCTAAAGACCCGTGTCATTTTTGAATGACAAATCAAAGTCCGTAGATGTTATCGAACCAAGAAAAACATGACAAAATAACAATATTTTTGGAATTTTTCAAGATTTTCTAATTTTTATGGATTTTGAAAATTTTATAATTTTCTATTTTCTTTTTGATGATTTTATAATTTTGTATTTTGTTTTTGATAGGATATATACAAAGAGCAGATAGAGACAAGCACCAAGCAGATTACTCCTCGTCTTCTCCCCGAAGACGTTTGAGTGTTTCTGGTTGAAGGCTCTTCAAGCCAAGTTGTGGAAGAATAAACTCAAAACGTTCTCTAGGAAGAGCTTTGGTGAATATGTCTGCTTACTGATATTTAGTCCTCACGAAGTAGAGCTCAACCACACCCTTTTCAACTTGTTCCCTGATGAAGTGATGTCGAATGTCAATGTGCTTTGCTCTTAAATGTTGAACATTGTTGCGTGAGAGCAATTGCACTTTGTTATCACAATACAGAGGGATTTTGTTGAATTCAAAGCCATAGTCGGATAATTGAGATCTCATCCATAGGATTTGAGCACAACAAGATGACATGCTATGTATTCTCTCGTAGAGGATATGGAAGTACTCATTTGCTTCTTTGAAGACCAGCTCACAAGCTTATCACCCAAAAATTGAGCACCTCCTGACGTGCTTCGGCGTGTATCTTGACACCCTGCATGGTTAGCATCTGCATAGGCCGTTAGAGACATGTCGGTGTCCTTCGAGTACCAAAGTCCCATGTTAATGGTTCCTTGGAGATACCAAAAGACCCGTTTAACCGCTTCAAGGTGCTTTTTTGTAGGCTTAGCCTGATATCTAGCACACATGCATACAAGAATAGAATGTCCGGTCTGGCTGTGAGGTACATCATGGATCCAATCATACTTCGATATTTCGTTTGATCAACCATGATCCTGGTGGTCCTCATCCGGTTTAGTGCGCTCCACCATGGGAGTGTCAACAGGGTCACAAGAATCAAATCCAAATTTCTTTAAGATTTCATTTGCGTATTTAGATTGATTGATAAAATGCCTCCGGACTTTGTGAAATTTGTAATCCCAAGAAAATGACATTTGTCCCATCATTGACATTTGAAATTTGGAACCCTTATCCTTAGAAAACGGTCACATTCATTGGGGTCAGTTGAGGCAAAAATAATATCATCAACATAGATTTGAACATGAATTAAGTGTTTGCCTGACTTTCTGGTGAACAATGTCGGATCAACTGCTCCTTTGCTGAATCCATTGGATAGAATAAACTTTGATAGCGTATCGTACCATGCCCTAGGAGCTTGCTTCAAACCTTAAAGTGCCTTCTTCAAACGATAGACATGAGTAGGATGCTCTGGATTCACAAAACCTTGGTGGCGTGATACAACCTCTTTCAGATCTCCATTAAGAAAAGTCTTTTACATCCATCCGATAGACCACTATGTTCTTACTAGCAAAGATTAGCCAAGAAGATTCTGATTGCCTCGATACGTGCAACTGGAGCGAAAGATTCTTCAAAGTCAATACCCTCCTCTTGACGGTATCCTTTTGCAACTAGCCTTGCCTTGTTTTTCAGTACATCACCATGTTCGTCAAGTTTCACTTTGAAGATCCATTTGAGGGCTATAATCATAGCACAGTCAGGAGCAGGTACTAATTCAAATACTTCTAATCGATCGAACTCATGAATTTCTTCTTGCATTGCATTGAACCAGCTGTCCTCAGTCATTGTTGTTTTAACATCTTTTGGTTCGACCTTAGATAGTACGGAATTAAAGAAACACCACAAGGAATCAGTTGCAAGTTGTTTACGGTAGATACTTGGGCGAAGGATTCCCAATGATATTGTCCAACGGATGGTCATGTGTCCATTTTCTAAGGTGCTCGTGTGGTTGTTGTTGAGGAACCGTAGCAGTTTGGATCTCCTAATGAATATGGTTCTAGAGTTGGTTCAGAGCAAAATGTTCTCAAATGGAGCATCCTCGGAGTAGCAAAAGGTTATCTCCATCATAATTGGCGTACATTTCCATGATGTACAGCTGAAGATTGAGGATTTGAAGATGATGATGAGTGATCTGCTGTTGGCGCTTCTTGAGACAAAGACATTGAAACAGATGGAGTATCTGTGTTGATTAGATTAGAAGAAGCCACTGTTGATGGAGTATATTTTTCATTGTCATGAGGTTCATAGTATTCATCAAACATTGGATCAAACAATTTCTTCAACTCCTCTCCAGAAGGAGGTACATATGGACCTGCAGGTGAGGTATTCTGTACAAGAGAAGAACTGATGGGACTACTTGATAACAGCTGTGATGCGGGTCCAGAACTAGATTGTCCAGGAGCCATTTGCTCGGACAGCTCATCGAACGTGACGTAAATTGTTTCCATCATATCTCGAGTTCTTTTATTGTAGATTTAGTAACCCTTCCGGTTTGGTGCATAACCAACAAAAACTCCAATGTCCGCCTTAGCTCTTAGCTTTCCTAAGTCTTGACCATCATTCGTAGGAAAGCATAAGGCACCTAATACATGAAGGAAAGATAGATCAGGTTTTCGGTTGTGGACAAGTTCATAAGGAGTTTTTCCATGAGAGGTATGAATAAGGGAGCGGTTTTGGGTGTAGCATGCATGGCAATGGCTTCATGATTTGGAACCTTTGAGTAGATCAGGCAGCATAGTCCTTGCGGCCGACATGAGTCCGATTTCATCTTTCAACTATACCATTCGTTGAGGAGCACTGGAACACTTCTTTGATGACTGATTCCAATGCTTTTATAATACTGGCTCAGTTCTTTGTTAACAAACTCTGTTCCATTGTCTGTTCGGATAATTCTGACAATTTTTTCAAGACGAACTTGCAGCTGTTTAATAAGTTTAATGATGACATCTGGAGTTTTATCCTTTGTCCTCAAAAACTTAACCCAAGTAAACCGAGAGTAGTCATCAACCACGACTAACACATATTTCTTACCGTTTATATTTTGCACTCTCATGGGTCTGCACAAATCCATGTGAACGGTATGAAGAACTTCCATAACTGAGTTTGCAGGTTTGGGTTTATGGGCATATTTCTTGCTTTTTCCCAATTGGCATGCAGAACAAAGGTGATCTTTTTCATACTTCAATCTGGGTAACCCTCTTACGAGGTCCTTTCTAGAAAGATCATTTATGGTTCTGAAGTTCAAATGATTGAGATGACGATGCCATAACCATGACTTTGTTTTAGAAGCCTTTGACAACAAGAAGATTGGAGAAGACTTCATCATATCTTCGATAGAGATGGTGTAAAGATTAGTTCCACGTGTTCCCCTTAGTAGTTCAACACCATCCAATTCTCTAACGAAGCATATATGTTTTCTAAAGGCCACTTCTAGATCAGAATCACAGAATTGACCGACAGAAAACAAATTATGACCAAGATCTTCAACATAATATACGGAAATTACCGCGTCTCCAACGACATAATCTCCGTAACCCATAATTGCCCTAAAGTGGTCATTCGAATCTACTGATCCCGATGAATTTTCTCAGGTTTGAGTCATGGCGATCTCCATCATATGCTTGGAACAAACTGAGTCCAAATACCACGAATGATTTGTGCGACCTCGCATGAACAGACAAGTATGGATGATCGGACAATTTGGATCCCATGCGAGAATGGGTTCCACTTGGTTAGTAAACAGATTGGAACACCCACATCGAGCAGAATCGTTAAGTAGATCGCAGAGCAACTAGTAGTGACAGTTGATCTATTCAAAGTGTGTTCACTTCTTAAAGGTATCACTCTACCAATGGGCATCCATTTCCTAATGGGCATTGATCTAGATAATTTAGGGCACAACTCATTTAGATTGAATTTCCGACCAGTAGGTATCCATTGATAACCTACATTGCTAAAGTTTCTTCCTGTTGGTTTCCAATGTTTTCTAACCTTCTTCCATCTTGGTTTTCTGACCACCTTATCCTGTTTTCTAGTATTAACATCTTTGTTGGAGGAGATTTAACAGAATTACTCAAATCCTTCACAACACATTCATGATTAATACCAGAAATCAAGCATTCATTACATGTTTTTCAAATAGTAGCAGAATTCAAATTAATTACAATACGCTTATAGCTAATACTACAATCAACACGATTCGTATCATTCAACACAAACTTATTGTTCCTAGGGTGGTCTTCTACTTTCTTCCATTGATCACTCTTAGCTTCTGAAGTCCTATCTTGCTTTGTATTGCCTGAAGGCTTTGACCCGCTTGCCTTAGTGTCACAGATTACTCTTGTAGAGGGAACGATGGGAACATTAGTTGGTTTTACTGCTTTCTGCATTCCTGGTCTAGAAGTGTTGGGATCTGAATTACTATGAGGCACATCAAAGGTCACTTTCTTGAATTTCGACATGGAACAAGGCATATCAAGGGTCACATGCTTGGCTTTAGGCATAGAGCAAGGTATAACGACACTATTTTTCTTAGTACCAGATTTAGGACATATTGCTATTAAGCATTCTAAAAGTTCTTGAGATCGTTCGGCATATAAGCATGCATGCCCAATTGCATTATCAAGTGGTTTCTCTATCTTATCCTTTTCTACAATCTCACGGAGGCATTCTAGACTATCCTTAAGGTACGAAAAATGTGTTTGAATTGCAAGATCGTTATTCCTAAGATGAGGGGTAATATACTTCACAGACATAGCATATTTAGTTCAAGCATGCACCTTTGGTGCAACATTCTCACCACTGGTCATTGGCATTTTCCCTTTTACCTGACTCTTCAGATTCTCAATTTCATTTTTCAAATAAGTTATCTTTTTGTTGTTTTTGTCACGAGTGACCTTAATAGATTCGTATAACTCTTTGAAATGTTATTTAACTTTTTCATTTTCAGCTTGAAAAGCCTCATTTTCCTGTTGTAGTGCATTAATAATGTTTTGAAGATGAAAGTTTTGAGAATTCTGAGAATCTAAAGGAGGAGGCACTTGGGAGCCAGTCACATCATTCTTTTCACTCTTTAGTTGTGAAATTTGGGTTTTCAATCTTTTGATCGTGTTGCAATGAGCTCGAATCTGTTCATCACGTTTGCTAATTTCAAAAACTGCATCAAACTCAGGAGCATCAGATGATGTCTTGATATTTGAGGTTTTAACATTTTCTTTGAGACGTTGATATTTTAATTGCAAAGCAAGATGTTCAACTTCCAATTTAGAAAAATGTTTGACCAGGTTATCATGATCATCCTGTTCAATTTTATCATGCAATTTTGAATTTGTGGTTTTAAGCTCAATGAAACGATCATGGGAAACTTTTAATGCAATAGATAATTCATGAAATTGAGACGCAGTAATAGAATAATTTGTGACAGTGTAGAACATATCTTGAGCAACACATTGAGAGATCAAATTATCATTAATGATGTGCAGATTCTTTATTTCAATCTCATTACTCTTAAGCTCACGTTCATTCATATTGACCTCAAATTCCATGTCATTAAACATCTTTTTCATTTCTTTAATCTCTGTATCCATTCCCTTTTAAAGACTCTCAAATTGTCCTTTAAGTTGTATAAAGAAAGGCATGACCTCAGTTAAATAGCATTCTTTAGTTTGTTCAAAACCCCTTTCCCCTTCAGTTATCCTAGTAGGTGTGATTCTCTTCTTACACGTTTTCTCAAAATCAACAAATAGTTGGTAAACTACATAAAAGCTGATTAAGGTCTTGCTATTAGTGGGAAGAGTTCTAGGCACTAAAAGCATTGGTGTATTTGGAGGATACCACGAGTCGCTGGAGGCAATTTCCTACAAGGGGGATTCTTTTCAACAAGATCATCTGCTTTTTTCTTATCCATATCTTTCTTCCAGAACACTTGTTCCGGGGTTAGCTGGGTCTGAGGTCTAAACTTATTAAAGGCAATCCAATTTTCCTTAGAGTAGTTAGGTGTTTTAAATGTGATGTTATATTTTGTGCACCAAGGATCTTTTAGTCTATTATCCATTTTCTCCCTAGAGGTATCTTCTAATTCTCTATCCTCTTCAGTGCACTCAACTCATGTAGGCATTTGTCTAGGCTTAAGGATCTTATTTCCATCATAGATTACCTTAGGCGACTTTTGCTTTCTTACCAGTTGGGTTCCTCTATAAGGGGAATACTATGCTTATCACTTAAAACTCTATGCTTAGTGATCATGTGAGCAGTATGAATGGTGTTCCCTTATGCGTCGGTTGTTTTCAAGTTTGTTTTTCAACGTTTTTAGGTTAGAAAAATCATTCAACAGTTTTGATTCCTTAGCATTAAATTCTGTTTAAGCACTTACATTTTCTTGAAGTTCTTGCTTTTGCTTAACAGTTTTATTGAGATTTTCTTGTAAGGAGTTTAACTCTTGTTTTAACATTTCTTCCCTAAAGTTACTTTTTCTAATAATGTCGCATATTTTGTTATCCATATCCTGCTCACGGGTGGTCAATTCAAACACCTGTTCATATATGGCAACATGTTCCTTATAGGCATTTAGTTCAGAGGTTATGGAATCATCAGGGGCACATGCAGTGTATTCATAAAAAACACAGTCATCATTGACTGCAGAAGATGCATTACTTGGTACAATGTAACTTTCATCTTGCTTCACATATTGATCATATGGGACAACATTGCTATTACCCATATTTTCAATACCTGACTCAATAATTTTAGTTGATTGTACTTTGTCATGCATCTTTTGTACATCAACCTCATCATATAGTTTTAATACCTCTGATATGATTGATTCCCTGGAAGGATTGGCCGTTGTGGTGAAGAAACCCTTGGAGAGACCATTGGTGAGATACTAGCCATGAAGATGGTCTGGGCATTTGGTTCATCATCAACATCTGAATCGAATGCATCACATCGCAACTTGAAATGCATTGGGATTGTTGACCCATACCACGTTCATCCACATCAGCATTATAAGTTCGACATTTCAACAAGGAATAGCAATTCTTCCTCATTCAACACGCTTTCCATTGTCGAGCTTGCACCAACATCTTGTCCCTGTACTCGCATTTTGTGGACGCTTTGGAAGAGGGCAATTCCTTTGCGATGTGACCCTCTCACCACAATTGTAGCACTTGATTGCTTTACTTGAGCCATGTTCCTTCCACGATTCGGATTACCCACATATCCACTACCACCACCAAAGATTCCCATATCCAGCACCTACATTCCTATATCCAACACCAGCATTCCCTTATCCAGCACCAACATTCCCTTGCTCATTATGTGGAAGGTATGCATTCTGTCTTCCTTGCACATTTTGAACAACTACCTTTCCGCCTCTGCCGTATGATTGTGAAGATTGGATGCGATTCGAGGTGGTTGTTGGTGTGTGGTGAAATTCAGTTTTGCTTGACCATTAAAGCCAGTTGATTGACAAACTGTTCCATGAATGTGTCGAATGGAGGCTTATACCTGCGGATCCGGAATGAGTTTGTGATTACCATTTCCGGTAGGAATGACTTGAGATGCTTTGGTAGTTATTCCCACATTAGTGTAGAATGCAGTTGAATCATTTGACGAGCTTGCATTTCCAGCATTGTTGTTAAACTTTTCCAGGATCATCCGTTCGAACACAGTATGCTTCTCATTTTGGAGCAAATAAGCATACAATTGCTCATAATTGGTGTTTCTCAAACCTTTTTTTAGTTAGACTGTAGTGACAAACTTGTGCCATTCGAGATTCATGTTGTTCACAAACTTTGAATTGAGCTGAATATTTGGCATTGTCATTTTGATATTCCTCATATCATTCACAAGCTTGTGGTATCTCACATGATATTCGGTAACACTTTCCCCTGGATTCATCTTAAAATTCTCAAAGTCATCATACAATCGAGATTCCTGATATTGCTTTTAGTTAATTAGAACGGAGAAGCATCTTAACATTGTTCCCATACGCTTTGGCTTCAGGTGTTGTGATTGATCAACTTGTAAATGTCCTTAGGTAAACCCTGAAGTATAATGTTAGAAGCCCGATATCACGATATCTCTTCTTCTCTTTATCATCAAGCTCATCATACATCTTTGGTCTATCTAATCCCAACACAACGAACCATCAGTGAGTTTTGAGAATATCCCTAGTCTCTCAACTTGATATGGTCCTTCATTAATTGACTTAAGTATGTTAACCCCATTATCCTTTCCTAAGCAATACGATCGATTCTTTGAGCCCAAGAGTCATAATCGGTTCGTCGGCATGGGAGGACGAGTGTCGAGATCCTGCACTTGAACATCATCAACAACGGAAGAAGTGATTGTAGACATGATTACTGTTCTACGGTTTTACAACTCTTTGATTAAAGGAAATAGATTCTTTCACGGGATTTTACTAAATCAAGAGAAAACCGTAAACGTAACCGAAAAACTCCAACTCTCATAGAGAAGTCGCTTTCGGACATCGCGCACCTTCAAATAAACTGCCGGAAAAATGCACGCTTAGTCAAATCGCACCCTAGATAAGTCTCAATAGACAAGTCGCACTTTCAGATAAATCGCAGTCCAAGACAAATCACAGTACCAAACAAATCGCACCTTGTTTACCAAATCGCTTAAACGACAAATCGCATAGCAGACAATCGCAGAACAAAACGCACTCTGGACAAATCGCACAGTGAGTAAGACAAATCGCTTCAATAAACGATCCAAAAAAATACAAATCGCATAGACTATGAGACAAATCGTATAAAAGAAATCAAGTACGAGAGACAAATCGCATGTCAGAAATATTAAAAAATACCACATTTTCAATCCAAAAACCACCCAACCATGATTATTCAAGCCTTCCAAACCAAAACATAAACACTTATAATGATTCCAAACACAAAAGTACAATCAAAATCCAAAATTTAACACAAGAAATGATCCAAATAATGCAAACTACTCTAAACTCATTCAAACCCAAAAACCTTATGAAAACCACTAGAAATCTAAAACCATGAAAGGTGAGTGATCAAACCATGGCTCTGATACCATTTGTAACATATTGGATTTCATAAACACATAATCAAACAATAATAAGGGGCCTACAAAATGAGTTCTAGAGAGAGAAAGTGGAAGAGATTTGGGAACTTAGTGAGACAAATAAAAATGATATTATGAAGCTCCAACCCTTTGCCTTGGGAGGCAAAGGATATTTATAGGTTCTTACAAGACACGCCTCCTACGGGCTGTGGATCACGCATACAGTGGGTAAAGACCCATCCGTCCTCCACGGTGTTACTTAACAAACTACTTATTATCACTAGATGACTACGACTACAAGCTTTCTAACGAATACATATACTTGAGGTGACCGACTCTTTAACTACTGGATTTACTAAATCCTAACAAAAATGTTGCAAAATACTTGCAATACACTCATTTTAGTCTTCCTAATTACTTGACGCACTCATCCAAAGGGCATTAAGTGGGGGGCTTGTCGTCAAAACAAGCGTTGCAAAATACTTGCATACACTTTCGTTTAGTGTTCCTAAGTACTGGCCTTCACCAAAGGAAGCATCCATCAAGGGGGAGCTTAAACGAGACTCTTTTTCTTACCTTACTACTTCTTCTCTCTACACTTCTTTCTCTAAATCTTTCTCCTCTAAACTTCTTACCTTCTATAATCTTTTCTCAAAACTCTTTCTAAATATTTTTTTCACTATGTGTTAATTTCTATTCGACGCTCTTTTTGTTTCGACAAAAAGGGAGAGAGTAAAAAACTCCAATTCAAAATTTTACGAATTTTATTTTTTACTTAAAATAATTTTATGTTTTGTCATCAACAAAAAGGGGGGGATTGTTAATACAAATAAACCATAAAAACGTTTATTTATATTTTACAATCTTCTAACGTTCTGTCGATAACAACCGTAAAATTATTTTAACGAAATAAATAAAATAGCTAAAAACTTTGAGCCAATAGTTTACTAACACACTTTTACTAAACATATAAAACCATCAAAACATATTTAGTTAAATAAGTTATATAAAACCAAAACCATTTTTATAAAACAATTACAAAGTAATGTTGTTTACTTATATTTTATAAAAATATATATGTGCTTAATATAACTTGTAATAGGTAAATATTGGGTAAAAACCAAAGTCCATAACCCATGACCCAAGACCCATGATCTATGGACTAGGTACAATATATCTTGTTGGGTAAAAACCAAAGTCCATGATCCATACCCATGGAGCATGATCCATAACCCATGACCCATTGCATGACATCATGCATGAAGTCATGTTGGATATTATCCATGATCCATGACCAATGAACCAAGATCCATGACCCATTGACTAGGTACAATGTATCTTGTTGGATATCCATGATCCAAAGTCCATGACCCATGGTCCATATCCCATAACCCGTAACCTGGTTTGCAATCCAAAATTCGTACTAGACTAACCCAGCAGCCGTATCCCTTAGTTTGCACTGGCCGGATCCCTTGGGTAAGGCATCCGCCGAAACTGTGGGAACAGTAGGCAGTTTTGCCTATAAATAGTGAGCCATTTCTATCTTGCTCACTAACCCATTTAGACATATCTTATCTCAATGTTCTAACCTCTCTAACCTCAGATCCAAAGGATCAGTCTATGTAGTTTTCTCTTGGTGTGATTCTCTAGGTTCCTCTTAAAGGCGAGATCACAAACTCTTGAAGACGTGCAAGCTCAAGGTCATGAGTTTCTAAGCTTCGTCATCATCAAGGCCACTGAAGTGCATCTTGTTGATAGTTCTTCTCTCCCTCCATTAGTGTGTCGAGTTGAAGGCATTGGTGTATAGTGCCGAAGGTGTACATTTGATATGGGGCATCGATGTATATTTATGTAGTTTGGGTTAAAGGATATTGATATCCTTTCAAGTGTGTAAAAAGGAGTTTGTCTCTTTTGGGTTGTAGTGTTGGGTAGTAGTTCCTTCTTTGTAATGGAACTCCGTATCTAGCCTTGTACCGGATAAAGTGTAGGCGACGTTGTGATAGGTTTCGTTCTACCTCGTGGAAGAACTCGGTGTCTAGCCTTGTACCGGATAAAGTGTAGGCGACGTTGTGAAGGCTTCTCCGCCACATTAAGGAGCTTGTGTTGTGTAGTGCTTAGATACTCTCGAGTTGGGTTCTCGGGGAGTGGAGTAGGGCAAGGAATGTGTCCTTGTAGCCAGAACCTTTAATAATCGTGTCGTGGTTTTGTGTTCCTTTACTCTTTATCTCTTTGCATTATTTATGTATATGTCCATCTATCAATATCCAACACACGATATAAATAGATTGACATAAGTCGATCTAAATACTATAAAACGAAGTTTTAATCGGCAAAACTATTCAACCCCCCTTCTAGTTTTCCACACATCCCTTAACCTTTTCTGAGTAGAGTTTCTAATACAAAATCCTACCTCTGAAGCGTATTTCGTATACATGTTAATGCAATCCTCAACAGAAACATAAACACTAAACAATATTGGTAACACACTAGCAGAAAGTCTAGGAACCCAAAAAACCGATCCACCAGGCGTATCAATAAAATCATGATGAATAAAATATTGAGGAGTTTTCAGACTATTATAAGCTGTAAAAGAATGTGATAAAACACACACTCAAAAGCATAACACAAGTGATAAAATAAGCTATAAAAAATATCACAAGTGATACTATACCTGCCATCTATTAATAAAAAAACAACTTGAAATATCACTGGCGATACTATACATCACATCTATTATCAAGTTGAAATATCACTGGTGTACTACAAAAGAAAAACAAATACTAACATCAACTTGAAAATATAATTGGTAATACTATTCTACAATGAAATATCACAAGTGATGCTATACATGAAAATGTAATAAAGCTTAACCAATAAACTAGCAACTTACTTTATAAGCAAAAATAGGCAACACAGCTTATCATAAACTGACAATATCACAGGTGATACTACATAGAGTATTCTGGAAAAAAAAAACAAAAAAACAAAACAAAAACAAAAAACATCCAATCACACTATATAACTATATGTTTAAAGCAAAAATCAACATGTTTAAGCTGTTTAAACTAACGGCTTAATTAATAAGCAATGTTACACTATAATGACACAGCTTATCATCAACAAAAAACATAATTATCATCAACAAAAAGCACAATTATCATCAAAATTAAATCATAAAGTTAAAGTCACATGATGCATTATCATCCTGAACAACATTAGAAGCACAATCAGTATTATTAGAACTGCTAACAGCTACATCAACAAGATTATCAACAACCGCAGCTACATCCACAGAATAATCAATAACCGCAGCTACATCCACAGAATTATCAACAACAGCAACCGTTGCACAATCAACTGAATTACTAATATCTTCTGCAAGTGAAACAGCATGTTGATTCAGATCAAAACAAGCCATTAGCAAATTGATGAAGATCGTGATAATGAACGACTGATGATGATGATGATGATGATGATGATGATGATGATGATGATGATGATGATGATGATGATGATGATGAACCATTGATGATGATGATGATAATGATGAACGATTGATTATAGACATAAGCGTTTGAGAATCAATTGATGGAGTAATTGATTTTCGTGTGTGTGAAAAATGAGGAGAATGGGGGGAGGGAAATAAAACTTTATATAGGTTGTGGAAAAATAGGTTTAAAAGGTTAAATGTTAGATTAATCTTGGTTAAATGTTAGATTAATCTCCACCATTAGATGAAACTAGATGGATGGTGGAGATTTGTTCCTCAGTAAACACCAAAGTAAGCAAATCAACTTTTCTTATATATAGTCACTAGGCGAGTATCCGCGCCTGGCGACAGCGGTTCCTAGCGGTAGACAATTAACGATATGCGATATTATGGCAAATGTTTCGTTTTTTGCAGACAATGAATACTTTTCAAAGTTACCATGAAAACCATGAATACTTTCCAAAGTTACCATGCAAACCACATTTTCCACTTTTCAAATTTCACTTTTCCAATTCTTGACTTGTTGACCATTTTTGTATTTAATGTAGTATGAGTTGAGATCCATATAGATCCTTGAGTAACCATAGAACCAATCAATGAATCTCAACCATTCAATCCAATTACATCCAAAGGCTAAGATTAAATCCTGCATTTACACTTAGAGGGCAAAAAAGTCAAATATATAAACTAAAAAAAACTACCTCCATTATTTCCCAAAAATTTTAAGGGAAAACACACACACACACACAACAGAAACGGTTCAACCACTGCTCCACCACCATAACCACCATCACTGCTCCACCACCATCACCGCTCTACCACAATGACCGATCCATCACCATCACTGCTCCACCAACATGACCGATCCACCACCATCATCGATCCACCACCATCACTGCTCCACCACCATAATTGCTCAACCACCATCACTGCTCCACCACCATCACCGCTCCACCACCATCGATCATACGTCGCCTTTCAGCCATCACCGCGTGATAATGGAAAACAATGATGTTGTTGATGAAAATAGATATGAAGATGAGCTTATGGTGGATGCTGAGGTTATGATTGTAGATGATACATTGGTGGATGCTGAGATTATGGAAGAAGAAGATACACTGTATTCAAGGTAAAGAAGAAAAGGATCATATATGATTCAGATAATTTTTTTGCTTATTCTGCTTTGTTTCTTTGCTTATTTTGAATATTTTGTGGAATTACATATATGATTCTAGTGGAATTACATATCATTGTGATGAAGATGTTCATGATATAGATGCACACCATGTGTTTGATGAAATGTGTCTGCGAAGAATCACATATGGTTCGGAAGAATCATATGTGATTCTTCAAATCATATATTTTAGTTTTCTGAAGAATCACATGTGAAGCAAAATCACATATTTTAGTTTGTCTGTTACATCGATCTGTTTATGTAATAAAGAAGAAATGAATTATATATGATTCTAAGTAAAATCATATATGATTCCTATTGAATTATATATGATTCAAAGAAAAATCATATATTACTTTGATTCTGTTATGAAAATAAATATTGTTTAATCCTTTTAATGTAACTCACTATACAGATTATGTGATGACACCAAGACCAACTTTATATGCACATGAAGAAACTCTGGAGGATCATGTCACTGGGAACCCGTTGTTGATCATATTTATTTACCTGTTGAGGGGAAAAAGTTTAAAACGATAGAGGAATGTATTAAAATGTACAACAAATACGTGAAGAAGCTGCTTTGAAGTTAAGAAATCGGCACAGAAAAATACAAAAAGTGGTTTGGTAAAAAGTAAGTACCTTATGTGTAATAGGGAAGGCGTTCCAAAAGACATAAATATCAACACATTGGATTTTTAAAAGCAGTGATAAACAATTCAGAAATACAAGACAACGGGTAACAGGTTGTATGGAGCGAATATTCATAACTTTGGATCCTATTTTTGGTGAATACAAAATAACTAAATTTGTTGCTAAGCACAATCATTTAATGATTCCAAAAGAGTATGAGCATCTAACAAATAAACAAAGGAAGATGACTCAAGCGGAAAAAATGTTCGTTGTGAAAGCTTCAAACTTCAGACTTGGTGCAACAAAGGCACACAATTTGTTATGTAGCATGAAAGGTGGTTCTCAATATGTTCATGGCACAAGCAGTGATTTCAAGATTCATCAAAGGGATATAAACGTATGCATAGGTGAAAGCGACGCGCAAATGCTGATAAACAAAATGGAAAACCGAAAGAAATATGTTCCAAACTTTACATTTCATTATAAGGTTGAAAAGGTGAATTGGTTGCCATGTTTTGGGCTGATGAAGTTGCCAAATGCAACTATAAGGAATTCGGAGATATTGTGTCATTTGATGCAACATTCAGAAACAACAAGTAAGTCTCTTTTCAATCTGATTCACATGTTATTTACATGAAGCAGTTGTAATTCAATCTGAATCTCACATATGATTCTATCATAATCATATATGATTCTATCATAATCATATATGATTCTATCAGAATCATATATGATTTTATCAGAATCATATATGATTCTCTCAGAATCATATATGATTTTATCAGAATCATATATGATTCTATCATAATCACATATGATTCTCATAGAATCCCAAATGATTCTCACAGAGTCATATATGATTCTCACAAAATCATATATGAATCTCACATAATCACATATGATTCTCACATACGATATGGTGTGAAAATTGTGATATTCATATACAATATGGTGTTTGTTCCATTCACCGGGATAGATAATCACAAAAGGTGCGTGACATTGGGTGCGGGAATGCTTCTAAGAGAAGATGAAGAAGCTTACACGTGGCTACTAAAATCATTCATGATTGCACATCAAAAACAACCAAAAATGATTGTAACGTATCAAGATGGAGCCATGAAGTTAGCAATTGAAGCGGTTTTCGAATCCAAACATAGACTATGTATGTGGCATATCACACAAAAAATTCCATCGAAGGTATTTTATTTAGGTATACTATTTTAAAATTGAGAAATATAATCTGCCACTTGGAATCACATATGATTCTATGTAACATGAAATTTTCTTACAGATTTGTAAAAAAATCTATAATGAAACTAATTTCAAAAAGCGCTTCAACAAGATTGTGTGGAACATGTTCATGGAACCATTGGAATTTGAAGAAAAATGGAAAATATTATTTGAAGATTTTGGATTGCAAGACCATAAATAGATGAAAAAGATGTTTAGACTTAGAGAAATGTGGCTACCAGGTTATTTTATTGACTCTCCATTGTTTGGATTGATGAGAACTACTTCAAGGTCCGAGAGTGAAAATGCATTCTTTAGACATTTCACAAATCATGGGTCAACATTGGTTAATTTCATGATGTGCTTCAAATCAGCAATAGAGAGGCAAAGGTATAGGCAAGAACAATTGGACTTCAACACATTTGACTCAGCTCCAAAACTTTCTACAGAGTTATAGATTGAACGCCATGCATATAAAGTATATACAAGTCAATATTTCTACTTGTTCAAACGGAAATAAAAGAAGCTTGTTGGTCTTGCACAATAGAAGAGTTTAAAACGGAAGAGGGTTGTGAGATAGTTAGGGTTAAAGATAGGAATGCAGCTGCTTATATGACACTTTCTAAAGAAAAAGAAGAGTCTTAGAAGGTAGCATAATACAAGGTAAATTTACTTCCAATTGTTAAATATTCTTTAGCTGTTACCATCTGACATGAAATCATATATGATTCAATCAGAATCATATATGATTCAACCAGTATCATATATGATTTTTCCAAGAATCATATATGATTCTTTAAGAACAATATATGATTTTACATAGAATCATATATGATTTTACGTCAAATCATATATGATTCTAACATAATCATATATGATTCTCACAGAATCATATATGGTTTCAGTACTAAAAAAGTTCTAATTTTCTTTCCTTCTGATTGCACAATTAGGTTCTGCGTTCTCTTAAAGACGGGTCGGTGGAATGTACTTGTAGGCATTTTCTTCGATCGGGTTTTATGTCCGACCGCATTATGTGTTTTGAAGAACCGTGATGTTCAAAGGATCCCTGAAAAGTACATTTTGAGGCGTTGGAGAAGGGATATAATACCACCAGGTTTGAGAAGAAATACAGCAGTATGGAGAAAAGAATGAACCAATTGAAAAATTAACAAATGAGGCTACTTTTGTGGTAGACGAGTGTTTATTTTTGTTGAGTAAAGATGAAGCCAGTTTAGGAAAGTTTGTGGAACAATTGAAATCAATAAAGAAGAAAATTGAGGATGAAATGCCTAACCCTCTCCACATGCAAACAAAGATGTGTAATTAAGGATATATGCGGTTGAAAAACCGAAAAACATGTGGGTCAAAATCCATCCAATGCTTCAAACAAAGGTTGGTCGAAAGAATATCGTAGAAAGAGTGGAGAAAAGCGACGCGGAAGGAACATCTAAGAGGAGAAGGAAATATGGATTCTGTGGATAGAAGACTAATAATCACAGCAAAGGCGACATGTCCACTGAACCCAAAGTATATTGAAAACTTGCGAATTAACGAACTACGATGCGGGTGAACAGCAACGACAAACATCGAAACTTATGCGGGTGAACAAGCGACTAACGCTTCTTGAGTGTCATACTTTCTTTATATTTGGTTATTATTTTATTTTTTTTGCACTGTCGGAAAAGTGTTATGAGGATAATCTGTGATTCCGAAAAGTTACCTTTTATTTAATTGAAAAGTTACATTGCGCAAATCATATATGATGTTTCAAAATCATATATGATTTTTTAGAATCATATAATCTGTTGCTTATTTCAGTATAATTAATTGCTTATTTCAGTATAATATGTTGCTTATTTCAGCTTTTGTTTAATTGAGTTATTTTAGTTTATTGTAATACAAATTCAAAAAGAAAAGTTACATTGCACAAATCATATATGATTTTTCAAAATCATATATGATATGTCTTGAATCATATATGATTTTCAAAAATCATATATGATTCAAGACAGATCATATATGATTTGCACAAAATCATATATGACTCTTACAGAATCACATATGATTTTTGAAAAAATCATATGTGATTTAGATATAAAAACTTTAATAAATATAGCAAAATAGCAGGCAAGAAAAACATTTAAACTACTAATCAGATACTACCATCATCAGTACTACCAAAAAGACTACCCATCAGTTTTAAACTACCATCAGTACTACCAAAAGACTACTACCAAAAAGACTACCCATCAGTTTTAAACTACCATTAGTACTACCAAAAGACTACCCATCAGATACTACCATCAGTACATAAACTAATATGACTACCATCACTTAAGAGCATAAACAACCTCATCCTTCTTAACATCCTTTTCACGCTCAACATCCTTCTTAACATCCTTTTCAAGCTCAACCCTGTTCTTGATTGCATTCACAATAATTGAAATCCTTTTCTCTTCAGGCATCTCAGACTGGAACTTATAAGCCAAATCATACATCTTTTGTGAATGCTCATTCAAATCGTCCAACAGAATCTTGGTAGCAATATTAAACCTCATCCGCCTCAACAATGCAACCTGCTGCTCTGATTCTGCACACGGACCAACATCTCATTTTCCAGAAGAATCACCAACATAAGACTCCATATGAATCATCGCGAAAACTACACAGTCTACATGATTGCTCTTAGTCTTCCATTTCATCCTTGGAACTCGTCCTTGATGAGTGTCTAAATACTCATCATTTTTGTACCATTTAAACCGCAAAAACATCTGAAAACACTCAGAAATGCATCAAAATGATAAAAATATCACAAATAAGTGTTTTATGTGTTTTAAATGCAAAAATACCAAAATCAGGTGAAAAACGTATCAAGTTTGCACAATTGGCAGTTTTAGTCCCCCAAGTTTCAAAAGTTGTCAAAAATAGTCCCTGGTAAAATCAAAATAAATCAAAATAATGAAAAATGTTATTTAAAGTCCCTAGGGATTCATGAGTTGTCAAAAATAGTCCTTTGAAGTTAAAATTGCATATTTGCAACTTAGGTCCCTAAAGTTTGAAAATTGTCATAAAAGGTCCTCGGATATTTAAAAAGTGAAAATAATCAAATGTGGTCCTTGTACTATTCATATATGGCAAGTTTGGTCCTTGTGTTAACTTTGGAAAAGTGGCAGGTTCAGTCCCTCAAGATTGCAGAAATTACATGAATGGTCCTTGTGCTTAATCTATACCAAACGGACCCTTGTATTATTAATAACCCAAAACCCAAATCAAACCCAAACCTTTGCCCAAATGCAAACCCAAGTCCACCACTTGAACCATGAACCATGAACCCCAGGCAGTCCACATCCATTTTGACCCCGCCAAAACCCATTTTGAACTCACCCACTCTATTAATACCACGGGTCAACAAAAGTCAAACCCAGTTATACTATACATCTCCCTCACAGCCCCGCCCTTGAAACCCAAACCACCCTGGTTTCTTCACCACTCACCACCACTGTCTACCTTTCCACCTCACTCCCCATTGCGTTTAACCACTCCCCTCCACCTCCACATCCTCCCAAAGTTCCTTAATTGCAATAAACCTACTCAAGACTTTTTTCCCTTAAAATTGCCAAATGGACGAATATGATGAGTTTGATGGATCCAATGGTTGGAAATAGGTGGGAAACATTCAGAGGTCGACAAGAAGCTTAAAAAGATCAATATAAAGAAGCTTGGAGCAATGTAGAAAATAATCTAGTGTAATCTTTAATTTTCTTAGTCGTTTTAATCAATTTAAGCTTTCCAGTGTAATTTCAACCTTTCAAGCACTTTGTTTAAGTATTTCAGTGTATTGTACATCTTTATCAATAATCAATTTCAAGTTTCAGTATCATTTTCAAGTTTATGCATTTTCAAGCTTAAAATCTCAATTTAGCTTAATGTTGTTTGTAGCTGTTATTTTGGACTCAAAAGTTCATATAAGCTCCTTATATAGCTTATGTAAGCTATTAGATACCTTTAAAATCATTTTAGAGCTTTAATTCAAAAATTACCAAAAATACAAAAAAAAATTAGTCATAAATAAAAAATCAATGGAAATGGAGATCACAAATGGAGCGAGGTGAATATTGGATTGCCCTTGGGTTTAGAGCTTCTTGGGAAGCTATAGGTTGTGTTCGAGTCCTTGGTTTTCAGTTTTCACTTGGAATCCATCTTGTAAGCTTGTTATTCCATTTTAGCATTTAATCGCTTAATCCTTATTAGCTTAAAGCTTTGTGTTTCTATATTTATTAGTTATAGTTAAGTAGAATTAAACATTAAAAAAAAAGGTTGCTTGTTCTTTACAATTTGTAGTTACTAAAAATCTTATTTTAACAATTATTATAGCATAAGTGTCAATTCTTAGTTTCATGTTGTTATTGTTGATGTTTAATGCTTATTTAGTCTTATTGTATGATAATATAAGGTCTTTAATCAAGTGCATGGTCTGAATTTGTGAAATCCTTTGGAAATCTTCAAATCAGTTAGTTAAAGTTTTGTTTGGATATACTGTGTTATCTGTGCTAGAGGCCAGTTGTGTTGTTGCTTGTTGTTGTTCTATGTCACAATAGGATCTTATAACTTAGTGCAACATTAAAAACCAGTCCTTGTTTGATAAAAAGTCAAATTCACTTTTAATCTCACTTAAATTGTTAACTGTTAGGTTTTAAAGTGTAAAAATTATCATAGTTGCTTAGAACTTGTTAATCTATCTTAATTTCATCTTAACATAGCTTATTATAACAAAATCAGTAAGTAGAATCAATTCAAAGTTCACTTAAGTCAACTTAATAGTGTAACTTAAAAAGTCCAATTTTCAGTTTAGTCGTTTTTGAATAAAATAGATAATTTTATATAGGACTTAATATTAAGTTTCAAGATTTGAGCTTTTGGGATATTGATATTCAGTTGCTCATCTTTACCATAGTATTTTTTATAATCTCTAGCTGGCTTATTAAACTGCTTAATTTTAATTTCTTTTTAAGCCCTTTTCAAAACCTCCCGTACCAAAGTGGGAGTTTGTTATCTGCTCATTTTAATAAGCCCACACAGAGCTTATTAGTTGGACTTAGAGTTTGAACCTTGGCTTTTTGGAAAGCCAAACTACCCATCTCTTTAGTCCAATGCTTATTTTCAACTCTATAACTTATTTGATAGGCTGCTTATAGCTTTTCTTTGTCCCATTTCTTGTAAATGCGCATACCCAGTGTACTCAAGCCATTTTCACAAGCTCACACAGAGCTTAATAGTGGGTCAAACCTTGTATATTTTGGTTTTAAAGCTCACCTAGCCACTTGTTGTCTCAAGTGCTTATTTTGAGCTTTGGAGCTTTTGCCCCTAGCTTAATCTAGCTTGTAAAATCCTTGTAGGACTGTTTGGTTTCTTGGTTTAGTACAATTGCTTATTTGCTTATTTTAAGCTTATCAGTGTAGTCCTTTGTGCTTTTTAGCTTCATATAAGTAGCTTTAGCTTATTTGTGTCTTATTTTACCTTTGGTTCCAACTGTGAAGCTTATTTGAGCTTGAATAATCAAAATAAGTCAAAAGCTTCACTCGTGTAGCTTCAATAAGCCTTCAAACCTGCTTATTTTAAGTTTTAAAATTTTTTTTTTTATTAAAGTTACTTATAATCAGGTAGTATAATAGTTTTGTAAAGAAAAAACACAAAACATCATTTTTAAAATAGTGATAGCGTTTATTTAATAGAATTTAGCTTTTTAATTTTCTTTTTCAGCTTATTATTAAGCACTTTCTGTTTTTATAATTTTCTTAGCTTTCTGTCATCATAGGATAATTTTATAAAAAATTTCATAATTTTCTTAGCTTGTTTAGTATTTATTAGAATTTAAAATAGTTAAAAAGTATTAAATAATTAATAATAAATAAATAAATAAACATAAAAAATATATTTTCAGTTTTAAAATTAGTTTTATAGTACTTTAGATTTTTCTAAGTTAAAATTTCATTTTTCTAGGTTAATTTTATATTTTCTTGTATTTAAGTGTATTTTAAATAATTAATAAATAGTAATTAATTAATAATAAATAGATAAAAAGTGTAAAAAATATATTTTCAGTTTTAAAATAAGTTTTATAATATTTTAGATTTTTCTAAATCATAATTTCATTTTTCTAGCTTTATTTCACATTTTCTTATATTTTAGAGTATTATTAAATAGTTAAAATAGTTTTTAATTAATAATAATTAAATAAATAGTTATAAAATAATTTTAATTTTCTAATAATTTTCTTTTATTATTAGAATTGTAAAAATATCATTTTCATATTTGTAGGTCTTTTATTTATTAAAACTCACGTTTTAATTTGGTACGTTTACGTATAATTTAGTTAACGTACGCATTCACGTTTGTTTAATCTGATTGTTGTGCTTTATAATTCTGTATCCAATTATCATTCCAATCAATCAAGAGTGTAATTACCAATCAAAATCCTTACAGATCATTATCCTTAGTGATCATTCGACATCTGAACGCTTTTAAGCACCATTAATCCTCCGGACTTAACGAATCTGAATCCACTATATTCCAATGGAAATTGCATTGGATTTAGACTGTTTGAATTTTATTACGGTTGACCATTCACAAGTGGTTGACTTGTGTAATAAACTTGACAGTTTGAAGCGAATCAAAATTTTGGCGCCGCCGGGAGGCTTTAAGCGTGTTCTAAGCATTTTCGCACTGCACTTGCATATATACCATCTTTTGTAAACAGTTTTTTGTAAAGTTATCAATATCAAAAAGTTCATTAACACTTTTCCTAAAGTGTTAACAACACCAAAAAATATAAAACAATAAAACAATCGTAACGCTTTTCTATCCCTTGTATTTTCTTTAAGGTGATTCTTAAAGAGATACGATTTGGTTAAACGAGACGATACCAAAAATATTTTCCAAAAGTTTTAAACCCTTAGCACAAATCCATACCTACGCCTTTTCAGTGGTACTTAATAAATACATAAAAATCAACCACCGCGAAATCAAGGCGTAACACCTACCAACCGGGGTGTGAACATTAATAAGTTCCCAATCTTAAAGATCAAAACTTGCCTTTGTGTCCTTGTGATTTGGTGTACCTTTTTCAAAGAAACCATTTCATTTGTGATTATTGGTTTAAGTTCACTTGTCGTTTTGCCTCACATTTGTTTTGAAAACTGATTTTTAAACTTAGTGCATGCGACTGCTCTTCCAGCTCCACAAGTCCACTTTCGAGCTTGCAAATATTCCACGCGTAGAGGACGTTCGCCCTTCACCGTGCGGAGAACGCCTAACACCACCACCCCGCCGTAATGGCGTAAGATAAACCGATGAATGAGCTTCTCCAAGCACCCATCGAGGGTTACGGAGCTGCCATTATTGTCCCAAAATGCATCGTGGCGATACCTTCGAGCTCAAAACCGGTTGCTTAATCTCGGTGTAACCCAAAGCCAATTTTATGGTTTTGAGCGGGATGATCCTCATGCACATATTCGATGGTTCAACAAGATTGCATCTACCATCAAATACAAGAATGTCCCACATGAAGCAATTAAGCTTCTTCTGTTCCCATTCTCTCTAGAGGGACAAGCCCGGATTTGGCTTGAGAAACAACCCCTCGCTCCATTGAGACATGGGAGGATTTAGTCACTAAGTTTGTTAACGAATTCTATCCTCCATCCCGAACTACAAGTCTTAAGAATGAGATAATGAAATTTTCTCAAAGATTTGATGAATCATTCGGTGAGGCATGGGATCGTTATAAAGAGTTGCTCCGGAAGTGTCCACATCATGGTTTTACCGAATTAATGCAAATGGATACTTTCTACAATGGTCCGAACAAGCTGACCAAGACTCTTTAAATGCCTCCGCGGGAGGTAATTTTCTGAGCAAGACCACAAAAGAAGCCTTGCAAATCATAGAAAACAAGTCCCGAGTCCGCCCTTTCCGAACAAAGACATATCAGTCTCAGCCTAATGCGTGACCTTCTACTTCATCTCACGTGAGTACATCTAGCACCGATGCTAAGATTGACAAACTCACGGATGCTATTCATGCTTTGGTTCTTGCTAACCAAAATAAAGCCACTTTCACACGCACACCATCACATGGTGAAGTGAAGAAAGTTGAGGTCTGTGTCACTTGTGGTGGCCCTCATGCATACTACAACTGTACTGCCACCGATGGTAGTCCGCTTGAAGCCAATGCTATAGCCGGTACTTCACATCAGGGAGGTAATCAATACCGCCCTCAAAATGAACCAAACTACCGTGCTAATACTTATCGTGGACCACCCGGTTTTAACAGAATCCTAACATGCAAAACCGAATCGAACCAACCTAGAATGAACCAAGGTTATCAAAACCAAGGTAATTTCTATCCCGGACCAAATCAAGGTTTCCAACATCAAGGAAACTTTAATCAAAACAATTTCAATCGAGGGAATCAATTTCATGGGAAAGTGAATCCTAATCAAGGAAATTTTCAAAATCAAGGCCCTAATCCAACATTAGAGGCCGAATTTTCCTAATCAAACTCAAGCCATTGTTCCAACTGGACCATCATCCGATGAGTTATTGAAACAATTCATGAAATCCCAAGATGAAATGAACAGGTTGTTGGTCAGTCAGATCGCCGATCTAAAGAAGTCTTTAAATGATCAACCCTCGCTCGGAAAACTTCCTAGCAACACGATCGCTAACCCGAGGGGCGATGCAAAGGCGATCACAACCAAAAGTGGTGTTTCATACAATGGACCCGCTATTCCTACTACCTCTTCTTCTTCTTCTCCGAAGGTAGTGGAAAGTGAACCTGAGGCGACAAAGGACAAGGAACTTCCTACTAATAACGGAGGTACCAACGACGTCTAACCTCAAGTTGTCCCAAACCCAAATCCAAACCGTGGAGTTGTTTTGAAACTCCAGTAGCTCCCGTTGAAAACCCCAAATCCAAATCTTCTATTCCTTACCCATCACGTTTGAATGAGCAAAGCTCCGAAAAAGTACCATCAAATGGACAAATTTTTTCAAATTTTCCAAGAACTACATTTTGACATAAGCTTTGCGGATGCTATCATGTCGATGCCCAAGTTTGCATCAACTCTCAAACACATGTTAAGCAACAAGGAAAAACTGTTAGAAATGGCTAAAACTCCTTCAACGAGAACTCGCAGTTCTTAAAGAAGCTTCCCGAAAGCTTGGAGATCCCGGAAAATTTCTCTTACCTTGTGTATTTCCGGGAATGGTTGAATGCTTTGCCTTAGCAGATCTTGGTGCAAGCATCAATATGATGCCTTATTCAGTATGGAAGAAACTTTCTCTTCAGGACCTTACTCCTACATGCATGACTCTCGAGCTTGCAGATCGTACAATATCCCGCCCTCTTGGCATTGCCGAGGACGTATTCGTGAAAGTAGGAAAGTTCCATTTTCCAACTGACTTTGTGGTTGTTGACTTCGATGCCGATCATCGGGTTCCTCTCATTGTTGGACGAGGATTCCCGAGAACGGTCGTGCTCTCATTGATGTATTTGAGCAAGAAATCACATTACGTGTGGGTAATGAAGTTGTCACCTTTAACCTTGATCAAACTTCGAGGTACTCCGCAAACTATGATTCCGAGTCGGTTAACCGAATAGATATCATTGATGTTGCTTCTCAAGAGTACTCTCAAGAAGTTCTCGGTTATGATCATAATTCTTCGAGTGATAATCTCACTCATTCATCTCAACCCATCATTGCCAATTCTACTCCTTTTCTCACTCCATTTGAGGAAAGTGACTTCATCTTAGAAGAGATTGAAGCATACTTGTCTAGTGATTCGGTTTCATGGGAAATTGATCACGCTCCAATTGACATCGAGGGAGATATTCTTCTCATTGAGAAGATGCTCAATGATGATCCATCACTCCCCTCCCGCCGAAGCTTCATAACAAGGAAGTCAAGTCAGTTGAGAAAATCAAGAATTTCCTGAAGTCGAACTTAAGGACTTACCACCTCATCTCGATTATGCATTTCTTGAGGGTGATGATAAATTACCCGTCATTATTGCTCGAAATTTGAGTAAAGATGAAAAGACTGCTCTCATAAAGGTCTTGAAGTCACACAAGCAAGCAATTGCTTGGAAACTCTCCGACATTAAGGGTATCAACCTTGAGTTTTGTACTCACAAAATCTTAATGGATGATGACTTCAAACCAAGCAGCTCAACATCGAGAAGGGTGAATCCTAAGATTCATGAGGTTATCAAACAAGAGGTTATCAAACTTCTTGATGCGGATTAATTTACCCGATTTCTCGATAGTCCTTGGGTTAGCCCAATCCATTGTGTTCAAAAGGGTGGCATAACCGTTGTCACAAATGAAGAAACGAAGTTAATTCCAACTCGATTGGTAACGGGATGGCGTGTTTGCATTGACTATCGTAAGTTGAATGACGCCACCCGAAAAGACCATTTTCCTCTACCCTTCATGGACCAAATGCTTGAGAGATTAGCAGGTAACGAATACTATTGTTTCCTTGATGGTTTCTCGGTATTTCAGATCCCCATTGATCCACGGGATCAAGAAAGACCACATTCACCGCCCATACGGAACTTTTGCCTATAGACGTATGCCTTTTGGCCTATGTAATGCCCCGCACGCTCCAACGATGTATGATGGCCATTTTCCACGACATGATCGGGGAAACAATGGAGGTGTTTATGGATGATTTCTCGGTCATTGGGGACTCATTTCAAACATGTCTCTCCCATTTAGAAAAATGCTAAAACGGTGTGAAGACACCAATCTTTGTCTAAATTGGGAGAAGAGCCATTTTATGGTCAAAGAAGGCATAGTCCTTGGCCATAAGATTTCCAAAAATGGGATTGAGGTTGATAGAGCAAAAGTCGATGTTATTGCTAAATTGCCTCATCCTACTACCGTCAAAGGTATTAGGAGTTTTTAGGTCATGCCGGTTTCTATCGCAGATTCATACAAGATTTTTCTAAAATCCCTCGGCCTATGACCCATCTTCTTGAAAAAGATGCTCCTTTTATCTTCTCACCTCAGTGCATCAAAGCTTTTGAAACATTAAAGAAAAAGCTTACTGAAGCACCCATTCTCGCTCCGACCGATTTACCCTTTGAACTCATGTGCTATGCAAGTGATTTTGCTATTGGTGCATCCTTAGGGCAACGCGTTTAACCAAGCATTTTCGCCTATCCACTACGCAAGCAAGACTATGATCAAGCTCAAACCCATTACACCACCACGTAAAAAGAGCTACTAGCCGTGGTGTATGCGCTTGAGAAGTTTCGCCATACTTAATCTTGACCAAATGCGTGGTGTATACGGATCACTCGACTCTCAAATATCTCTTTGCAAAACAAGATGCAAAGCCGAGATTGCTTCGTTGGGTTCTCCTCCCGCAAGAATTTGATATCATTATACGTGATAAAAAAGGAGCCGAGAACCCGCCGCAGATCATCCTGTCCCGGCCTAGAAAACCCTCACCAAGATGTTTTTGAGAAAAAGGAAATAAATGAAACATTTTCTCTCGAGACACTCAATGCGGTTTCTTTTCGTGGAAACTCTACTACCCCATGGTTTGCCGACTTCGCAAATTACCATGCGGGTAACTTCATAGTGAAAGGAATGTCGACCCAACAGAAGAACAAATTCTTCAAGGATGTTAAACATTACTTCCGGGACGACCCCTACTTATTCAAAATCTGTGCGGATCAAGTCATCCGACGGTGTGTTTATGGACATGAAGCTATTGACATTCTCAAAGCTTGCCATGCCGGACCCACCGGGCCATCATAGTCCAAACTACACCGCCAAAAAGGTGTTTGATTCCGGGTTTTATTGGCCCACTATTTATAAGGATGCCCACGAATTTGTCAAAGCTTGTGACGCTTGTCAACGTCACGGAAATATTTCTCAAAGAAATGAAATGCCGCAAAACGCCATTCAAGTATGTAAGATTTTTGACATCTGGGGCATTGACTTTATGGGGCCATTTCCATCATCTCGAGGAAATAAATACATACTTGTGGTCGCTGACTATTTGTCAAAATGGGTTGAAGCAAAAGCTTTACCCACCAATGATGCCCAAGTTGTTGTGAAATTCTTAAAATCTCTTTTTGCTAGGTTTGGAACTCCACGAGCTATAATCAGTGATCGTGGTACGCATTTCCGCAATGACCAATTTGATAGAGTCATGCAAAAGTATGGTGTAACTCACCGTCTCTCTACTGCATACCACCCCCAAACAAGTGGGCAAGTGGAAGTTTCCAACCGTGGGATTAAAAGAATTCTTGAAAGGACGTAGGCTTGAAAACCGTGCATCCCGGTCGGATAAACTGATGACGACTCTGGGCCTTCCGTAACTTATAAAACACCCATCGTACTCCATACAAGCTAGTGTAACGGAAAGGCGTGTCATCTCCGATTGAACTTGAGCACAAAGCATACCGGGCCTTGAAACATGCAAACTTCGATATTCAGATACCGGTGATCACGAAAAGTTCAAATGAATGAATTAAATGAACTCCGTGATCAAGCATACGAGAATTCTTTGATCTACAAACAAAAGACAAAGAAGATTCATGACTCCAAAATCAAGAACGCTTTCAACGCCTAAGATCGAGTCCTTCTTTTCAATTCAAGATTGAAGATTTTCTCTAGAAAACTAAAATCCCGCTGGTCTGGACCATTCACCATCACTAAAGTATTTCCTTATGGAACTATTGAGTTATCTCAACTTGATGGTCCAAATTTTAAAGTGAATGGTCATCGATTGAAACATTATTTTGGAGAGGACATTCCACCTGTGGTTGTTCCAGATTTACAAACTTTCCCCATGAACCAATGAATGCGGGGATCGAGTCAAGCTAGCGATTCGATAATCAAAAAAAGTTAAACATGGTTTTCACCCATTTTGACTTCTTTCTACCACTCATAGTGTGGGGAGTTTCCCTCACGTTGTATATAAGTTTTATTTAAAAAAATGTGTATATATCAAAAACAAAATAATGGCCGTAGTATTCCCCTTTTATGTTCTATGTTTCGCATAAACGCTGTACTTTGAATATTGAGGGCAATATTCATTTCTAGTGTGGGGGAATTCTCACGAATTTTATCATGTAATTATACCACCCAATTCCCCCATTTTGGCCAAAATTTTTTTTGGAGTAAGTGTTTTGCACTTACTCAAGATACGGTTATCACCGCCATGTCTAATAAACTAAAGGATTGACTAATCCAGAGCAAACGCTCTTGGTAAAGATATCTCAAATCCTTTTATGGCTTGCAATTTGCCCAAAATTGTATGGTGTTCAAATTTCACCATATCTTTAATTAGTGAAGAGTTGGCTAGCCCGCAAGTTTATGGCTTGTGGTAAAGGCAGTTGGAAAACCATAATTGGTAATCGACTCACCAAAGATATTTTATCTAAAGAGTTGGCTAGTCCGTAACAAACGCTTCCGTAAAGACAAATCAAATCCGTTGAAAGCTCGTGATTTGCTCAAAATCATATGGTTATCAGTGTACCATAGTTCTTACTTGAACTGAAACATTTGGCTACTCCAGAAGTAATGGCTTTTGGTAAAGAGATTCAAATCCATTAATTTTTCTCAAAAGATTGCTAGGGACTAGCAATATCTTAGTGTGGGGGATTGATGAGTGTCTAAATACTCATCATTTTTGTACAGTATAAACTGCAAAAACATCCAAAACACTCGAAATGCATCAAAATGATAAAATATCACAAATAAGTGTTTTATGTGTTTTAAATGCAAAAATACCAAAATCAGGTGAAAAACGTATCAAGTTTGCACAATTGGCAGTTTTAGTCCCCCAAGTTTCAAAAGTTGTCAAAAATAGTCCCTGGTAAAATCAAAATAAATCAAAATAATGAAAAATGTTATTTAAAGTCCCTAGGGATTCATGAGTTGTCAAAAATAGTCCTTTGAAGTTAAAATTGCATATTTGCAACTTAGGTCCCTAAAGTTTGAAAATTGTCATAAAAGGTCCTTGGATATTTAAAAAGTGAAAATAATCAAATGTGGTCCTTGTACTATTCATATATGGAAAATTTGATCCTTGTGTTAACTTTGGAAAAGTGGCGGTGTTCAAATGGTCCCTCAAGATTGCAGGAATTACATGAATGGTCCTTGTGCTTAATCTATACCAAACGGACCCTTGTATTATTAATAACCCAAAACCCAAATCAAAAACCCAACTCGCCCAAATGCAAACCCAAGCCCACACCACTTGAACCATGAACCATGAACCCCTCGAGTCCACATCCATTTTGACCCCGCTTAAAACCCATTTTGAACTCACCCACTCTATTAATACCACGCGGGTCAACAAAAGTCAAACCCAGCTTATCAGACATCTCCCTCACATTCTCCCGCCCAAACCCAAACCACCCCGGTTTTCTTCACCACCACCACCACTGTCTACCACCTTTCCACCTCACTCCCCAAATGCTTAACCACTCCTCCACCTCACATCCTCCCAAAGTTCCTTAATTGCAATAAACCCGCCAAGACTTTTTCCGCCAAAATTGCCAAATGGACGAATATGATGAGTTTGATGGATCCAATGGTTGGAAATAGGTGGGAAACATTCAGAGGTCGATAAGAAGCTTAAAAAGATCAATATAAAGAAGCTTGGAGCAATGTAGAAAATAATCTAGTGTAATCTTTAATTTTCTTAGTCGTTTTAATCAATTTAAGCTTTCCAATGTAATTTCAACCTTTCAAGCACTTTGTTTAAGTATTTCAATGTATTGTACATCTTTATCAATAATCAATTTCAAGTTTTAAAGATCATTTTCAAGTTTATGCATTTTCAAGCTTAAAATCTCAATTTAGCTTAATGTTGTTTGTAGCTGTTATTTTGGACTCAAAAGCTCATATAAGCTCCTTATATAGCTTATGTAAGCTATTAGATACCTTTAAAATCATTTTAGAGCTTTAATTCAAAAATTACCAAAAATACAAAAAAAAAATTAGTCATAAATAAAAAATCAATGGAAATGGAGATCACAATTGAGCAGGTGAATATTGGATTGCCCTTGGGTTTAGAGCTTCTTGGGAAGCTATAGGTTGTTCTCAAATTCTGGTTTTCGCTCACTTGGAATCCATCTTGTAAGCTTGTTACTCCATTTTAGCATTTAACTGTTTAAGTCACTTATTAGCTTAAAGCTTTGTGTTTCTATGTTTATTAGTTATAGTTAAGTAGAATTAAACATTAAAAACAAAGTTGCTTGTTCTTTACAATTTGTAGTTACTAAAAATCTTATTTTAACAATTATTATAGCATAAGTGTCAATTCTTAGTTTCATGTTGTTATTGTTGATGTTTAATGCTTATTTAGTCTTATTGTATGATAATATAAGGTCTTTAATCAAGTGCATGGTCTAAATTTGTGAAATCCTTTGGAAATCTTCAAATCGCTTAGTTAAAGTTTTGTTTGGATATTGTGTTATCCGTTAGAGGCCGTTGTGTTGTTGCTTGTTGTTGTTCTATGTCACAATAGGATCTTATAACTTAGTGCAACATTAAAAACCAGTCCTTGTTTGATAAAAAGTCAAATTCACTTTTAATCTCACTTAAATTGTTAACTGTTAGGTTTTAAAGTGTAAAAATTATCATAGTTGCTTAGAACTTGTTAATCTATCTTAATTTCATCTTAACATAGCTTATTATAACAAAATCAGTAAGTAGAATCAATTCAAAGTTCACTTAAGTCAACTTAATAGTGTAACTTAAAAAGTCAAATTTTCAGTTTAGTCGTTTTTGAATAAAATAGATAATTTTATATAGGACTTAATATTAAGTTTCAAGATTTGAGCTTTTGGGATATTGATATTCAAATGCTCATCTTTACCATAGTATTTTTTATAATCTCTATGGCTTATTAAACTGCTTAATTTTTATTTCTTTTAAGCCCTTTTTCAAAACCTCCCCTGTACTCAAAGGGAGTGTTATCTAACTCATTTTAATAAGCTCCACACAGAGCTTCATTAGTTGGACTTAGAGTTTGAACCTTGGATTTTTGGAAAGCCAAACTACCCATCTCTTTAGTCCAAGGCTTATTTTTCAACTCTATAACTTATTTGATAGGGTCGCTTATAGCTTTTTTCTTTGTCCCATTTCAATCGTGTAAACCTGCATACCCAAAGTGTGCTCAAAGCCAGTTTTCACAAAAGCTTAATAGTGGAGTCAAGCCTTTGTATATTTTGGTTTTCTGAGAAGCTCACTTCTAGCCGCCTTTGTTGTTCCTTATTTTGAGCTTTGGAGCTTTTGCCCCTAAATTTTAATCTAGCTTGTGAAACCCAAAAATCCTTTGCAGGTAAGTTTGGTTTCGTTTAGTACAATTGCTTATTTGCTTATTTTAAGCTTATCAGTGTAGTCCTTTGTGCTTTTTAGCTTCATATAAGTAGCTTTAGCTTATTTGTGTCTTATTTTACCTTTGGTTCCAACTGTGAAGCTTATTTGAGCTTGAATAATCAAAATAAGTCAAAAGCTTCACTGTTAAGCCAATAAGCCTTCAAACTGCTTATTTTTAAGTTTTAAAATTTTTGTTTTTATTAAAGTTACTTATAATCAGTAGTATAATAGTTTTGTAAAAGAAAAAAACACAAAAACATCATTTTTAAAATAGTGATAGCGTTTATTTAATAGAATTTAGCTTTTTAATTTTCTTTTTCAGCTTATTATTAAGCACTTTCTGTTTTAATAATTTTCTTAGCTTTCATTATCATAGGATAATTTTATAAAAATTTCATAATTTTCTTAGCTTGTTTAGTATTTATTAGAATTTAAAATAGTTAAAAGTATTAAATAATTAATAATAAATAAATAAAAACATAAAAAATATCTTTTCAGTTTTAAAATTAGTTTTATAGTACTTTAGATTTTTCTAAGTTAAAATTTCATTTTTCTAGGTTAATTTTATATTTTCTTGTATTTAAGTGTATTTTAAATAATTAATAAATAGTAATTAATTAATAATAAATAGATAAAAAGTGTAAAAAATATATTTTCAGTTTTAAAATAAGTTTTATAATATTTTAGATTTTTCTAAATCATAATTTCATTTTTCTAGCTTTATTTCACATTTTCTTATATTTTAGAGTATTATTAAATAGTTAAAAATAGTTTTTAATTAATAAAAATTAAATAAATAGTTATAAAAATATATTTAATTTTCTAATAATTTTCTTTCATTATTAGAATTGTAAAAATATCATTTTCATATTTGTAGGTCTTTTATTTATTAAAACTCACGTTTTAATTTGGTACGTTTACGTATAATTTAGTTAACGTACGCATTCACGTTTGTTTAATCTGATTGTTGTGCTTTATAATTCTGTATCCAAATACCATTCTAATCAATCAGTAGTGTAATTACCAATCAAAATCCTTACAGATCATTATCCTTAGTGATCATTCGACATCTGAACGCTTTTAAGCACCATTAATCCTCCGTGACTTAACACCGAATCCACTATATTCCAAGGAAATTGCATTGGATTTAGATGTTTGAATTTTATTACGGTTGACCATTCACAAGTGGTTGACTTGTGTAATAAACTTGACAGTTTGAAGCGAATCAGTCCTCTAACTTTAGAAACAGCAGCATATCTTTGATGATTATGTTCTTCCAGAAACCTGGAAAAAAAACTTCTTCTACAAAAAATAAAACCAAGAGTTAATTACATAATTGGTCCATTGATCTTTAGAAATGTCCTCGGAACCTCGTGGTATGCAAAGTTACGGATTTGGTCCTTTGACGGGTCATGTTGTTAGTTGATCTAACTCAAACCACGGACGCATTTATGTAAAAAAAAAAAAAAAAAACTAAAAACCGATTTAAAAACACTTTAAAAAAACACTTAAAAAGAACATTTAAAAATATTATATATTTGGGCATTTATTTATAATGTGAGGTTTAAAAAATTTATTAAACAGTTTTAAAAAAATGCTTTTAGCTATTAAAAGTTTTTAACGCTTAAAAGTTTTAGTTAATACTTAAAAACATATTTAATAAAACGTTATAGGAAGTCCAGATGAAAAACGTGATATAAAAGGTGTGGATGAATATACAATCGACAAAATACGCATTAAAAATTTAAGCCCCCACGTTGTGAGGGCCTAATTTTAAATTTTTTTTATTCTAAAAATTTTATTATACTTAAAATTTTTAAAATTAGGCCCTCACAACGTGAGGGCTTAATTTTTTAATGCGTATTTTGTACGATTTTTGTATATTTTCATCTATTTTTATACTGCTTTAGGTTTTTTATAATGCTTTTATTAAATATGTTTTAAGTATTAACTAAAATTTTAAGCTTTATAAAAAAACTTTTAATGCTGATAATTTTTTAAACATATAAAAATTGTTTAATAAATTTTTTAAGCCCTCACATTATAAATAAGCCCAAATTTAAGTATAATAATTTTTTTTTAAATGTTCTTTTTTTAAAGTGTTTTTTTTTTTTTTTTTAGTTACATAAATCGTCCCTGTGGTTTGCCAAGTTAACGGTCGTTAACGGTCAACTACAAATATGACCCGCCAAAGGACCAAACCCGTAACTTTTGCATACCACGACATGACCCAAAAAAACACTGAGGACATTTTACGCAATATCCGACAAACCACAAGGACCAATTATGTAATTAACTCTAAAACCAAGGTTAAAAAATGTACATAAATCACATATAACTTGTATAAAAATCACATATGATTTTTAAAAGAACTTGCCGTAGTTCACAAGCCTCTTGTAGGAATTGTAGGTTCCGTAATCAATTATCAAGGATGATCATCGATGTTACACTCTTCTTAATGTTGAAAACAACAACATAAAAATGATTGGAGACACGAATCGGGAAAAACGCCTATTTCAACAAAATAAAGGAAAGTTAAAACTCAAATTTGACTTCTACAAAATTAAATTTCTAATGGAATGAGAAATTACCAATTCAATATCTCGCAAGAGACCTAGAGTAAATTGTCATCGCCATTTTAAAACGAACCAAAATCTCCACCAAAACATATTCCACCGCTCATCTTCATCAATAAGTTTTTTTAACCATAGCTTCTATCTGTATTAAACAAAAAGTCATATGCTATTTTAATCCTTGAACTAAATCATGTTTATGTGTAAAATATCATAATCATATATGATTCACTCAAAATCGATATGAATCTGTGAATCATGTATGATTACTCGTGATCATATATGAATCGCCGGAATCATATATGTTCGATGAGAATCATATATGATTATACAGAATCTTATATGATTCACTCAGAATCATATATGATTATTCAGAATCATATATGATTCTCATCAAATTTGATTTCACTTAGATAACATATGAGTAAAAACTGATTGAAAAAGTTGAATTAAAATAAAATAAAATAACTTACAATACAGCCGTGGGAAAAAATGTTCTTTTGGTGACTTCGATCCTTTTAAGCGTATTCTTCATAATTCAAAGATGCTCCCTGAGTCAATAACATTTGCATCTACCCACAAACTTGTGCCAACGTCTCCATGTTCAAACGTATAGATCTATACCTCATGGTTACCGTAACTTAGTTTGAAAAACCGTTTACTAAATTAAAAAACAAAACAAAAAGGTGAATTAGAAATGTTATTACAGAATAAAAATAAAGACCAAAACAACATAAAATAAAGTAAACTTACAACTTATCGCCTCAGATTCAAAACAAGCTATTCCCCAACTCAAACTCAACCCTCTTAAGAAGAGCGATAATTGTCGTCTTGTTAGGAATTAGAAATTCCAGGTATTAAAGAGTCGGTCACCTCAAGTATATGTAATCGTTAGAAAGCTCGTAGTCATAGTACTTTTATGTTAAGTAGTATTTAGTTTTGTAACACCGTGGAGGACGGACGGGCCTTTACCCACAGTATGCCCTGATCCACGTTCGTGTGGCGCTTTTATTGTAAGACTATAAATACTCTCTACCTTCCAAGGTAGAGAGTTGGAGCTCATAATAATATTTTCTTTCTCTCACTATAGTTCCCAACTCTCTTCCTTTCTCTCACTAGAACTCTCTCTCTCTCTAACATTCTTATACGCCTACTTTGATCATGGTTTAGAGTGTTTGTGAAATCCAATATCCAACAATTGGTATCAAGAGCCATGGTTTAATCACTCATCTTTCATGCTCTTTGTTTTGGTGGATTTCTTAAGGTTTTTGGAGTATTAAGGGTTTAGGAGAGTTTGATTCATTTGGACAAATTCTTGTGTTAAAGTTTGAATTTTGCTTGTACTTTTGTGTTTAGGATCATCATATGTGTTTATGTTTTGAATTGGAAGCCTTAAATCATTGTGGTTTGGTTGTTTTGGATTGATAAAGTGGTTATTTTGGAAAAAAGGACTAAGCGAAGTTGTGTCTCTGGACTTGTGTTTCTTCAAAGCGAAGTTGCTTTGTTATTTAAAGCGAGTTGGTACATGCTTACTTAGTCGTTTAGCGAGTTGATATTTATGCTACTTGGGTTCTAAGCGAGTTGTTTCTTGGTTTAATTTGAGATCTAAAGCTTAACTTGCTACTTAGCGAGTTGTAACGTTAGCGAGTTAACTTAAGCGACTTAGTGTTCAAGCGAAGTTGATTGTGTTAAGCGAAGTTGAGACTAAAGCGTTAGTTGGCTATTTAGCTTACTTGATTAATTAAGCGAAGTTGAGTGTGTTATGCGAGTTGACCGCTTATGCGAAGTTGTGTGTTTAGCTTAACTTGTTCATTTAGACCTTTTTCTTCTTCGTGTTACGCTCTTACGGTTGTTCTTTTGGTTTAGTAAAATCCCGTGAAAGAATCAATTTTCCGGTTTAATCAAAGAATTGCAAAATCCCGTAGAGCTTGAAACATGTCTACAAACATTCCTACTATCATCTCCATCGTCGAGGATGTTCAAGCAACCTGGTTCAGATACTCGTCCACCCATGCTTGATGAACGACTACGATTCTTGGGCTCAACGAATCAGATTGTACTGCCTTTGAAAGGAAAATGGTGTCAACATTCTCAAATCCATTGATGAAGGACCGTGTCGAGTTGAGACGACTAGAGATGTACTTGATAATCACCAAGATGGAACTCGATTTACGGAATGGACAGACCAAAGATGTATGATGAGCTTGACGATAAGGAGTAAAAGAGATTCGATGTCGATATCGTGGCTTCAAACATTGTTCTTCAAGGTCTTCCTAAAGACATCTACAACCTGATCAATCACAACACCAAGCAAAGGCAGATGGGATAATGTCAAGATGCTTCTCTCAGGTTCATAATTAACTATGGAAGACAGAGAATCACAACTCTATGACGAATTTGAACACTTCAAGATGAAACCCGATGAGAGTGTCTATGAGTACTATGTGAGATTTCATAAGTTGGTGAATGACATGAGGAACATCCGAATGACTATGCCTAACATTCAGCTGAACTCAAAATTTGTGAACAACATGAATCCCGAATGGCACAAGTTTGTCACCTCTGTGAAGCTCACTAAAGGATTGAAGAATACAAACTATGAGCAACTCTATGCCTTCCTCCTTCAGAATGAGAGACATGCTATGTTTGAAAAATTGGTTCTTAATCAGCTCAAAACCAACCAGGGAGAGACAAGCTCGTCTAATGACTCAACTGCCTTCTACTCAAAACATCGGAATCACAACCAAAGCCTCACAAGTCATACCCATGGGAAATAGTAATCACAAACTAACCCCGATCCTATGTTCAAACAAGCCGATGTGCGATGCACACGGTGGTAATTTCATTAATCAACTAGCTCTTCTGATTAGTCAAAACATGAATTCTCTCCCACAAACCAATAACAACCTCTGAACAGCATCTAACCCACACAATCAAGCTATCAAGTAAAGATGGGAGGATCGTGGTGCAACCAGCTCAGAAAGACAAGATGATCGTGGAAGAGGTGGAGCCTCAGTAGAGGTTATGTTGGTAATCTGAATCGAGGAAGGAATGGTAATCAAGGTCAAGCTAAGCCGATCAAATGTTATAATTGTGGTGGTGAGGGACACATTGCAAGGAACTGCACATCTCCAAAGCGCCCACAGAATGCCATTACTTCAGAGATAAGATGCCGCTTGTGCAAGCTCGTGATAATGGTGCCGCTTTGGATGAAGAGGAATTGTTGTTTTTAGCCGAGGGCAATGCCAAGACCTATGATGCGATGTGGATGAGCGACCTATTCAGAGATAGGTCACAATCATCGAATGCCTTTCAAGTCGCCATTGTGATGCATACGACTGATGTGGATGATGGACCCATCTGCACACACAATCTTTATGGCTAGCATTTCTCCAATGGTTTCTCCCAAGGTCTCCTCTTCACCACAAGCTAGCCCATCCAAAGACAAACTCATCTCAGAGGTACTAAAACTATACGATGATGCCGATGTGCAAAAGATGCATGACAAAGTACTATCAACTGAAACTTTTGTATCAAATATTGAAAATATGGTAATATCAATGTTGTCCCATATGATCAATATGTGAAACAAAGTGAAAGTGAAGTTGTACCAAGTGATGCATCTCCTGCAATCAACAATGACTATATTTTTGATGAATACACTGCCTGTGCCCCCGATGAGTCTCAGTAATATCCTAATTAAATGCCTATAAAGAACGTGTTGCTATTTATGAACAACGTGCTAAATTTGAGTTGACCACTCGTGAGCAGGAAATGGATGACCAAGTGCGCATAATTATTAGAAAAGTAATTTTCGAGAAGAAGTATTAAAACAAGAGTTAAATTCCTTGCAAGAAAAGCTTTCTAAAACCGCTAAGCAAAAACAAGAACTTCAAGAAAATGTGAAAATGCTTAAGCAAGAATTTAATGCAAAGGAATCAAAACTCTTGAAAGATTTTTCTAATCTGAAAACTTTGAAAACAAACTTGAAAACAAGTTGTACATACAAGGGAACACCATTCAGACCGCTCACATGATCACTAAGCATAGGGTCCTAAGCGATAAGCATAGCATTCCCTTGTTAAGGAACCAAATCCAGAGGTCATTAAAAGGGCTAGAAATGCTCATAAGGTTCTTTATGATGGCAATGAAATCCTTAAACCAAGACAGAAACCTAGTTTGCTTGAGTGCACGAGGAAGATAAGAAATCCGATGAAGTCACTAGGGAAAAGATGAACAAGAAATTAGATGATCCTAAATGTAGAGAGAAGAAAATAAAGATCACACCCCATGATTACAAGAAGGAAAACTGGATTTCCTTGAACATGTTTAAACCTCGGACATTGTTGACTCCCGAACAAGTTTTCTGGAAAATGGATTTAGATAAGCGTAAAGTCGAAAATATTGTTGAAACAAACCCTCCTCTTTGGAAAATGCCTAGAGCGACTGTGTATCCTCCTAATACACCAATGCATCTTGTTCCTAGAACAATTGCCACTAAAAGCAAGACCTTAATTAGCCAATATGTTATACTTCAACTATTTGTTGATTTTGAGAAAACTTGCAAGAAAAGGATCACACCCACCGGTATTACGGAAGGAGAAAGGGGTTTTGAGCAAATGAAAGAATGTTATTTAACCGAGGTCATGCCTTTCTTTAAACTTCTAAAAGATCACTTTGAGAGTCTTAAAAAGGGGATTGAAACCGATATTAAGGGAATGGAAAAGGAATTTGATGCAATGATAGTTGAAGTTAGTGACTATGAGCGAGCACTAAAATATAATGAGATTGAGAGGAAGAACTTGCATACACTAAATGAGAACCTGATTTCTGAATGTATTACTCAGGATGTGTTTTTCACCGCTACAAATTGTTCCATTAATGCTTCCAAATTTCATGAATTATCGGTTGCACCGAAAGTCTCCCATGATCGTGTCATTGAGCTTGAAAAAACTAATTCTGAACTAAACGAGAAAATTGAACCGGATGATCACGACAATTTGGTTAAACATTTTTCTAAACTCGAAGTTGAGCATTTTAATTTACAACTAAAATATCAACATCTTAAAGAAAATGTCAAAACTTCAAATATCAAGACATCCTCAGATGCTCCAGAGTTTGATGCAGCTTTTCAAATTAACAAACGTGATGAACAGATTCAAGCTCATTGCAACACGATCAAAAAGTTGAAAGCCCAAATCTCTCAATTAAAGGGTCAAACGAACAATATGACAAGCTCCCAAATGCCTCCTCCTTTAGATTCTCCGAATTCTCAAACTTTTCATCTTCAAAACTTAGTTGATGCCTTACAAAAGGAAAACGAGAGTTTTCTAGAAGAAAATGAAAAAGTTAAACGACATTTTAAAGAGTTATATGATTCAATAAAAGTCACCCGTGACCAAAACAACGAAAAATAACGTCTTTACAAAAGGAAATTGAGAATCGGAAGTAGGGAAATGGGAAACCGCCACTTGTTTTCAATAAGAATGTTGTCTCAAAGTCACCCTTAGACTGCAAATACACTGTGACACTTAAATATATTCCTCCTCATCTTAGGAATAATGAACATGCTTTTCATGAATACTGTGCTCACCTTAAGGATAGTCTAGAATGTCTCCGTGAGATTGTCGAAGAGGATTTCATTAACAAACCTCTTGATAGTGAAATTAGGTTTGCTTGCCTCCATGCCAAACGATCTCAAGAGTTGCTAGAATGTGTAATTGCAACATGTCCCAAATCCTTAACCTTAGGTGCAAAAGGCAAACCTGTGATGCCTTGTTCTATGCCTAGTGCCGAGCCTTCAAACCATTCTAGGCCCATTTTTAAGAAAGTATACAAAGAATGTGTCGCCTAGTAATACTGATCCTTGCACGCCTAGTTCAGAATGCAAAAAGTAGATCAACCAACTAATGTTCCCATAATTCCCTCTACAGATCAATGACATTAAAGCGAAAGCGTGTCAAAGTCTCAAGACAATACAAGGAATGATAGGACCTCGCAAGCTAAAAATGTGCATTGGAAGAAAGTAGAAGACCAACCTAGGATCTTTAAGCTTGTGTTGAATAAAACGAATCGTGTTGATTCTAGTATTAGCCTTAGGCGTACTGTAATTAATTCAATTTCGATACTATTTGCAAACCTTGTAATGATGTATGCTTGAATTCTGTTGCTAATCATGAATGTGGTGTGAATGCTTTGTCTAATGCTGTCAAATGCCCACTTAAAATTGTTAATGCTAATAATCGTGCAAATAAGGCAAAAAGGCAAAAACGAAAGACTGTTAGAAAACAATGGAAACCCACAAGAAGAACTTTTATAAAGATAGGTTATTATTGGATACCTTTTGGCCATAAGAATAATCAGCTTTGTTCTCAAACTGCTAAGATTATGCCCACTAGAAAATGGATGCCTACGGTAGAACTATTCCCTTAAGAAGTGAACATACTTTGAATAGGTCAAATACGCATACACCCATTGCATCTATTCCCAATGATTCCATTGCTTCTACTTCTGATATGGATGTTTCTATTTCTGATGTGGGTGTTCCAATTACTATTACTAACCAAGTGGAACCCATTCTTGCATGGGGATCCCAATTATCCAGCTATCCATTTTTGTCTGTGTTCAACCGCAGATCGCTCAAATCGCTCGTGGTACCGGACTCAGTCGCTCCAAGCATATGACCGAGACCGGTCGCGCTCATGAACTTCGTGAGCAAATTCATCTGACAGCTTAGATTCGGTAATGATCATTTCGTGCAATTATGGGTTATGGTGATTATGTTGTTGGTGATAGTGTTATCTCTAGAGTATACTATGTGGAAGGTCTTGGTCATAATCAATTCTCTGTCGGTCAATTCTCGTGACTCGATCTAGAAGTAGCCTTCTAAAACATACTTGTTTTGTTAGAGAACTTGATGGTAAGGAACTTTTAAGAGGAACTCGTGGTTCAAATCTTTACACCATCTCTATAGAAGATATGATGAAGTCTTCTCCAATTTGCTTGCTGTCAAAGGCTTCAAAAACAAAGTCATGGTTATGGCATCGACGCCTCAATCACTTGAACTTCGGCACCATCAATGATCTCTCCAGAAAGGACTTAGTTGTAGGTTTACCTCGACTAAAGTATGAAAAGGATCATCTTTGTTCAGGATGTCAATTGGGAAAAAGCAAGAAGTATGCCCATAAACCCAAACCTACTAACTCGTCACAGAAGTTCTTCATACAATTCATATGGATTTATGTGGACCAATGAGAGTGCATAATATCTTTGGGAAGAAATATGTGTTAGTTGTAGTTGATGATTACTCTAGATTCACCTGGGTCAAGTTCTTAAGGACAAAGGATGAAACTCCCGATATCATCATCAAACTCATCAAACAATGCAGTTCGACTTAACAAAACCGGCCGTAATTATCCGACAGACAATGGAACCTGAAGTTTGTTAACAAACAACTTAGTGAATTTTATGAAATCATTGGAATCACCATCAAAGAAGTGTTCCACGAACTCCTCAACAGAACGGTGTAGTTGAAAGGCTAAATCGAACTCTTGTAGAAGCTGCTAGAACAATGCTGATTTACTCTAAAGTTCCAATGTTTCTCCGGTCAAGCTATTGCCACTGCATGCTACACACAAAATCGTTCCCCGATTCACACTCGCTCATGGAAAGACACCATATGAACTTGTCCACAACAGAAAACCTAATCTCTCTTTCCTTCGTGTGTTTGGAGCATTGTGCTATCCAACTAATGAGGGTCAAGACTTAGGCAAACTTAGAGCTAAAGCAGACATTGGAGTATTTGTAGGGTATGCACCAAACAAAAGGGATACCGAATCTACAACAAAAGAACCCGAAACATCATGGAAACAATTCACGCTACGCTTGATGAGCCGACGGTCAAACGCTCTAACAATTCCAGCCTGACCCGCACTTCAAAATGTCCCAATTGGTTCATCCCTTGTTCCAAACTCTTCTCAAGAAACTCCATATGTACCTCCATCTCAAGATGATTTAAAGAAATTGTTTGATCCTATGTTTGATGAACTTTATGATCCAAGTACTAATGAGGTGTTGATCCCTACAACAGAGGCTGCTCATATTCAAGTGAATGAAGTCAATCCTCAGCCTCAATATCTTTAAGTCAAGAAGCACCTCGCCGCGATCCTTCCGCCTCATCAACAAATCATCATTCTTCAAATGTACATCATGGAACTGTTTCTCGCATCAATGATGAAGTTAATCCCTTTGCTACTCCTGAAGATGCTCCGTTTGAAAACATATTTGCTCGAATCTTCATCGAACCATCTTCGCGTCGGAGACATCAACTCGCTACTTCAATTCCTCAACAACTACCACATGAACACCTTCGAAAATGGACTCACGATCATCCATTAGACAACATCATTGGAAATCCTCTCGCCCAAGATCCACACGGAAACAACTTGCAACCGATGCCTTATGGTGCTTCTTCAACTCAGATCTCTAAGATCGAACCAAAAGATGTTAAAACCGCCATGAATGAAGATAGCCGGTTCAATGCTATGCAAGATGAAATTCATGAGTTCGATCGACTAGATGTATGGGAGTTAGTACCGCCCAGATTGTGCTATGATTATTGCTCTAAAATGGATCTTCAAAGTGAAACTTGATGAGCATGGTGATGTGTTGAAGAACAAGGCTCGATTAGTTGCTAAAGGATACCGCCAAGAGGAGGGTATTGACTTTGAAGAATCTTTTGCTCCAGTTGCTCGAATCGAGGCAATCAGAATCTTTCTGGCTAATGCCGCTAGTAAGAACATGGTAGTCTATCGATGGATGAAGACGGCATTTCGAACGGAGACCTTAAAGAAGTCGCTTCACGTCAGCCAACCTGAAGGATTTGTAAATCAAGAGCATCCTACTCACGTTTATCGCTTGAAGAAGGCCCTTTACGGTTTAAAGCAAGCTCCAAGGGCATGGTATGATACCCTGTCAAAGTTTCTTCTATCAACCGGATTTAGCAAAGGAGCAGTTGATCCAACATTGTTCACCGTGAAGTCAGCAAACATTTAATTCATGTTCAAATTTATGTTGATGATATTATTTTTGCCTCGACTGACCCAATGGAATGTGATCGCTTTTCTAATGAAATGAGTTCAAAGTTTCAAATGTCAATGATGGGACAAATGTCATTTTTCTTGGGATTACAAATTTCACAAAGTCCCTGAGGCATTTTCATAAATCAATCTAAATATGCAACTAAGATCTTAAAGAAATTTGGATTTGATTCAAGTGACCCTGCTGACACCCCCATGATTGATCGAACCAAACTAGATGAGGACCACTCAGGAATCATGGTTGACCAAACAAAATATCAAGTATGATTGGATCCCTCGATGTACCTCACGCCTAGTAGACCGCATATCTTGTTCTCTCTTTGCATGTGTGCTAGATACCGTGCTAAGCCTACTAAAAGCACCTTGAAGCGTTAAACGGGTCTTTCGGTATCTCCAAGGAACCATCAATATGGGACTATGGTACCCGAAAGACACCGTTATGTCACTAACGGCCTATGCAGATGCCGATCATGCAGTTGTCAAGATACACGCCAAGCACGCCCGAGGTGCTCAGCTTTTGGGTGATAAGCTAGTGAGTGGTCTTCAAAGAAGCAAATGAGTACTTCTAATTCCTCTACAGAGGTTGAATACATAGCCATGTCATCTTGTTGTGCTCAAGTCTTATGGATGAGATCTCAATTATCCGACTATGGCTTTGAATTCAACAAAATCCCTCTGATCGTGATAATAAAAGTGCTATTGCTCTCTCATGCAACAACGTTCAACACTCAAGAGCAAAGCATATCGACATTCTACATCATTTCATCAGGGAACAAGTGGAAAAAGGTGTGGTGGAACTATATTTTGTGAGGTCTCAATATCGCTTAGCGTACATCTTCACCAAAGCTCTTCCAAGAGAACGCTTTGAGTTTATTCTTCCACGTCTTGGCTTGAAAAGTCTTCAACCAGAAACACTCAAACGCCTTCATGAGGAAGACGAGGAGTAAAGGTCTATCTTCATCTATCTCTTGTATATATCTATTCAAAAATCAAAATACAAAATTATAAAACCCTCAAAAACCATAAAAATCAAAAATTCAAAAATCTTCAAAAATATTGTCAATTTGTCATGCTTTTTCTCGGTTCGATCAATATCTACGGTTTGTGTCTGCATTCAAAGAATGACACGGGACTTTAGATGTTGTTCAACTCTTAAAAAAAAAATTATTATTTTTGGGAGAAAGAGAAACAATGGTTTATTGTCATTTCAGAAGAACCCGCTTTTCAAAGAAAGAACAGAGCCATACTTTATCATGTTTTCAAAATTCCATGCTCTGATTTTTTAAACATTTATCTCGAAAACTAACCGCTTTGAAAAATAACTCAATCTCTATTTTTGATAATCATCCTGGACTTATTTGTCAAAATATCAATCTCTCAATCAACAACCTATGTCATTGATTGAGGGGAGAATGATTTCAATTAAATTAAAAAGTTATTTGGCATTCAATTGTTTTCAAAAGATATTCATGCATGTTTTATCAATGGAGTTTAAAGTCTTAAAATCCGATCATTATCAGCTAAAACGCTTTCATAATCAAGTCACAATTCTCCTTAAAAGCTTTCAAAATCAATTTAAATCTATAAGAGATCACAAATCTCAAATGATTTGATAATTGTGATCGGGGAGAATGTGTGATTTAAATTGGATTTAAACCGATAATTCGTAAATGGTTTTATAAGGATGTACAAGCTCTCCTTCCCACATGTGACAAACGATTTCAAATTTTCCATGCACATGTTGAGGGGAGCATCTATCTTAAACCTATGATTTGAAATGTGATCAACTTATCTCAATGTGCAAGTTCCCTCTAGTATGTGCAAAACTCTTTTCAAATCTCGAGGCACATATTGAGGGGAGCAAAATCATGAAAACCTCATCCTTCCCCAAAATGCTTTATCTACTTGATTCGATTAGGGAAGTGATGTTGATATTTTTTGAAAATGGTAATCAAAGAAGTTAATTCTTTCTCTTGCCTCCGTGTGGAAAACTATTTCAAATACTTGATTCACATGTTGAGGGGAGTTCTTCTTCTAAAAATATCAAAAACAATTCATGTACAAAATGCTTTGATAAAATATCATAAGTATCTGGATTGATTTTCAAATGGTTTTCAATTGGTTCCTATGGCAGATGAACAATACCAAAAAGACCCACCAACTTTACATTATGTATGGTGATATAAGGACGATAAGGTTAGGTATGTGTTCCCATGATCCGCCAGAACCGGAGGGATCTACCCATGGACTATCCACTAGTTAGTGTAGAGTTCTTAGGTATGATGATAAAAGGAGAAAATGAGATATGGGAAGAGTGCGGACTAAGACCGAGCTAGTATCGAATAAACCCAACAAGGTTCTTGCTATGAAGTCTCGTAAGCGAAGGGGTTGAAGAATGAAAAAGAATTGAATGAGAAAAGGGTGAAAACAAATAGCCCTCTATTTATTCAACCTTAGGCGTAAAACCGGTTCAATTCATATGCTACGATGGTAACATCGGTATTGAAGACAAGACGCCATGGACCCAAAGGACGACCGCACTTCAACTTTCCAAACCACTCAAGTTCCTCTTAAAAGGACTTGTTTCATTCTCACTGGGAACCGACATTATCTATCAACTTTTTCTTAGAGATTGTTGATATTGAAGGAGGAGACCCTCTCCCTAGTCTCCGATATAGGATCCAAATATGCACAAATTGAGTCTAGTGCCACGAGATCATCAATAAATCTCATTAGGACACTTTCAATGAAGACTCTCTGCTTCACACAATGTGGAAAGAGAGATTATATCTTGAGTCCTACGCATTTTCCTTGTGGTATTGCCGTAACATCCGAAAGTGATGTGTTTACATATTCACTGTGAAGATGGAAAGCCTTCTCGAGCCAACATCTAACAAGCTCCTGGTAGGTGGCATGTGAGATCTATTATACAGATCAACCATGTGACAACCGAACGTAAACAATGGGGCTTATTCAATCTTTTGAATCAATCCCGGTTCAGTTATGGATTGACGGATACCTTTGAAAAACCGGTCTTTGTGCTTTAAAACTCTTTTCATTAGCACGCCGACCGTGTACTAATTTTTCAAATCAAAAGGTGTTTTATGATTGATAATTGATTTTCATTAAAACCTTCGTTATATTGCAAAACAATTTCTATTGAGCAATACACGATTGTTTTTCAAATCTCTTTTCATCAATCGCTGGACGAATTCGCCGGTTCACTCAATTCGTTGTCTTCTTTGAGACGCTCCGTTTGAGAACACTAATGCGTAAAACCCCGTCAAGGAAATTCTTCGAATTATACCGATCACAAAAGTACTTGTATCGATCAACGGGAACCGTGGGCCGTGTACCTCAATTCAACGAAAGTGATCAAAGACACTTTCGTACTCTTTATTGCTAACTATCTTATGCAGTACACCCCGACGCTTGCGTACCTGATCGTAATGGAGCAATCCATAGCCGCATGCTCACACAACACATTCATATCAAAAGAAATCATGATTGGTGCATCAATGACTCTGATATTCTAACTCCATGCTTCGCTACGCCGCCAATATCATGAATCAACGAATGCTTCCGCTACTCTGATGAGAAGATATCATGATCCATAATGTGAGCATGTCGGTCCGAAAGTCACAACATCACATAATACCAACACCACAATGGATGTATCAGAGATTTTCTATTAGCTGATGATCTCAAAAGTGGCTCAACATTATCACGCGTGGATCAAGAAAAGACCTCCACTTGGATTAACCAAACATGCAATGAGTGGAATCAATGACTACGAAGCCGGAGCAAAGTACTACATCAAGAATGCAAGATCAATTGTTAATGTAATATCCGATTGTATTCAATGTCATTTTAGTATATGTTTGAGGTGACCTCCCTTATGGGGAGATTGTTAGGAATTAGAAATTCCATGTATTAAAGAGTCGGTCACCTCAAGTATATGTAATCGCTAGAAAGCTCGTAGTCATAGTACTTTTATGTTAAGTAGTATTTAGTTTAGTAACACCGTGGAGGACGGACGGTCTTTACCCATCGTGATGCCGATCCACGTACCGCGTTGTGTATGGCGTTTATTGTAAGACTATAAATACACTCTACCTTCCAAGGTAGAGAGTTGGAGCTCATAATAATATTTTCTTTCTCTCACTATAGTTCCCAACTCTCTTCCTTTCTCTCACTAGAACTCTCTCTCTCTAACATTCTTATATGCCTACTTTGATCATGGTTTAGAGTGTTTGTGAAATCCAATATCCAACACGTCTTCTTATCCATGTATGGAGATGACAGGTAAGAAGATGGCTTAGGAACTCTTTTCTTAGGAGATGAACGAGTAACCACTAGTTCAGGAGTGTGAGGACACTCAATGTTAACCGGCTGAACAACCCGAGGCCAGTTAATATCATCCTGAATAAAAACAAATTTTTAGTTACAAAAGATTAAAAGAACAAATTATAAAAAGATTAAAAGATGAAATTTTTGTTTTGTTGTGTTATTACTCAACTTGAAACTTGTAAGATCAAACTGCTAAGAGAGAAAGGTTAAACAAAGTACATCATAATATGCATCGCAAATACAGTCAATCACCTCTCCGACCCAATCAAGATTTGTTTCAAGCCACTACGTATAACGCTTCTTCATTAATTATTGGTACTTCCTGCTCATCTTCAACAATGCCTCTCGCTAGCAAAAATCTTGCTTTCCAAATTATCTCCTCAACATCTTTATCCACCATCAACGTTCTCACCATCATCGGATCCTCTCCATCTCCCAATTAAAATCATCAACATGAACATCTTCAAATAATATAACTTCTTTAAATACTCCTCCATATTTCTCATATAATTCAAGAACTTCTTCAGCTATTCGAAACTCTATTAGCCTTTTTGTAATATCTTCAAGTTCAACCTTCTCACGAGATATGTTTGAAAGCTTGTTTTTAATCATCTTGCAAAAACTCTAAAGATAAAAACAAAATCATATAAGACATGTCACATAAAACTGAAATGAAAATATTGAATAATGTGTCAATTAGTCTTTAATCATATGTGATTCTGACATAATCATATGTGATTCAAACAGAATCACATATGATTCAAGTAAGAATCACATATGATTCAAACATAATTATATGTGATTCTGTTTGAATAAAATATGATTCTGTCATAATCACATATGATTCTGTCAGAATCACATATGATTCTATCTGAATCACATATGATTCTCTCCCAATCACATATGGTTCTATCGTAATCACATATGATCTCTCTCTCTAATCACATGTGATTCGTTTGAATCATATGTGATTGTAGTTCAAACAAATAATTCAAAAAAGACAGGAAAAGAGTCAAACCTGTTTATTAGTAGGAGGCACACAGGAAGTACGAGTCTCGCTCACATTCACCCCACCATCATAAAAACCTTCGGTTTCATGTACTTCATATTCATTCCAATATCCATGAAAATCCAATTTGCCTATGACTTGTTCTTCAATTTCAAGCTTTTGTCATAGATTCATCGAAGTTGTGCTCCAGTTTCGGATAGCAGGACAAAGAACGGATAACATTAAAACGCTCAAATTGTGTGGAATCAAGATACAGGAGTTGTTTAAAGTAAGAAAATTCACAATGAGATCATAAAAAACATAAACAAAAAACTGTAAACATAGAAAGGATAAACTTACAATCAAGAAGCACAATGGACCAATATAGTAGCCGCCAGATGTCTTTAGGAGTTCACTATATTTAAGACAGTCGTAAATATAACCACACCAATCAATTTGGGCAATGTTAGTACCTTCGGTAATACGTCTAAGCATAGTCAAATTAACAATTGCCTTCATTGTATCAGCTTTACCCATCACATTGGCAAATAACATAAAGAAGTTGACTTTAAACATAAAGTCAACTCGCTCTGCGAGGACCAACTTTGAAGCAATATGACTAGCTCGGATATCCTTCAACTTCTTTGGATAAAATTGCTTCAACCACAACTTCACAAAATCATCATCAAGAGATCTCTTGGGTAAATCAAATAAAGAAATTCCACCAAGAGGAATTCCTAAGATCTCGTGGATTTTCTCACGAGTGACAAGAATCGCCCCCTTCTCCAACACAAACTCGTAAGTTTTGTTATTAAACTTTGACACCACAAACCTTGCCAAACGAGATGGAAGTGTATCAATAGAAACCAAGTGCAATGAATAAAAACCAATATCCGACAAGAAAGATCCCATGTCAACTCTCGCATCACGGATTGTAGAAAACAAGCTAGAAGGAACTGTCCTAGAAAAGAGAACATTAAATTTACTCGGATACTGTTACTCTAACTGGCTCTGCTAGAAGAGGTTTCTTCTTCTTCTCTTTATTTGAATCTGACTTCAATACACGCTCCTTCTTCACTTTAACCTTCTCTCGCCTTCAACAAATGCTCCTTCTTAGGCTTCAATAAAACTACAGCCTTCTTCAAAGATTTCTTAGGCTTCGAGACATTTTCTTCTTCGACTTAGAAACACGCTTCCTTTTCTTAGTCCTCGAAACATCCTTCATCCGCTTGACACGCTTAGCCCTTTGATCTTTTGAGTCACTATCGGACTTAGAAATCTCTTTCTTAACCTTTGTACTCTGTCCTTAACACTATTTGATTTTAAATTCTTAATTAATTGCTCATCCTCTTCACTTTCCTCACCCCTGTCCTCTTCACTTCCCTCTTATTCATTAGACGATCCCCTTCCTCGCCCCTCACCCCTCATCCTCACCCTTGTCATCATACTCATCCTCGTCCTCATCACTATCACTACCTTCACGAGAACCACTATCTTTACTACCATCTTTATCAGACCCACTATTACTACCTTCACGAGAACCACCATCTTTACTACCATCTTTATCAGACCCACTATCATCTTTACTAGAACCACTAGACCCACTATCATCTTCACTAGAACCACTGTCTTCATCCTCTTGCTCCTCGACGCCTAAATTTTATCAAGCGGGTTTGGTTTCCCAACCGTAAGCTTGAGGTTTGACAGTAGGTTTGACATAAGGTTGAGGTTTGACACTAGTGGGTTTCGGTTTGACAGAAGGTTGAGGTTTGACGGTAGTGGGTTTGACAGAAGGTTGTGGTTTGACAGAAGGTTGAGGTTTAACAGGTTGTGGTTTGACAAAGATCTTTCGGTTTAACGACTATTGATTTTGGAGGAATCCTATTCTTCATAACTGCTCCCTTTGTCATCTTCGATTGTTGATTTTGATTGACTCAAGATCAAAATTTTAAATGTTAATAACCCGCAAATAATCTACTACAATCATATATGATTGTTAATAACTCAAACATATGATTCTAGTAGAATCATATATGATTCAAATAATTATATATATGATTCTAGCACTATAGAACCTTACTGATGCAAATAAGTACTAAGGAAATAAGCTACAATGACCAAGTAGTTACGAAAAGCTACCACAAGCTCAAATGAGTTCAAACCTACTATATTGAACTTGTAACAACTGATTCCAACTTATTCAGACCAAGAAATAAGCTAATAAGCACTTATGAAAATCCAAAATCCAAACATACTTAAAATTTCAAAGGAGCCTAACTAACCCTTTTCTGACTTATCAAACAGTGATCAAATAAGCTAATTTTTGAAAGATGAGGGAAAACAGATCAAGCTTGTATGAAAAACTACCTAAATACCAAAAACCATCAATTTCCAACTTCAATTGATACCTTAAAGTTGCCCTAGATCAGATGTACTTAGGAACTAAAACAAAATTTGCAAATCTTAGAACAAGCAAACACAGACTTTGCAGATTCAAATTAAGCTATTAAATGGACTTGGAAATGTGTTATAACTGAAAACAGATGGAGTTTAAACTATAAACTTTCTCAAAACCAAATTTCAAATAATTTCACAATCATTTGACCCTTCAAATGAGCCTTAGATCAGGTCTGTGCAAACACGAAAACCTTATCGGCCATTTTAGAAGGAAATAACCATTTGGTAAGACTGTATGAGCAACACGTGTCTAGTATTAGTCTTACAAACAACTAATGTATGTTTAACAAAACAAGTGTCTAGTATGACTGTATGAGCGGATGTGGCTAAAATAACAATAACATTAATTAAGCATTACTAGTATTTAAAAAAAAGCTCGTCCTTCAAAACGATCTGATTGAGCGATGAAGATAGAACCCCTCTTACAACAATAAACTTGTTTCCTATCATTGCACGTACAAGCAAAGATATTCTAGGTTGTATTGCTACCCACACTCCATCTAAGCGTAACTTTTAATATGACAGGCCAAATTAGCATATACTTAAACAAAATATCAAGCTGGAGGCTTCTTCACAGTCACCGTACAGATAACGACATTTGTCTGATAAGGTTAAGGCCTAAGACATATGGTAAAAGGATACTAGGAAACCAAATACCATGGTTGTGAATTACTTAACCTCATATACATCAAACTCACAACTGCTACACAAAATATCAAGGCATTCACAACGCATAGCACTCAAAATATTGCTAGTTCTTCATGCACATTTTTCAGGATCCTTTAACTTGATCTAAATTAACCCAATCTCGATACTTTAGTTTTCTTACAAAGGGCAACTTCAGATACAAATCATAATATATATTTGGCTCAATATTCAATTTATCATCCAGTGGTATTAGCTTAGTATTAGGATAACATAAATATCTTGTTCGGCTCGTATTTCATAAGCCAAGATATTTTATTTATTTATTTATTATTATTTTTTTAAATCTCAAAAATTTCTAAGTTATAAGCTTATCATGACTAGAAACTGGAAAAAAGCTCTTAAGCCGAAAAATAATCCGATTATGACATATAAGCCTAACAAAATAAGCTAAATGCAAATATAATTTAATAATGTTGACATTTTTCAGTTAATCGCCCATACATTCTATAAATGTAACTTATTCATATCAAAATAACTATATTATAACTACCAAACAACAGTCAATATCAACATTTTTCAGTTAATCACATATGCTTCACTTGTTTTCATGATAAGATATGAGCATAAGTGAATTTCACTAGTAAAATCATATATGATTTTACTAGAATCACATATGATTCTTGTAAGAATCACATATGATTTTACTAGTGAAATTCATTTATGCTCATATCTTATCAGTCTTCTCAAAACATGTGAAGCATCTACAATAACAATAAGTAACAAATAAGCAACAAAACAACTACTTATTATCAATAACAATCATCTACTTAACAATAACAACTACTTACTATCAAGTCACTAAACCTAAAATAAGCAACAAAAAACAGCTACTTATTATCAACTAGTTATTATCAATCACACCTAACACCTACTTATTATCAACTACTTATTATCAAGTCACTTATTATCAACTACGGAGTACTTATTAACACCTAACAGCTACGTATTAACACCTAACAGCTAATTATTAACAGCTACTTATTAATACCTAACAACTATTTATTATCAACTGCAAAATAAGGCAACCAAACCTAAAATAATCAACAAAATAAGCTGAAAAAAAACTATTATTCAATATTTGATGCTTTTAATCATAATCGACTGAAAAAAAAACTGAAAAAATTACCAGAAACAGGTGCTATTTCATTAAACAGGTGCTATTTCATTAACTAAATCCATTTTTGGATTGATGGTGACGGTTCACGGCGGCGCTTGTTGTGAGTGACGATTCTGATTGGGTGATTGATGGTGAGATGCGGTGATTGTGTGATTGTGATGGTGACTGTGTGTGATTGATGGTGAATCGGTGTGTGATGGTGAATGTGTGTGATTGTGATGAATCGTTGTATTGTGTGGGTGAAAAAGTAATGAGGTTGGGTGTGAGAAAGAAAGACAAATTTACCCTTGTTACTAAAAAAAAACGGATTAGTTCTAGACCGTGGATCAAAGTGGAATGAAATGCTATGATGACATGTTGGGATCTATGGTATTTTTTGGATCTACAAAGAACTTTTGCCTATGTAGTACGAGTAGTATAGATATGCATAAATCACATAAAATAACGAAGCCATATGCTACTCAAGAAAGAAAATCTCAAACACACCCATCATGTTCCAATGGTCCAAAAAATCACATAAATTTGTGTTCCCTCTCCATGCATGGGAATTCTATCGACTTGAAGAACCAAACGCATCCCCTAATCCATTTAATTTACCCTCTTTCTCTTTCAACTCCACCAAATTTCATCGCTGTAAATGATAATGATGATGAGCAATGGAGGAGGAGATAGTGCCAAGGAGGAGAAGGTTGTTGGCCGGTCGATTTTTGAGCATTCTGGTTGGGTTTATCATTTGGGCACTAATTCGCTTAAACGAGAATATTGCCATCGCCGATATCTACATGTTAAGGGGAAATATGTTATGATGTATAAGCGTAATCCTCATGAACATCCGAGCACTGTATGTTATGCTCTATTATTCAGTCATTATTAATTAGGGGGAAATATTTATACACAAATTGTGCAAGTTTTAGGCATGCGATCAATTAGGCATCAATATCAATATATCATTACACAAAAATAAGTGTTACAGATCGAAGTGCATATCCATAAAGTTTCTGTTGTTTTGTTATGCGAATATGTCATAGTACTATTTTTGTGTCCCATTATAAGTTCATAGTTTAAGTAACTACTTACGATTGTCGATATTGTTTTTTAACTTTTAAGAGTAACTACTTGCAATAAACATAGTTTGAGCATTAAAACCTTGAAAATGCCAAGGATGTTCTTCATAGTATCACATGTGTTTTCAGTTCTCAATTATATTTACCTTTGTACGCTCAATGCAGAAACCAATAAGGCGGGGTGTTGTTGGCCACACACTTGTGCTTGAAGAGTTAGGACGTCGTAAGGTCAATGATGATGTATGTCCCTTAAATCATATTTGCTAATCACTTGATGTATCATCACGTACGATTCTTAAATAGTTTAGTAATCCAATAGTGAGAAAGTTGACATGCTGCTTGAATTGTAACTTTTTCAGGATCTTTATGTTCTGAAGTTCTCAAACAGATTGGACGAGGAGAAAAAGGGTGAAGTAAGTTATACTTTCCAGCTTGCACTATTCTTTTTTCATGTTTCTTTTTTACATATTCATTCAAATAAATACATGTGTCTGTATAATGTATAAAACATTCCTGTTGTAACTTTTTCTACTTCTTAATATGTGTTATAACAATGTTGCAAGATTGCGTGTGCTACAGCTGGTGAAACCCGAAAATGGATGGAAGCTTTAGAACAAGCAAAAAAACAGGTAAAGTAAAAAGGGAGGCGACAAATGAGTCACTTACAGTTATGTTTTATCTATATCTGATAAAGTAAAAAGGGATCCGACAAATGGGTCGAAAATCACCCAAATTGTATTCTTAATGCCTATAAGTTCCTAAATAAATTTAATGATAAAACAGATTAGTCTTAAAATGTTAAACTTGTAATCATATGCGACAAACCAGTTGTTTACAAAAAAGGTTCACGTCAACCAACCTAGCCCAGCCCGTTTTGACCCATACAAAACTGACTCATTACCTGACCTGCCCGTTGTGTCACCACTAGCAGACATATATTAATAATCATACAGCCATTTCTCATCCACTATTCCATTCAACGATCATTAACAGGCTGAGTATGAACTTTCTCAGAGTTCGAATACAAGAAATAAATTGAGCATGGAGAACGAGTATGTCACATGATCTTGCTTCAACAACCACATCTCATTTATTTGTATTTTTATTTCCATATTTATCTACTAGACTCACTACACTATTTATTAATAAAGGATTAATCTTGGACGACATGGCCGTCGCCGAAGGGTAAAGCAATATGCTAGTGGTGTAAAGAGACTAATAAATACAAAACGCGGTAAGAGACAAATTTGAAAGCTACCATATATTCCTTTATATATATTCAAGCATCCACTCTCATTTGTAGGTGAATCACTTGTCCGTAGATCATTAAGCTTTGGTGCTAGCCGTAGAAGTGTTGAGTTCTGTGAAGGTGATACTGCTGATGTTGTTGAAGAATATGAGTGGAAATGTGTCCGCACGTCCCATGGTATACTGCTATTTCTTGAAATGAAAATTGCAAAATTTGGGTTTTAAATCTTATTTGATCATATGTTGCATTTCAGGTGTCAGAATCTTTGAGGATGTTTCTGGTTATAAGGTGCCGTTGCATTGACCCAAAACACTTTCTGTCAAAAAATTATAAAATCTTAACTAAAACAGTTAGTGTATCATTGAGTTTACTTTTGAAAGGATTATAAGCTGATTTTTCAATGTTCTCAGGGAAGGAAAGGTGTCCTTGTAAAGGCTGTTGGTGTTATGGAAGCGAGTACAGCTTTCGTGTTTGAGGAGATATTGAGCCTTGATCGACACCAGAGATATGAGTATGCTCGTGCTGATCAATCTATTTTTGAATTTGATGGTTATGCAGGATAACTGTTTCTAGACATTTATATAGCTCATATTCGTGCTTTCAGGTGGGATGTGTTGACAAGCGATCTTGAGCTAGTAGATTCTATAAGTGGAAACTCTGATGTTATTTATGGAAGTTACGATCCTAGATATTTAACTAGGTACATCATCGACTAGTTTTGCCTCTTGGTCCTGTTCTATAATCATTTTGTAACTCTGACCTTCAACCCTTGTTGAGTTGGGCTGGTTGGGTCGAGCCACAAACAATTTTTTGTCTTTATTTTTTTTTTATTGGAGGTAAATAACTTAATGTTCTCGTGTTGTTCTTGTAGGTGGAAGTGTAAGCGTGATTTCTTAATATCTAGGCAATGGTTTTGTGATCAAGATGGAACATACAGTTAGTAAAAAAATTCCATATATTTTTCCTTTACTTTTTTGCAGCATTTGGTAAACTTTCAAATACAACACTGTTCACTTCTATTGTAAGAACATGTATGCAGTAGTTACACATCTTGAACCACACTCATTTATTGCATTTTTAATCTATGATGCAGCACTCTTGCAGTTTCCGGCAGTACATAAGAAACGACCTCCAAAGTCAGGATATCGGAGAATCAAAATTAATCGTAAGGAACTTGTTGTTTCTATTACACATACATTGTCCCTTTGCCACCTTTTGTCACTAGTATTGATTTGTGCACTATATGATCATTTATGATTTCTTCTAATAGCTTTTGAATTCTTAAATCAGCATCCACTTGGGAGATCAGGAACTTAAGTACGCATGCCCCAACAAATACCAGTAGGTGTCTCGTAACACATATGTTAGAGGTACAATCTAAAAGATGGTCTAAATGGAAGTCTAATCAATCCTCAAAGTTTGAAAAGACAGTTGCCTATGCCTTGCTGAGTCAAGTATCAGGTTAGTACTTCCCTTATTTTTAATACAAATAAACCATATGGGTGGGTCGATTAGTGGGTCACAAAATGTTCAAGCCAAGAAATTGATTTTTGGTGAGGTTCAAGCTGTCCAGAACATTTTTTGGCCAAAAAGTTTAAATATCTATACACCATTAGTGTGTCAAATATGATTACGAAAGGAGCTTTTATGCTTTAGACTTACACGTTATGCTTTGAGTGACTATCGACCTGAATGACAGAATTATCATCTAGCATATGGAATATTAGCATACTTTTGGTGAAACAATCTAGATTTAAGAAAAGTTTTCTAGGTATACAATGGATCCTTCCTAAAAATATCATGGCATTTTATAAACAGATAGGTATATAAATAATTAGCAAAGATCTCTAAACTAACAATAGTAAATGAACATTTTTAAATTTCAGGTCTAAAGGCATACATGGGTGCAAAATCTGCATCCAAATCTAAATCATCAACCAATAAGGAAGTTTCTTCATCAAATAATGAATTTGAGGATGATGATGAAGTTGCCGATGACTTCTATGATGCAATTTTTGCTTGTCCGTCCTCAGATGATGATGACGATGAGGATGATGATAGTGATTACGATGAGTCTCCACATGCCAGCAAGGTTTGTTGCTACCTTCATAATGCAACTTTCACCTCATTTTTATTTTATGTGCTGAAATATACTAGTCTGATATACTTCTTCAGTTCTACGCACTAGTGCATACTGTGTATAGGTAGTTTAACAAATGATCTTGTTGTAATTCTACCCTTTTAATTTACTAGGGCCATAGTATGAAGCGGAGTCTTTCCTGCTTGGATCAAAAGAGGACCTCAGGTGTCAGTTTGAAGTTTTATGCATTATATGAATAAATTTTTACCCATAATTATGAATGGGTCAACTTTGGTTATGTTTTAACTGAAAAGGGTCAAGGCGTTGGATATATTCGAAGTGCTTAATGGGTAAAAGGGTTACTCCCGGTAAAATATTATTACTCCAAAAAACAATTAAGTACAACGGATGTGGGTGAGTCCCACACCTCCTCAGCCCAAGAAGGTAAACCAAAAGCGCTACAGTTCTTAAGACCTAAACTAACATAAGAAATGACATGTAATACTTACACAAAATAAAAAAGAACAACCTATCTAAGCTGACCTAAACTAGCATATTCGAAGTGCTTAATTTATAGCTTCTATTTCATCTGATTAGATAGTAATGCCAATGGTGAGCTAGATCCACTTGCATCTCCGCATATTCTTGATCCTAGCCAGTTTCATGGTTCGATGCATGAAGGAAAGAGTGAGACCGATACCAATTGTTGGGACTGACTCCAAATGGTACAGGATTTATGATAAGAGGAAAAAATTACTTGACAGATAATACTAAGGTGAGTTATTACTAATTTTAGTCTTGTAACATTTGGTGATATTCGGATGCGCGTTTTCAAAAGATTTATGCAAACCATCAAAACAACATTGTGTTAATAAAAAGCTAATGAATTTCATAATGATTAATTTTAGGTGCCCGGAGGGGATCCCCTTTTAAAGCTTATAGCAGTTGATTGGTTCAAAGTTGACCGTCCTGTAAATAAGGTGGCTTTGCATCCCAAAAGCCTTGTGCAGGTAGTCAAAAGTTTTTTGATCTAATCTTTCTACATATCATTAAAGTTAATGATCATAGGGTATGTATGCAAGCATGACTATAGTTTCTAATACTAGAGGTGGCAAAATGGGTGGGTTTGGAGCAGTGGCTAATGGGTCAAAACAGGTCATTCTTGATGTGGATC
>OU343221.1:41146980-41388194 GCA_910596185.1 Chrysanthemum makinoi
TCAATATATTTATGGATAATATTATATTTTTAATATGGTGGTTATCCATTAGCTAGACAAAAAATGTAATTTGATAATTGTCATTTAAAAAGGAATTGTGATCACACCAAAACCCTAAAAACCCTCTCCCCCTTCTCCCTCTACTCGTCGTTGATTTGATATGTGTGTTGATGCTACTTGGATCAACCGCTAGCATGCTGATGTAGTTGCTTGAACGTTAGCGTGCATTAACCATGAAAAGATCTTACCTTTAGATCTTTCATCAGTCCTAGTTGATCTCACACTCAAACAAAATATGAGATATTGGTTTAGTTGTTTTTATCATGATATGTTACCGTATATGGATCACTGTGATCGAGAACACATAAAAGGTTTTGTTCTTCTGCTACTTATTGTTTATTCTGATTTGTCTTTAATAGTTAAAGTTAATTTTTTAAAATTGTCCTATGCGTTTTCCTACAGTCGTATCATAGCCACTTATACGTGTTTTTATCAGTGATTTGTTTTAAAGGCGAGTTTTATGGTCAAGTGGTCAGATCTGAATCCGAAAGGATTACTGGTATGGTGTTTGTTATACAAACAAAGATCTGTCGTGTTGACGCATAAATAAGTATTGTAAAACTTATAACCTTTCATGTTTATTATGATATGTATTTATTTGATAGGTTTGTCAGATTTGTGTATACATGGTTATAATAGTAGATGGAAAATTGAATATTGTATTTAATTATTGATATTGGCTTGTTAAACTGATTGTCTAAATTTTCTGCATATATCATGATGAACCTCATGCAAAATTTATCATGAGCAAGCCAATGGTTGTTTAATAATTGTTATTATTTGAGGGATTCACAGGGTATGTATATGACACAATACAGGAAAATAAAGAACAGTAATTGCGAAACACGCAAAGACTTTTATTAACAAACTTAACTCAAAACTTCAATCGATACAAAGGTAATTCCTTACCCTCCACGGTATATATAAACTAACCTATTCTCGTTAGATTATAACTAGGATTACACTAAACATATCCTAAATAGATAAATACTAAACTATAACAGCGGAACTTGGATGAGTTGGACTAGAATTCCGACTATTATTCCAGAAACCTAATAACAGGCCTTAAGCCACATCAGACATCAACTCCAACTTTTATCGTATGAGCTTTCGCATAGGGCCTTCAGTCGCTTAGCTACGGCACTGAGTTTAGGCCGGTATGGTTAAATCTTCTCCGCAATAAAATCATGTTTGCACAGTGGTAGTTGACTTTGACAATGAACAGCTTCAGGCATATGTTCTGTGGAAACAAGGCGTAGGCATGGAGTTCATAGACCCTACACTGGACGATACATTTTCACGATATAAGCTAATATGTTGTATGCAAGTCGCACTGCTATTTGTCGAAGAAAACTGGGCACAAAGGCCATCAATGTTGGAAGTCTCGGCCATGTTAAAAAACGAATATGCAAGTATGCCTATGCCTAGAAGACATGCTTTCTCAAAAAATAAGTATGAAGACGAAAAGAACTTTGGAGCGACAGACGAAGTCTACTCGGTTGATATTGCACCCATTTCGCATCCTTTACCTCGCTGAATTAAAAAAAATCCTGGTTTAGGTTGATGTTGCATATCAAAAGACATACAGTCTGTAGCGCCTTTAGAACAGTTTTAATAATTAACCAACAGATTTTTAAATGATCCATTCTAAGATAGTTTTGCATATGTGTTTGCACAAGTTTATTAACTAGGTTGTCACATGATGTTTTCTCTCCACAATATAAATTAGTTTATTATGTTAATGCAGTAGCTATGATTATAAAAAGGGGCATTTAACATTTACATACATCCCCACCCAAACTTCAATAATTACATATTTCCCCAAAGCATGCTTTAATAGCATTGTACATCATGCATTAGAAACTTGTGTTTTGGGGAAATATGTAATTTTTGAAGTTTCCTTGGGTATATATGAAATTCCCCCTTATAAAAAAACCTATATCTGCTACAACATAGTTAAACTATTTGAAAAATAACAATTTACCAGGTTGGTATGCATGAAAAATAGATTCATCAATTTTGTACCCATTTGACCCGTTAGTAGTTATTATTATTATTTTTTATCTTACGCCTTTAACCCGTTTAAGTATAAACACATATTGAGTTTTAATGGGATCGAAATATAGAGCGCAATTATCCCGTTAGTTGTCATTCTTATGATTTGAAAATCACGATTAGGCTATTTTCATGATTGTTGTGAGACCGGTCGTTGAGGGTCCCTAGAACGCAGGTCGGTAAATGGCAATAATTTGGTCTCCTCAACCTCAAGTATGGTTTCTTGATTCTTAAAATTAGTCATTACTAAATATAAATTACTAATAATATCATTGTCGTTAATATATACTTCTTCCACTATTAAGAGGTGTCACATTCGATTATGATTTTCTTCATGTGATGTGCGAAGAGTCAAGTTTGAACACTTGAGTTTATTTGTCATCCAAACCATTAAATGTAAGTTACCGAGGCTACTCAAACAACCTTTCTTGTGAGTTTTATGGATTGAATCTCAAAAGTATAACATTTACTGTTGTTATAGAAAAACATGGAATTAGAATGGAGCCTAATAATATGTGGATTGGCGATGACAATGTCAGCGTGTAAAATTCTACATGAAAATTAATTAAATGGATACCGCTCGATGGGTAGGTAACTGTCATGTATATGGTAACACAAGTTTCGTCCATACAATGATAAAAGACATTTACATTGTTAAAATTTCTAATCTTTAACGGGAAGAAGTTGGGAATGGTTTGATTATTCACAAACAAATTCTTCCATCTGTACCTTTCTTTGTCTTCATCTTTATTTGTTGAAAAGCAGGTCTTTTAGGTATAGGCACATCGGCATGTTCTTTCTTAACATTTGAAACCTCAACATTGATGGTCTATGTATCCGCTTTTCTTTGAGCAGTGCCAGTGCAATCTTATCTTCTTATGTTGAAAGATGTGTCATCCAATGGGATCTATGAACTCATGGCACTACATTCTTTCACATAACATATGCAGAAATGTTCAAGTTAAAGTCAAATTCAACATCATTGTGCAAAATTATTTGTGAAGATATAGTTGTAAAAGCTTTTAACATATTAAGGAGGCTTAGGCTTTGATGGGTCGTAGCGTTATAGTTTTCTTTCCACTTATAATTTGCAAAAGAACCCCGAAGCTATAGACATCATATTTTCTTGAGTATGTACCTTTTTATATACTTTCAGTGAACACATCCGCTCATTGCACAAAAATCTTGTTAAGTACCAAGCGATCATGTTCGGTCCTGAGATCTTAGAACATATGAAAAACAAATATTTATGAAGGCGTTGCTACATAGTAATACCAGCCAGGTTTGTGCATACTTACTAGGTTCAAAAATGCGGTTGTACTTCTTTCGGTTTCATTTTCTTGAAAGCTTTTGGCTATCCCAAAATCCGATATTCTTGGTTTCATATGTGCATCAAGTAAAATGTTGCTTGCTTTCAAGTCTCTGTGAACTATCGTTAATCTCGAATACTCTTGGAGATAAAGGAGTCTTTGGATTATCCCTTCTATTATCTCAACCCATTTTTCCCAGTTCAACATAGACCTTCGCCTTGGATCTATACATGCCAATTTATGTTATTACTTTATTAGAGAATCAAGTAGAAAGCTCGATATGTGGATATAATATTCTCACCAAAGATGTAAAAGTCTAAGCTTTTGTTTGGCATGTACTCATAAATTAACATCTTTTCTTTCTTTTAGGTGCAAAGCCCAAGAGTTTGACTAAGCTGATGTGTTGTATTTTGCTGCAAATGTAACCTCGCTCTTGAACTCCTCGCGCCCTGTTTAGAACTATGTAAAGCTTTTTACTTGCTATTTCTTGTCCATTTGATAATTTACCTAGTGAAAATAAAATGATGCTAAGCCATGAAGAGGGAATTGTTACATAAATTCCTCTTAAGTATAGCTTTATGCAAACAAAATATAAAATGTTAACATTGATACCTTGTAAGCGGTCCATATCCACTTCGCCAAGCTTATTTTCTTCCGAAAAGCAATTTGTAGCTTCACTTACGTCAGCAAAGCTGATTACTTGCTGGTTGTGATTCAAAGATTTGCCTCTGTGTTGGACTAATCTTGAGTCATGGCTCGAAACTTTAGGCGTTCATTATAGATTAAGTAAAAGAAGGAGGGGTTACATGTACATGTAGAGAGACACAAGGACTAAATAAGGATATATTAAACCTAATAACTGCATATAACGGTTATTTGATGGGAAGCGACACAAACACAGGAACCATCACAACGCTTGGAGGATTTCTGCAGACACAAGGGTGTCGTTTCATTGCATATAAATAGGGGTCGAAAGATCTCGTTTAGGATAACCAGATATATTGTACAATACATTAAAAACCATTACTTTGATTCAATAAAATCGTTTGGATCATATTGTTGTTTGTTAGTTTCGTTTTACTTAATTTATTCGTATATCAAAACCCCGCTGGAACAACAAATTGGCATTAGAGCTTGGCTCGTTTCATCAAGAAAGAAGATCAAAAGAAGAGAGTTTGGGGTTAAGTTTCTGGAACCAACAGCAGTGAACCTTCGTTGGTTCAGCAGAAACCTAAGGAACAATCGTTCCTTGGCGAGAAGATTAAGGGCGAAAAGAGAGTCTTGATTTTGTTTTTCCTGTGGTTGAAGAAAAAGAAAGAAAGCATTTTTGGTGCGATTTCGAAAAAAAAACAAAACAGTTTTGTTGTTTTGTTTCTTATGAAAAATAAACAAAGCAAGGTTTTGGTTCGAAAAAAGGGAAAACAAAGGGAGGTGTTGGTAGTTTTTTAGTGTCTTGTTCGTGGAACAAGTCGAGAAGAAGCGTGGTGTTTGTTTTGTGATTCGAAAAAGAACACAATTCTTTGTGTTTTCTGTTTGAGAGAAAAGGGATAGTTTATTTATATTTACGTGCGTCGAAAAAAAAGAGCAAAAGGAAGAAACATCAAGAAGCATTGAGTGGTTGTACAAGGAAAGAAAAAGCGTGTTTTGTTAAACAAAAACAAAAGGGTAGAACCCTTTGTTGGTGTTCTTGGTTCGAAGTGTTTGTTGGTTCGAACAATAAGATTTCGGTGTTTATTGGTTTGAAAAAACAACAAAGGATTGACATTTTGTTTATTGATTTGAAAAAAGACAACAAATTGGAATTGTTGGGGGTTTTTGTTTGGGCTTTGTTTCAAGGGAAGAGTGAGGGCGAAACAAAACATTGGTTGGTGTTTTGGTGGTTTGAAAAGGAAATAGGAGGAAGAGGAACAATTGTGTTCTCGCTTAGGAAAAGAAAAACAAAGGAAAGATTTTTCTTTACTTTGGGTTCGAACAAAATAGAAAAGGAAGACACCAGGGGTGCGTTTGGTTGATTGTCGAGGAAGGAAAAGGACACATTTGTTGTTCTTGCGGGCTCCGAAAAACAACAAGGATAGAAAATCATATCGTGGAGGAATCGCAGAACTCGAGTTTTATATTCTAAACTAAAATCTGATTTTTTATAATTTTTAGTCTTATTATACATAGATAAGATTAGAAATTTTGCTTTTGATTCCTAGTTGAAGTTATAAGATTTCCTCGATTCCTACTAGAATTAGGAATAGTTTTTAGCACAATGTGGGGAGATAAAACAAAGGAAATGTAATTCACAAGGAGGTTACATCATTTACCCAATTTCAACGTCCTATTTTGAAACCTACAAACTACGATATGGGCTCTGGCATTATAAAAACCATACTAAGGGAAAATGGGCTTTGGGAAATAATAGAACCTAAGGGTAATGAAGAGCTGGATATAAAGAAAGATATGGCTATGCATGTCTTTACAGGCATTACCGAGAGGATATGATTTTGCAAGTGGCTAGTTGTAAGAGTGCAAAAGAAATTTGGGAAGCACTACAAACTAGGCACATAGGTGTAGATAGAGTGCAAAAGGCACGACTACAAACTCTCAAAACGGAATTTGAGATGTTGAAAATGAAAGAAGATGCGATATTGATGCTTTCGGAAAAGCTCAATAGTATTGTTACAAGGGCTAGTGGCTTAGGATCAACTTTTGATCAACAAACCTTAAACTGTAATAAGTTGGTACCCAGGTTTATACAAATCGCGCAGCCATAGAACAATTTTACGATCTAGAAAACACAACCCTAGATGAGACAATTGAAAGGTTAAAAGCCTTTGAGGAAAGAGTGAACCTCTTTGATGGAAGCCCTAGTGACAATCAGAATAAGTTATTGTTCACAAAACATGGCAACATGTGAGTCATGGAAAGGTTTAGAAACGTGAACAAGGAAGAGCTAATTCGCTCAAGACAATTGGTGTGAGCGAAAAGGCAACAAATGTTAGAAACAAGGATGGAGATGATCGAGTGATTGGAGAAAAACTCTAAAGATAAAAAACGTTTCAAGAAAGACAAACGAGGTGTAGAATGTTATAATTGCCACAAATTTGGACATATTGCTAGAAATTGTCCGAGAGGATAAAGAAGACCATTGCGAACCTATTGTTGATGGCAACTAACAATAAGGATGAACTAGAAAGGCATTTGAAGAAGAAAAAGCGGAAGGGAATTATCATTAAGATGAAATCCAAGTGAAAGATTAGAAGACAAAACAGAAATTGGTAACTTTAAAATGGAGTTATGGAAGCATGAAATGCTGACTGAAAGAAGAAAGTTCGAATGAAGAGAGAGAAGTTCGAAGAAGACATGAACGAAAGTTCATTGAAAAAACAAAATGAAGATGAGAAACATGAAGTCTCAAAGATAGGTCGAGTATGTGTCGTTCAAGATTAAATAAGATTGACATAAAGATAGAGAACATGAGTCGGATAGTTATTGTAGCTAAAGGAGATCCAAGACAAGCCTAAGCAATTGATGCTAGTGAAGCCAAAGCAAGTGGAAGAAGATAGCAAGGAAGCTATGAAGACTAGGATCTCACCGAAGGGATGGAAGTTCTGCGAGGGCTAAGAATAGGTTATGTAAAGGCATAGAGGCCAGTGATGGAATAAGTGCGCTAAGAAACGACCCAAAAGCGAGGGAAATCGCGAAAGAGATGGCTGAAATGATCAAAGAATACAAGAGACTTGAAGACATTCAAGACAAAGATCATCAAAACAAAGAATGAGCAAAAAGCCAAAGTATAAAGACAAGGACTTTCTACGAAAGACGAATCATGAAGTATGAAGGAGCTACTAAAGCATGATCAAGATTAGGGGGGTGATTGTTGGACTAATCTTGAGTCATGGCTCGAAACTTTAGGCGTTCATTATAGATTAAGTAAAAGAAGGAGGGGTTACGTGTACATGTAGAGAGACACAAGGAACAAATAAGGATATACTAAACCTAATAACTGCATATAACGGTTATTTGATGGGAAGCGACACAAACACAGGAACCATCCTGGCGCTGGAGGATTTCTCATACCAAGGTGTGGTTTTCATTGCATATAAATAGGGGTCAAAAGATCTCGTTTAGGATAACCAGATATATTGTACAATACATTAAAAACCATTACTTTGATTCAATAAAATCGTTTGGATCATATTGTTGTTTGTTAGTTTCGTTTTACTTAATTTATTCGTGTATCAAAACCCCGTTGGGACAACACTCTGCTCATCATCTTTTTCACTATTTAAGCAAATTGAAATTTTTTAGCGTCGTTTTTGCAAGTTGCAAGATTTTGTCATTGCTACTAAATTATAGAAATATGAGTTGACTTTTGAGGTTAAGTAGACAAAATTACATATTCAATATTGATGTCAATCATTCTACCTTCTGAAGAAATACTTGTTAGCTACATTACCTCCTTGCTAAGAAAATCTCAAAATTCATGATGGTGTCATATTTTCATTGGCAATTTGACCCAATAATCAGTTATCTATTCCCTTAGAAACTAGAATGTAAAAGCGTACCTTTAGCTATAACCACTCTTCTTCTTAAGTAACAAATTATCGACTGTGCATATAACGGAAGCGATCGTGGCAAGGTAATTGCCAACAATTTTTGCATTGGCGAGTTTATCTTTTCTTGGTACGCAAAATTTGTTGTTATATAACCATGCTCTTTCCAGGCTAAGTGCGTAATATATTGCACATAATATATCTGACTAAAGTAGGTTAACTTTTACTTACGGCTGAGCTTCGAGTTTCGGTTGTGGTCGTTAGGGACACTGCCACCACATTATAACCAAGAAGCCCCTTTTCTTAAATATGCAACTTTAGCTCCAATAGCTTCAACGTCATCAAATCCTACCCATAACAAATCAAAAGTGAAATAATTTATCACATAAGTAGAGTTGTACGAGTTAATCTTGTAACCTTCAGGTACTTCTGATATAATCATAGCTCGTGAACCATCTCTATAATAGACCCAGGTTTAGGCGGTGCACAATGCCATTATCATTATGGTCGTATACCCATGGTATGCTAAGCTCGAAACCATCTTATTAGCGTAATCCGCTTTTGACCAATCATTTATACCATAACTGTATTGACTGACTAGAGGATCATATAAAGCCGTTGGCACTGTGAAATTACGTGAATTTATCCGAAGCGTGTATGATAATCATATGACCTAAGACTCACGTCAAAGTTCCCAGATAGAGTCAAGCGTAACTTAATGAGTCTATTGAGCACATAATAGCCGCCATAGTCAAGATCAGTTTCTTTGATCTCTAGTACTTTCTTCCATTTCGGAATCTATAGCAACTTCGCCACTCGTCAAATAAAGCCCCTAAGTTGGTCATGTTACCCGTGGTATTCAATAAAGTACCGACATGAAGATCAAGTCCTTTAAACCTGTAAAGCCTCGCTATTTTTATTGAAGATTGTATAAAACTCTTTCGATGAGATTGGTTTCGGCCATCTTATAAAAGTTGGATGAATTTTCATAGCTTCGGGGCTACCATTTTCTGGCCATATCGACAAAAGTGGTCTAACAGTTTAGGTTGTTGCTTTGATGGATGCAAATGTGGATATATATGATTCATCATTTGAAACAAAAGAGCTCATGTTTGTAGCTTAATGTATGCAAAAGCACATATGAGGTGAGTGAAAAGACAGAGTTGATATTTGGAATAGGGAGCGAGCTACGGTGAACCAGCAACCGGCTTTGATCCATGTTTGTTGTGATGTTGAAGTGCTAAAATGTAAAGAGAGTAATGTTAACAAGATTATAGTAGTAGTCATGAATTTGGACCAAATGAGAATATAATTTGGCATGCATGGTCTATTATGTAGTAACACAAATAAAGTACAGTAATAATGAAGACTCTTGGTAAATGCATAGTTGTTAACCTATTTGTCATGGGTCAAAGTCAAGCTTAACTTTCTTAGCAAGTTTTGTGGGACCAAACTAAGATGTTAAGTTCATATTTTATTTGTATTTTGGAGCATCGTATGGAACACTGCATGACTGCAATGCTACATGTTCATTTGGATGGTCAATACTTAATGATCAACATTAGCTCTTAGTGTATGATTATGTATCTGACACAATTAAATACTGTAATTAATATATGATACATGGGACACATAATATAGTGAGACTACAGGTTTCTATATTTAAGAAACTACAAGTTTATATATTTAACGTAAATATATAAGTGATCTAATTATACGATAATGCATTTGGCTTAATTGGTTGGACTAATTAATAATACGAAAATGGGATGGAGGCCCAGAGGGGCAAACCCCTCTTGGGCTTGAGGTGCGGCTGGACTCCATAGGGGTGTCGGGCTTGGGTCTTGTTTGGTTTCTTGCTTTAAAAGATAAAGGTTTCAACTTGATAATTATCTCATTATATTTATGGATAATATTATATTTTTAATATAGTAGTTATCCATTAGCTAAACCAAAATATAAGTTGATAATTGTCATTTAAAAAGGAATTGTGATCACACCAAAACCCTAGAAACTCTCTCCTCCTCTCTCCCTCTGCTCGTCGTTGATTTGATATGTGTGTTGATACTGCTTGGATCAACCGCTAGCTCGCTGATGTAGTTGCTTGAGCGTTAGCGTGCATTAACCGTGAAAAGATCTTACCTTTAGATCTTTCCTAAGTCCTAGTTGATCTCATACTCAAACAAAATATGAGATACTTGTTTATTTGTTTTTATGATTAGTCATGTTAGTGTATATAGATCACTATGATCGAGAACGCATAAAAGATTTTGTTCATCTCCTACTTATTGTTTATTCTGATTTGTCTTTAATAGTTAAAGTTATTTTTTTTAAATTGTCCTATGCGTTTTCCTACAATAAAGTATCAGAGCCACTTATACGTGTTTTTATCAGTGATTTGTTTTAAATGCGAGTTTTATGGCCAAGTGGTCAGATTTGAATCCGGAAGGATTATTGGTATGGTGTTTGTTATACAAATAAAAATCTGTCATGTTGGCGCATAAATAAGTATTGTAAAACTTATAACCTATCATGTTTATTATGATATGTATTTATTTGATAGATTTGTCATAATTGTGTATACATGGTTATAATAGCACATGGAAAATTGAATATTGTATTTAATTATTGATATTGGCTTGTTAAACTAATCATCTAAATTTTTTGCATATATCATTATCAACCTCATGCAAAGTTTATCATATATGAGCAAGCCAATGGTTTTTAATAACTGTTATTATTTGAGGTATTAAGAGGGTATGTATATGACATAATACCGGAAAATAAAGAATAGTAATTGCGAAACACGCATACTTTTTATTAAGAAACTTAACTCAAAACTTCAATTGATACAAAGGTAATTCCCTACCCTCCACGGTATATATAGACTAACCTATTCTCGTTAGACTATAAATTACACTAAACATATCCTAAATAGATAAATACTAAACTATAACAAGGAAACTTGGACGAGTTGGACTAGCATTCCGACTATTATTCCAGAAACCTGATAACACGCCTTAAGCTACATCAGACATCAACTCCAACTTTTATTACAATTACTGAATCTGGTACACGCCTCAGCCAGAACCAAACTCAGGAATTCACCAACATTATTGCCGCGTTTAGCCCGTCATGCATATAGCCGTTTGCCATGATTCAATTATTTGATAATTTTATTTTACACCTTGGTTAAGGCGTTTAGGATTTCTCGGCCTTGATGCCAAGGTGTAATTTAATTCAGTTTTGTATTTTATTTATTTCAATTGTAAGTATTAGAATAGGATTGTGCTTCTCAATTTTAATAAATGTAACAAGGAGACTCAAGATTGGATGCTTGAAGGTGGCGTCGGGTACCTAGTTATCGAGTGCTAGGATCTGGATTAAGTTGAGAAAGGAGTAACCCTAGAATAACCATTGTGCTCGTGTTGGCTCGGATACAATATAGTATTATGGGCTAGGCTATACATAGTATATTTTCATGAATGTTGATGGGGTTTTCGAACATGTCTTAATATTTATAGTGTCTAAATATACCTATGGTCTACCCTAATGCACTAGCGTACTTAGGTAGGTGTGTAGTGTAGTAAATGTAAAGGTAGATCCCAAAGCTATGTGGGTGCGGATAATTACTAAGTCTAATTGTCACGAGAATATAAAATGGTTTGATAGGGTTTAATTAATTAAACTACACATGGCAGAATAAAAGCAATTAATGGTAGAAGGAAATCAATAGATGAATAGTGGTGCTAACCTAGTTAATCCTCCTAACTAGTTATGTCTCGATACCTAACCAATTCCAGGGTGGGGTCAATAGAGGACACGCATTTGGTCAATCATACTAACCCTATCGGCAAATCCACCATGGAAAATCAGCGCACCGTCATAAGTCCATTGTTCCTGTCCCTAAGCGAGTCATTAAGTACTTCGTGCTAGATTCTAAATAGTGAGTGCGCCATTAGAACTGACACTACCCCCGATTCTTAGTTCATCCAAGCGATAGGTGATCAATGGTCAAACGCTAGTAGAAAGGATCGTGGTCATACTCTTACCCTTCCCGTCTGCTCCTAGGGTGTTTGGTCATATCTCTAGGCAATTGGCCTCACCGCATTCAAAACTACCGAACAGGGTGTAAAGAACTATGCATGCCCTTAGAAATATTATGCGGAAGTAAAAGATAAGCGCAAACAAAACAATTAGGGAGGATCATAACTAGGCTAGCACCAAGGTGCTAGCAGCTCATATAATCATGCATCAATTCAATATTCAAAGGTGCAATACATGAATGAAAGTAAAAGAAATAATAAATGCTAAAGCTTTATAAGTAATGGTGTGACTTCTCCTGAAACTTGACTCGTATGCTTCCCTAGACCTTCCTGAGTATTTTCCCGTTCTCAAGTATTATTGTGAATGGGATGATTATAAATCTGGAATTAGGTGGGGTATTTATAGGCCAGGTTCTGGCGTAACCAATAAGAGTTCGCGTAACCTTCTATTCCGAAGTAAAAGAACTAGATCTGCTGGTTAAGTAACCTTATAAGTGGTTACGCGTCTTCTTCAATAAACTGGTTGCGTCGTAAGTGATGCAGTAGTTATGCGTAAAATATCGGTGGCGTGGAACCTTTTTTGACTAATGGAGTTACGTAGTAATCTTTGAAGGAGTTAAGCTCTTGATGAGTTGGACTTGAGTCATATTACTGCGTAATGTGAGGAAGTTGCGCCGAACCTCTTCAAAATAAGCATCTTGATAAATCAGTAGCTTTTCCATTTAAGTCTCTGGCTCAATGCTTTCAATTTGCACGAAGTGTAAAATAATGGAAAACAAGTGTAAATCCATATAAATGATATAAATAACAACCATTAATAGGGTAAATTGACACTTAATATTCAGGACTATTTGATGTTATCAAATATCCCCAACGAACTCTCCAGTAGACCTTATTAGATAGATTCCTAAAAGATATCTTCCAAAACCTAGGAAAATATGAATTTACAAATCCCTATGCTAGAATAAAACAAAGTGAACACCTCGAAGGGAACAAACACTCAAATCTCTCAACTATTCTAAGTGTCAATTTAGGGTGATCAACTCAGCGAGTCATAGCATGTATTCTATCATAAGCTTGATTTACACAAATCTCCACCACTAAAGTTAAGGACTAAACAATTCTCGAAGGCAATATGGGTAGACACTACAAGGTTAAGGTGACTCGTCATTAATATGTCTGGCGAAGTGGACAAAATCAATGATACATGACCAAATCCATGGCCAAGACACCAAGGATTGCTGTTGCATCACCTAGACATGCTTCATGAATAAAGGGTAGGATAAACATGGATGTATAATTGGTTTGAAATGAAAAACAAGTAGGTAGTCTATATCTATAACTAAGTCATCACCACTTAACCGTCCGCCCAAGTTCAGCTTAGAAGTCTAGAGACGGATCATGAATGCAAGGTAGATGTGTCATTAGAGGACGTCCGTGATGGCTACCTTTCTTCTTCAGTTGGTATTACTCCAACTCCATCTTCAAATGTAGTAGGTGGCCTCTCGATACAAAAAATAAAGCTCATACTATAGTGCTTATAACATTGCACTTTACAAAATCATAACTGAATCAACAATTTTTTTTGACATACATGATAACATAACATCCCACAGATGAACAATGGGAATTGGGGTCTTCATGATCTTCATAATTCTTATGGAGTAAGCGTGATTTCCAAACTTTCCACTCGACTTTGAACTTAGGCAAATGATGACTTCAATTACAAATAAAGACTACGGTGAAGGCTAAGGTGTAAGTGTAATGAAACAATAATTGGGGTGACAAAATGAAAGGAATGGCTTTCAGAAGAAGAGTGCAACAAAAGGGTTCATGGGGTCAGAAAATCGAGGTGACTAATCGATAGACTCACAATGGTAGGCTTTGGGTGATAATCTATATCCGCCTTCTCTAAAATGAAAAGTCCAAATACATCGAGCTAACTCAACCCTCTCTATGGTCCCGAAAATGATGCAAGGCCAAGTTCTAAAGTTTACAAGCTACTGGCACACTCATAATTTGGTGGATTTGGGGTAAATAGAATGGATAAGGCTAATATCACCATGTAATATCAAGGGTTGTATGGTAACGGCTAAGGTCTATCTAGTTAGGTTAGAAAAACATGTGAAAATATAAAAAATGGCATAATTTTTTCAAAATAAACTAGAAAAAATGAAGGCGAAATAAAGTTCAAGAATAATTCTACTCCGCCCCACTACTTGAATTGTACAAAGTCCCTTTGTACTAGGCATAAAAAATAAAGGTGAAAGGTAGAATTAGAAGCGAAACTTCCCTGAAATTTGCTCAAAAAGAAAGAAGGCCAGAGAAGGATGGTGCCTTCGTTAAAAGCGTCATGAGCAAACTTCAATACCTGAAATCACAATACCGACAAGCATAATTCTAAAAAGAAAAAAATTAAATGAAAAACAAACCTAACTCACTAAGTAGGAATCACGTTGCATTTAGCGAAATGCAACAAGCCTTTAAACCACTTGGTGTCCCAGTGGGAGTGAATCTCGTGAGGGTTTCTGAGGAAACACACCAGTTCATTTAAAAACTAATACAAGGTTACGTGTTTTAAAATGAAAGAATTAGCGAGAGGAGATTCGTCGTAACTCGATAAGAGAGTTCGCCGTAACTTGCAAAACTGGTATGTTGGCGAATAGATTACAGCGTAACCGAAATAATACGCCATAATGTATCGTCAAGAATACGCTGCTAAAATGTTTGTTACGCATAATCACTGATTCGCCGCGTAACTCCGTTCAGATAGCTACGGTAGTAATTACTCCATTGTTCCCCGCAAATGGTTAGAAAACACAAAACCAGTAAAAAGAAATAAAACAAAAGAAAGGATAATTGGTTTGATCCCGACAGAGAACTTTTCTTTATTAGTCTTTAGTTAGACTCGAAGCCGGAGCCTCATGGGGTCTTGAACATTCCCCTTCCATTACTCGTTGGTGTTCATTCATCCAATTATCAAACCTTTTTTTCTTGTAGATTTATTGAGCAGATGTTCCCAACATGTGGCCATTTATCATGATTCTCCATGGTCATCATCTTTTAATATTATCGTGTATCGTGTTTGATCTTGTTCACGCCTATGATGTCAGATGATATGGTTGCACCCTTTATGATTAGTTCCTAATCATTTCGAGCTTCAAGCTTTAATTTGTACAATCTTCCAATGCTAATTCAACATCATGTTTCTCTCCCTATGAGGTAAATCCATTTATTAACTTTTCTTTCACATTTTGAGACGGTAATGGTGGCCATGCCGCTCGCATTCTTTGGTTAACAACGAGTTTGCAAAGTGTTTATTAGGACTGAGTTTCTTCATGCTATGAACAATTTCATCTTTTCTTACAATGATCAACACTTTCTTTACGATTATCAGTAATAGGCTTAGAGTGTAGAGTGAGGTTTATTGATTGGGTTGCGGATCATTTAAAAAGTGTCAATTTTTTACAAAGGCTAAAAAGTAATGTGAACCGTTAGATCAATAATTGAAACCAAAAACGTCAGATCAACAAGCTGAAACAAAAAACTAGACAGCGTCAATCATAGGGTATTCTAGTCATTTTCACGTCATCGATAATTCCTTCATCAACAACTACCATCTGCTGCTGATTGTTAAATCGATGATAATCATCCACCGAACAAACAGGGCGGGTTTAGTCGGCGTAAACGTAACCGCTGGCAGTTGTAATCCGCCGCCATTTACCGACGGCGCCGCCATCTCCACGGAACCTTTGTCACATTTGGAATCAGATCGGGAAATGCCCTATTGTTCCGGGCATTTAATAACTTTCACCAGACTTGTAGCTTAAAGAAAAACTTGAAGAAGATATATGGAACAAGAAGAAAAATGGAAGAGAAGAAAGAAATGAAAGAAGAAAATGGAAGGGAACAAGATGCTGAAAAGAAGAAAATGTGTATGTTTTATTATTGTAGTAGATAGCATTTGATTTGTGTGGTTTTAATTTGATACTAGAGAAAAGAATATTTTATGTAACAGTGTTTTAGAAAGCAGTTGTATTTTTTAGAAGAAATATCAATGTTCATTAATTTTGTAACAAAAAAAATATCGTTCATCAATAAAAGGTGTTGTTCATCGATAAAAATAGTTTTTCATTTGTTCATCAATAAAAAATTTGTTCATCAGTTGTCTAAAAGAAATCACAGTGTTCATCTGTTAAAGTCACAGTGTTCATCAGTTCATCAATTAGTTTTTTTCATGTTACATTATAACGTTCATCAGTTTTCTTTGATGTTACATTATAATGTTCATCGAAAATTCATCACTGTTCAATCGGTTTTGGTTCATCAGGTTCATTATAGTAGGGTCATCATTAATTTTGTTCATCAATTATTTGATAATGTTCATCAATTCAAGTTCTATTGTTCATCAATTCATCAATTTTAATAAAAAATACAATGTTTTATCGTTCATCGGTTATTTTTTATATTGTTCGTGAGGTTATTTTTGATAGCGTTCATGATTATTTTTATATGTTCATCAGTTTTGAAAAAATGTTTATCGAGTTATTTTGATATTGTTAATCAATTATTTGATAGCGTTCATCAATTATTTTATAGCGTTCATCAGTTTTCGAAAAAATATCGTTTATCGGTTATTTTATATTGTTCACGGTTATTTTTATAAGTTCATCAATTATATTTGAAATGCGTTCATCACTTATACGATAGCGTTCATCGGTTTATTTTTGATAGCGTTCGCCGATTATCGTTCATCTTCGTGCAATATCTTACTCATATCAATCGGATTAAGTGATTCAAATTTACTGTGTAAAATGGTCAAAAGCCTACAATTCTTGATTTAAGTTTTGTAAAATTGGCTTTAAACTAGTCAAATTAGGCGAGAAAATGAAAATTTGAAAATCAGCAGCCCAAAAGTTGAAAAAAAAAGTTCGTTATATATCAAATGTATACCAAATTAAAGAGAATCAAATTTAGAAAATATGGTGAAATCGGGTTTTGTAAAAGTTTGTGGATTTAAAAGTAATTTCACGTTTGAAGTTTTGGGGTGAAATTAAAATGTTAAAAGGGCCAAAATGTATAAGCCGAATTTAATAAGAAAAAAAGGATGGATTAAGTGGATGACACATGTCAATCAATGATAGGCTTTCTAGTCTTTTTATTTTTTTTCACTTTCAGGGGATCTCAACTCTTATTGATTGAACATTATTAGAAATTTTAGTTTTTGATTTTAAATGCTCGTTCATACTAAAAGTTATTCGTTCCTTTTCGGTCCCCAAGGAAATTTGTTTTTCAAAAACCATGATTTGAGCTCTACAATTGGTGGCAGAAAAGGTCTTCCAACAATCAAGTTATAAGCCTCCCGCTTTCCCATGTCAATAACTACAAAATCGGTGGGGAAGAAAAATTTTCCAATTTTCAAAAGCACATTGTTCACAATCCCCTCGGTAGCAACCTTAGAGGTATGCCATTTCAATCATAATAGTTGTTTCTTTTAAATTGGTAAGTTTGATTTTATCGAATAAAGTAGTTGAGATAAGGTTAACCCCACCCCTAAATCGAAGCTAATGCGGAATCTTAATATTACCAATAGTACAAGGGAGAAAACTTTCCCCGGTACAGTGCTGCGGCTTCTCGGGGAAGTTGGCTAGGTAGAAACTTCGTCATCGGCTTTATCATCCTCTCTTTGGTAGTTAATCCAGGAGAGATCATTAGTGATAGAGGATGTGCATTGCTCCTTTTGCTTTATCCGTGCAAATATGGCTGCAGAAAGTGGCTTTAACATTACTAGTTGCGCAGTTCTTAGCTAATTGTCCAATTTGTGTCTCGAGGTTCTTAAGTGCAGCATCTTGATTAACGTTAGGTTCATATTGGTGTCCTCCTTAACTTTGGTCATCCATTCCTTGAGCCTATCTTCTTTTTTTGTCGATTCTTCAATGTGTTGATTGCATTATTTCATCAAGACTTCGGTTTAGGAGTATTATTGTTGATTTTTGTAGAACCCAGGGGGATTTTCCACGGTACCTAGGTGTAATTATTGTAGCTTTTGAAGGGAATTCTTTTCCATAGTTCACTTCAGATCCAGATCCTTTTAACTTCTTCATTGGAGGAACAATTTTTGACCCCATCTCGTTCCACTTGAATGGAATGCACATTTTCCTTGAGCTTCTTCATTTCTCTTCCAAGGTTTTCTAATTTGTTGTTTATTCTTTGCAAGGCCCTCAATATCATTATTTTTACTACGGTTGGTTCCTCCATTGTGCCATTTGTGAGAGTGGTATGCCATTTTTTGAATAGTTTCCAAAGCCATTGTGGGTGTCATACTAGGAATCGGCCCTTGAGAATCAATCATTTGTCTTGAAGAGATGTTGATCCCTTGTAAAAGACATTCACTTTTGTTGGTCATGTTAAGATGCGTAGTAGGGCTTGTATAACAATTCGTTGTATCTTTCCCAAGCTTGGTATAATGTTTCATCTCCTTCTTGCTTGAAGTTATGAATTTCCCTCCATTTGCTTGGCGTCTTTGATGGAGGACAATATCTCGAATGAAATATTTTTTTAAGATAGGCCAAGTGTTGTGGTCCCCGAATGTCAGGTATCGATCGACCATCTTTTTCGGCTCCCGTTAAGAGAAATAGGGAATACTTCGTAGCATTATAGCATCGTGTAGAGACTCGGGATTTTGAATAGGCGACAATGTATTGACGTTGTCTACATGTTCATGGGCATCATCGGAGATGCTTCGAGAAGGGGTTTGCCGTAATTCCCTGCGTGAATAGGATTTATTTCGAATTGAGCATCTTCTGAATAATGTCGGGTCTTACAACTCGGCCCTTGTTCTTCCCTTGTTAATGCCAAATATTCCTCAAGAGTGAGGTCATCGATGTTAACCAACTTCCATGGTACCCAGAAACTTGAAATATGATTCGTGAGAAAAGTTTAATCACGAAATGAAAGACTTAATATTAATCCTAATATAGCTCGCCAAGCGGGCCAAAAACTTGATGCGGTTTTCTTGACCAGGTCTTAATATTTATAGTGTCTCGCTATACCTATGGTCTACCCTAATGCACTTAGCGAGGCGCAAAATTACCCCATCAAAGTGTGTAGTGTAGTAAATGGTAAAGCAGTTGTCCCAAGAGCTATGTGTGTCGGATAATTGCTAAGTCTAATTGTCACAGAATATAAATGGTTTGATAGGGTTTTAATTAATTAAACTACTAATGCATAATATAAAAGCAATTAAATGGTAGAAAGGAAATCAATAGAGGAATAGTGGTGCTAACCTAGTTAATCCTCCTAACTAGTTATGTCTACGTCTACCTACTTCCAATTACTTGTGGGGTCAAATTAGAGGACATCATTTGGTCAATTCGCCCTAACCTATCACAAACATGCCACCACAGGAAATGGTATCGGTATGCAGAGTCATAAGTCCTGTTGTTCACGGTCCCCTAGCAGAGTCATTAAATACCGCTATATGCTAGATTCTAAATAGTGAGTGCCCGACCGTTAGGAACTTAGACACTACACCCCCGATTCTTAAGTTCATCCAAGCGATAGGTGATCGCTTGGTCAAATCGCACAAGTAGAAAGGGTCGCTCATTGGTCATATCTTACCCTTCCCATCTCAAATCAGCTCACCTAGGGTTTGGTCATATCTCCTAGGAAATTGGCCTCTACCCATTCAAAACTACCGAACCGGTGACTACCAAAAACTATGCATGCATACACTTAGAAATAATTTTACGGAAGTAAAGGTAAACGCAAACAAAACAATTAAGGAATCATAACTAGGCTAGCACCAAAAGGTGCTTAGCCGCTCATATTAATCATGCAAATCAATTCAATATTCAAAGGTACGAAATACATGAATTGAAAGTAAAAGAAATAATAAATGCTAAAGCTTATCGTAATGGTGTGACTTCTCCCTTGGAAACAGCTCCGTATGCATTAAATGGTTATCGCGAATTAAAGACGCGGATTAAAGAATGGAACCTAATAATATGTGGATTGACCATGACAAATGGAAAATGTCAGAGATTTAAATTCTAACATAAAGAATGAATTAAATGGTTATCGCGCTGATATGTAGGCAACTCATTGTCATATCATATGGTAACTCAATGACAAAAGACATTTTACATTGTTAAAATTGTCTAATCTTTAACGAGGAAGAAGTTGGGAAATGGTTTGAATATTAACAGAACACATTTCCTCCATCATTGCACCTTTCTTTTCATCTTCATCCTTATTTGTTGAGAAAGCAGGTCGTTTAGGTATAGGCACATCAGCATGTTCGTTTCTTAACATGGCTGAAACCTCCAACATCGATGGTCTATGTATCCACTAGTCTTCGACACATAGCAGGCCAACGTGCATGCATCTTATGTTGGTTTAGTGGACAATAAATTAATAGACGTGTGTTAGGATCGAACTCGAGACCACGGGATTGCACACTTTGCGTATGAGAATTAAAGTTAATAATTAAATATAAACGTTATATTTATTTATTAATTAAACGAAATAACATAACGGACGTTAAGTAATTAGTTGTAATGGACTAACGGTCGTTAAAAGTAATTGGAAAGGACTAGATTACAAATTAATATTTGGAAGGTTCCGGAATCCCCTCTTGGGATACAAGCCGATCGGCCAAGGGAGGAAACCCAACCCATCTACAACTCAAACTTGTTCACCAAGTTTAGTTGAGTATATATACAAGGCTAGGGGTCTTGTGTTTTGCATCTCTTGTACTCATAAGCTAAAACCTAAAATAGTTTGTGTGTGTTTTTGCTTGTGTTCGGTCGACAATCATACCAAGGATGTCGATCTATAAACTTTTCCAAACCAAATTGTTTTGTTTGATTAAAACTAGCATTCCTTTAATTCGGTATATAGTACGTGTGTACAAGAAAGTGGTACTAACACATTATTGTTAGTATTCTTGGATTGAATTACAAAACGTCCTATAAACCCTAATTAGGGTTCTTCCAATTGCTAGTTTTGTGGATTTGATTCTTGTTCGGCTAGAATCAAGAAAGGTACGCATATTCTTGTTTAAGTTAATTAATTATTCGTTAATCTTTCCTATACGCTTCCGCATGTGTACTTGATGTTTATTGTTTATATTTATGATTAGTCATGTTATATAATTCCAACATCTTATTAGCTTGTATGTTGAAGCTGTGTCATCCAACGAAGGATCTATGAACTCCATGGCACTACCTTCTTTCCACAGAACATATGCCTGAAATTGTTCATTGTTAAAGTCAAGCATCATTCTGCAAAATTATTTTTACAAGATATAGTTGTAAAAGACTAAAAGTAACTTACATATTCTAGGAGACTTAGGTTTTCTTGTGGTCCATACACATGATGGTTCTTCTTTCCATTGATGATTTGCAAAAGAAGAACCCCGAAGCTATAGACATCATATTTTCTTGAGTATGTACCCTTTTTTACATACTCAGGAGGAACATATCCGCTGCATTGCACCAAAAATATTGTTAAGTCCCAAACGTACATGTTCAGCCTGAATCTATTAAGTACGTACATATGAAAAACCAAAAAATATGAAGATATTGTTACAAAGTAACACCAACTTTTGCGCACACTTACTAGGTTCCAACAATGTATGGTCTTGAATTTTGCTATCCCAAAATCGATATTCTTGGCTTCATGATCAAGTAAGTATGTTGCTTGCTTTCAAGTCTCTATGAACTATCGAATCTTGAGTACTCATAAAGGAGTCCTTGGATTATCCTTCTATATCTCAACCCATTTTTCCGTTATGGACCTTCTGGATCTACACATGCCAAATTATGTTATTACTTTATTAGAGAATTTGAAGTAGAAGAAGCTCAATATGTGTATATAATTGACTGCTCACCAAAGAGGTAAAAGTCTAAGCTTTTGTTTGGCATGTACTCATAAATTAACATCTTTTCTTCCTTTCGGTTTTATGGACAATACCCAATTTAACAAGACCGAGGCGTGTTGTAATTTTGTCGGAGACTAGTCGAGCCCTTAAAGTTAATAATTAAATATAAGCTTAGAACCGCGAGTATTTATTTTTATCGAAATAACTATTTCTTGTCCATTTAATGATGGATTTCCCCGAGAAATAAAATGATCCAAAAAATTCAATTTGTTAAATAGTGAAAAAATAAAATGATGCTTAACAAGATAGGGAATTTTTATATTATTTGTTTTATAAAACTAGCATTTTTTGCGTGTGTAATAGTAATAGAATTGTTAATCTTGGATTGAATTACAAAGCGGTAGTAAATATAATCCCAATAAACCTAATTAGATGTTATCTAATGCAGTATTTGATTGTTTCTCTTTGGGGTGGAATTGTTTTTGTTTTATTATATATTCCACATCAATGTTTTAATGAAATTCATGATAAATAGTTGAATGGATAGGACTAGGTCCTACTTTTGCCATGAATGCTTTCATTATGGACCTAATGTGCCAATCGATTTCCTTAAATTTTTTTTAGATGGTTTATTTTGTAATTGTGAATTTAGAAGCCTATTGATTAGTGAGGGAAATGTGTAAATTCATGGTGTTATGTATCGATCGACAGCTTCATGTTCATATGTATATGTGGTCTCATGGATAAGTTGCTTTCAATTGAGAGAGTGAAAGCCCTTGGTTAATTAATTGTTATTTTATACACATGTATATTTTGACATCTTGAATTAACCTTTCTCCATGGAGATCAGTGCTGCAATATTGTTGGAAGAGTTTAGGTGTTTTATGACTTTGTTCGAATAAGTTAAATGTGGCTACTTGTTTACATGTATTAAGTTGTTTATTATGTGCGCATTGTTTTTAGTTATTTATTTTTTTATTTATTTACTTGTTTGTTTATTATGTACGACAGTTTTAAGCAAAGGGTAATTTTGAATAGAAAAATAATACGGACTAAACAATGGTGAAATTTGATTTGTTTTGGAAGAGTTAAGTTTTCAATAGTTTAATTGATTGATGATTTTGGTACAAATGGTCTGAACGGCTCACCCATTAGAATGAACTATAAAGGGAAATAAGGAGGGCGCATTAATATTGTGACCCTAAAGAGGAGGTTATGCGTTATGCTTACCAAACTCTCCCCTCTGTAAGTTCGAATGGAGCTACCAGTAAGCCATAAATGTAAAAACTCATCTTAAGGGCGAATTAGTTTTAATTCCATGCGCCACTTCGGTGGTAATTACCCAAAACACTAAGTGTTTACACTTATGCAAAAGTACGGTATAATGGATGATAATTAACACTAAATTCCTTGATTGGTGAACCCAATACCTCAATCAAAACTTTGATAATTTGATCTTTATGAATTGGTAATAAAAAGTTTTTTATTAAATTTATGCTACAAGATGAATGCATGACATCTTTGTACATATTTGATTTGACCACATAAAATCAAAACTAGTACCCTTTTAAATTAAGTTATATGCCATCTAATTAAAAGGAACACTTGAAGTTGCAATTTATGTCATGAGAGTACTTGGCTAGATTGTGATGGAGAGGTAAATCTCTATGTAAAGTGAGACCTTACATGGACATATTTGCAGTTCTTTAAGTTAGACACTTAAGTTGAGTAGGAAGTGAGATCTGGACTCAATGGCATAAGATGGGATGAAACATGTTTATATTTGCAATAGCGTTGGAAAATATAAATCCCATAATGATCTAGGAATTGGAAATTGTTTGCCAATTATTGTTCGACAGATTACCCTATTATGTGCTTTCGTTACTAGCAGATCAACTGATGTAATGGAACTATGATAATTTGGATCCTAGTTTTCGAGAAAATTCTATGGTTATATGAATATTACCTTGGGTATTTTATTTTCTTGAAAAGTTTAATTATCGAAAATACTAAAATTGAATTTTGCTAATTCTTTAAATGTATTAATGCAACATTAAACCGTAAACGAAGGTTATTCCTATATTGGTAAATTGATCTACACCTGTAAGGGTTTTTGGTATAGTCAACTTTACTAAAAGAATAAACCTAGTCCTCTTTTCATAAGAAAGAGTGAGATTCAATCTTATTCCTTTTCATGAATGAAGAAAGGTATGATAGGACAATTAGAATTGTCTAAATTCTAAATACATAACTCGTAAGCAAATTTTAATAGTTAAGAAAATTGCATATTTCTGAGTTATTAAATTAGAAACTAGACTAATTACTGTATAATTGGTAAAAGACAAACTAGCATACTTTATCTAGTTGTTTTGACCATTTAAAAGTACTACTTACAATCGTTGGAATAGTAGAACTATTAAGAAAGAAATTGCATGCCCAATTTTTCAAGTTAATAGCATTGATGGATAGTTCATCATCCACATAGTAGAATACACTCTTTTAGTACATAAGTAATTGTTATGTATGGACTTTATCAAAAGTGTATGGAAGTAAATAGAACACTATTTTCTTTCACTGGTTAATGAAACACTTACAATGTTGTCAAATCCAGTGGGAGTATTATTGTTCTTATTATTGAATAAGGAATTAATGTAATGATCTCTAATTCAATGGGAGTTACAAGCTTTGTCATCTTGGTAGTAACCCAGATTATCTCTAGAATGTCTTAAGATAATTACTTTCCACTTGTAGACACTTATGTTTTCAAGGATAGTCATGTACGCTTCCTTATTAGACAATGAAGTGGTTCTACATCTACTAGTTATGCTAATATCAATGACACAATCATATTAGTCACATAAACAAACATATGTTGTTGTTTATTCTACATGATGTTGTTTTATGCACAAGTGGGAGAAATCTATATTGTGTGCAAGGTACAACATATAAGTATATGATTTAAAGGATTCTCTTGACTGCAAGGTAAGAGACTAGCGTTCTAATATAACTTGTACATATCTAATTCAAGAAACACTTGGTGTTTCAATTTACGTCATGTGAGAACTTGGCGAGATTGCAACAACAAAGTAAATCTCTATGTGAAGTCAGACCTTGCATGGACATATTTGCAGTTTCTAAATTAGACAAGTATTTAGAACATGTGTCATAATGATATAAAAGACTACTTAAAATTAAATATTTATGTATTATTAGAATGACATAAAATGAAGTAATCTAATACTATTTCAAACTTTGTTTATTTATGTACTTTGGAATGACATAAATGAAAAATAATGTAGTCCTACATTATTGTGAAGTAAAATAAATTAACTTGAAATTACAATTGAAACCAAGAGTTGTGTTCATAATTACTTTAGTTAAACATGTTTATGAGTCATTGTAAAGACATAAACATAAAGTCTTTTAAGACTTATAATAAAGTAAGACGTTAACTTGTTATGTTTTTAATTAAGACATATACAAGAAGTCATTGAGTTGATCAATGATTTATAACGTTAAATGGGATTATAATAATTTATGTTTCTTGATGAGACATGGATATGAAGTGACTTGGTTAAAAAGTACTTGTGTTATAAAGCATGCAATTGGCTTGAAAAGTCTATTATACCATTAAGTTGACTTAGTTGGTAAATAGGTAAGCCAAAAGGAATATGTTTATCTTATATATTGTTAGATTGTCTTACAATATTAATTCTAATGAATACCACAAGTTGATGGTATGTTAAGTTAGGAGAATCAAACTCTATTTGATTTGTTTGATTCAAGATAACCATAACTTCTTTCTTAAAAGTAACAAGGTTAGAAAATTGAGTATGGATTGAATATACTCAATATGACTCCAACCTAGAAGATTGATAAAACACCATTTCATTATGGAATGTGATGAATCACATTAAGTTTTAAAATTGAAGATTCTGAATTTGTTAAACTACTTATGAATAGGTTATTAACAAAGTAAAGTCATGAATTATCAATGTGTATTTGTAATGTCCCAAAAAGAGAACAATGTAGTTTTGCTTTAATTGCTAAGTATATATAGATAGTCTATATATTACAAAAGGCAAGTGGGAGTTTTTTATCTTGAAAGATAAAATTACAAGATACATAATCTTCTAAAACACACTAGTAAATATCATGATGAGGTTAGACATGTAAATAATAGACCTCATGATGATGGAATTTTCATTCATAGATCTGCAAGGATATCTCAGATATTTGACTTATATGCTGAGAAATATGAGTTACAGGATTATAGTAAACCTGATAATCATTATGATGGATTACCAAATATTGAATTGGGTAAATTACTCATACTATGAATGTTAAAGATGATGTCCATAAAGATAATCAATTTTGGAAATTTGGTTTATCTTAATAGTTAGACTAGAGAATGGAAATGAGTTTCTTCAAAGAGATGAAAAACCCTAGTGGTTTGAATTTCTATGTAGAAATCATATGGACAATATTGTACACATATTTAATGCATGTTTTATGACAAGATTATTAATCATACTTAAGCAATTAATTATGATTGAATATTCTTTTCTAGACACATTAAATATATAAAGATGATAATTGTCATACTTGTTTTCATTAATATGAAATATGACAATGGAATATCAAAACTCTTTCTTGAAAAATTACTTGAGCGAGGACGGTAAGTAATTGAAAGGTTTTTTGAATTCATATAATCTTTGGAAGTGTACGAAGTGCAATAATTCATGAATGGATAAATGCATGCATCTATGAAATTATTCTTATGTTTAATTATTAAATCCTAGTTTCGATTTATAATTGAAATAAGATAAATTTTAAGTATTCCTAAAAGCTAGTGGGAGTATTATGTTAAGGTTTTAAATCTTATATGTTGTATAACATATAGGAAGTAACATTCCTTGTAAGCTAAATGTTAAGTCTTAGATTGGAATGAAACTTCACTTGTAAGATTTAAGAATTAAAACATACAACCTTGGAATATATGTTTATTATTAATAAACATGTGCAATAAAATAAATGATTCTAATAAAACATGATATATCATTTGGGAAATGGATAAATATCTTTTGACAAGATAGAACATGAATGAATTCTAAGTTTGACATGTAGATTCATCATGTACATCATGTTGTGTATTAAAATTGTTGTATCATTCTTGAATAAGAAGTGATTTGACAACATTGATATCTAACTAAAAGTTATTAGATAACTTGTGTAATGAATATTCTAAAGAATTACATCCTCAAAAACCTGGAATTGCTCCTAGATTCTATGGATGAACAATATGTCAAATGTTGTGCAAATTGTCATCAGCTTTAAACTTGAAAGTTAGGAAGGCATCAAACATTACACAATAAGATATTAAAGTTTACGGAGTTTTAATGAGCATATTGTTGTTTGTATACAATGATGTTGGTTTAATTGAGATGACACTCAATACTAGTCATGGTAGGATTTCATCCTTGTTAATGGCCATGTGAACTAGTTGTGCTACTAAAAGCACAGTTGCATTATACATTAAAAGAATAAGAATACTTTAAACTTTAAAATGTTTGAAAGTTTAAATTGTCATAAATTGGTGATAGAGGATGTCACACACTTTATGAATTATTATGTGGATTGTTGAATGCACACATACAAGGACTTCATTAATTGAATTCTTGAAATAAGTATTCTCAAAATTACGATAGATCAAGTTGGTTGATTTATGCCTTGTCAACAAGTATGATTGTCATTACTTGAGGCATAATTCATCAACCGGAATTTTCATGCATTGATCTATTTGGTATTTGGATAAGGGATGTTAAACAATTGTTATAATAAATCAAATACTTGGTATGTTTGATTTTATAATATATTGTATCCTATATTTGCATGTTTAATCCGTGAATAAATTTATTTATTCTAAATCGTCCGTTGTCAATTAATGATATGGGAGTATCATTAAACTAAGACAAATCTGAGAGATATGGTAGAATATACTTGAAAGTATATTGATGAGAATGCATACCAATTTCGGATGATATTCAATGAATTGAATATAGGACTTATCCCAACTACATAATTTACTTTGGATATTGTTATAAGTAAATTATGAATAGTTATCCTCAGACTTGAGATACGAGATAAGTGTCATGAATGTAGTGCACTTCTGTGGAACAACTTAACGCTATAATGAACTGGTAGTCATAAGGGTTGTTTCAGAAGTGTTGCAAAGTTTGTGAGTTATTCTCGTAGTCAAGATAGAATTTGTTCCTTCAAATTTATTTTGGAGTTTAATACTGCTGGGCCCCTCGTAGGGTTGACAAGATGTTTGTGTGGCCACATCCAAAATCTCCCCTAAATATGTTTAGAAGATTTGGTAATCTTGTTCAATCACTAATAACGAGAAACAGAATGGTTGAATAAAGAATGACTTAATTCCATATCTTTATTTAACATGGTATTAGAAACAAAAGGATAATAATAATGAGAAATCATTAAAAGGTTTTCCAGGAGACCTTACTCGAGTTGTACTAGAGGCATCGAAGTGTTGCTAGACGCTAACCGAATGTGATCACTCTATTAAGATATGTCCAAGTGGGAGCTGTTGGTTTAATGGACAATAAATTAATAGACGTGTGTTAGGATCGAACTTGAGACTACGGGATTGCACACTTTACGTATGAGAATTTAAAGTTAATAATTAAATATAAATGTTATATTTATTTATTTATTAAACGAAATAACTAACGGACGTTAAGTAATTAATGTAATGGACTAACGGCGTTAAAGGTAATTTGGAAAGGACTTAATTGCAAATTAGTTTGGAAGGTTCCGGAATCCCTCTTGGGATATCTAAACCGATCGGCCAAGGAGGAAAGAACCCAACAACTCAAACTTGTTCACCAAGTTTAGTTGGGTATATAAACAAGGCTAGGGTTTTATTTTTCCATCTCTTGTGCTCATTAGCTAAACCCTAAAAATTGTTTTGTGTGTTTTTGCTTGTCGGTCAAACCGATCATACCAAGGATGTCGATCTACTTTTCCAAACCAAATTGTTATTTGTTTTATTAAAACTAGCATTACTTTAATTCGATATAGTAATGCGTGTGTACAAGAAATAGTACTAACACACTTATTGTTAGTTAATCTTGGATTGAATTGCAAAACGGTAAGGGGTAATTCATATAATCCTATAAACCCTAATTAGGGTTCATCCTAATTGCTAGTTTGTGGATTTGATTCTTGTTCGGCTAGAATCAAGTAAAGGTACGCATATTTTATTATTTAGTTAATTAATTATTCATTATATGTTCCTATACGCTTCGCATGTTACTTTGATGTTTATTGTTTATATTTATGATTAGTCATGTTATATAATTCCAACATCTTATTAGCTTGTATGTTGAAGCTGTGTCATCCAACGAAGGATCTATGAACTCCATGGCACTACCTTCTTTCCACAGAACATATGCCTGAAATTGTTCATTGTTAAAGTCAAGCATCATTCTGCAAAATTATTTTTACAAGATATAGTTGTAAAAGACTAAAAGTAACTTACATATTCTAGGAGACTTAGGTTTTCTTGTGGTCCATACACATGATGGTTCTTCTTTCCATTGATGATTTGCAAAAGAAGAACCCCGAAGCTATAGACATCATATTTTCTTGAGTATGTACCCTTTTTTACATACTCAGGAGGAACATATCCGCTGCATTGCACCAAAAATATTGTTAAGTCCCAAACGTACATGTTCAGCCTGAATCTATTAAGTACGTACATATGAAAAACCAAAAAATATGAAGATATTGTTACAAAGTAACACCAACTTTTGCGCACACTTACTAGGTTCCAACAATGTGGTCTGTACATGCTTCAGTTTCATTGTCTTGAAAGCTTTTTGCTATCCCAAAATCTGATATTCTTGGCTTCATATGCGCATCAAGTAAGATGTTGCTTGCTTTCAAGTCTCTATGAACTATCGTAAATCTTGAGTACTCCTGGAGATAAAGGAGTCCTTGGATTATCCCTTCTATTATCTCAATTTTTCGTTCAGCATGGAATCTACATGCCAAATTATGTTATTACTTTATTAGAGAATTTGAAGTAGAAGAAGCTCAATATGTGTATATAATTCTCAAAAGAGGTAAAAGTCTAAGCTTTTGTTTGGCATGTACTCATAAATTAACATCTTTCAGTGCAATAAAAGTTTATAAAAAACGAACCTGATGCTTAGAACTATGCCGCTATTTCTTGTCCAGATAGGAGAATTGATCCAAAAAATTCAATTTGCTTAAATAGTGAAAAATAAAATGATGCTTAACCGCAAGATAGGGAATTTTTATACTACGTAAATAACTTCCTCTTAAGTGTAGCTTTTTGCAAACAGAATAAAAGATGTTAATTGCGTTCTAGTGATAGAATGTATCTTTGGCTGTTGTTAGTTACTCCATAAGGTAGTTTCCTGCTTTGGGGGTGGAATACGCATAGAAGGGTGTTTTGGTTTTGCGGTCTAAATATGCTATTCCACAGATCAAGATGTAATGAAAGCATTCATGAGACTAGGAATAGTGAGTCATGAAAGATAGGACTACTTGGTCCTAGACTAGCCATGAATGCTTTCATTGGATGGACTATGGTGATGTGCCAGCATACGATGATGCCTCTTACTGATTAATAGAACTTGTAATTGTGAGGATGAAGTTGTAATTTAGAAGCTCTATTGATTAGTGAGGGGAAATGTAGTCATGTGTGGGAAGTATCCTGGAGATCACTTTTGACAGTTAAGTGATGCATGTTCATATGTATATGTGGTCTCTACTGGAAATGTAGCTTTCTGTTTGCATTTTAGACATCTGGAATTGGTGTTCCAGTGGTGGAAATGTAGCCAGTTGCAGAGGTTTCTCCATGGAGATCTAGTGCTTGCAATGCCATTGTTGGACTAGAGTTTATTAGGTGTATAGATAAGGTGACTTTGTTCAGATGTATATCATGACTTTTACTTCTGAATAAGCATCTGCTTGTTGGTTTAGGCATGTCTATCCAACTTGTAGTATTGCTTCTTGTAATAAGTTGATTACTGGTAGTTTCTAATATATATTCACCTTTCACCAAAAATAATAAAATAAAAGATGTTAACATTGATACCTTGTGAACAGGTCCATATCCACCCTCTCCAAGCTTATTTTCTTCCGAAAAACAATTTGTAGCTTCACTTATGTCAGCAAAGCTGATTACTTGCTGGTTATGATCCGAAGATTTGCCTCTACTCATCTTCTTTTTCACTATTTAAGCAAATTGAAATTTTTTAGCGTCATTTTTGCACATTTCAAGATTTTTGTCATTGCGACTAAATTATAGTCATAGTATTATGAACAGAGAAATATGAGTTGACTTTTGAGGTCAAATAGACAAAATTGCATATTGATGTCAATCATCCTACCTTCTGAATAAATAGTTGTTAGCTACATTACCTCCTTACTAAGAAAATCTCAAATGATGGTGTCATATTGTCATTGGCAATTTGACCCACAATAGTCAGATTTATCTATTCCCTTAGAAACTAGAATTTAAAAGGCGTACCTTTCGCTATAATCACTCTTCTTCTTCGGTAACAGATTATGCAACCTAGTAGCAGTATAACTGAAGCGATAGTGGGCAAGGTAATCACCAACAATTTCTTGTGATAGCCGAGTTTATCTTTTTCTTGAGCTGCAAAATTTTCATATTATAAACCATGCTCTTACCAAACTAAATGTATATTATATTGCACAAAATTAAACTAAAGTTTGTTACCCTTTTACTTACCAGCAGCTTTCGAGAGGTCCCAATTGTAGTCGTTAGGAACCTGCCACACATTATAACCAAGAAGTCCCTTTTCTTTTGCATATGCAACTTTAGCTCTAATAGCTTCAACGTCATCATATCCTACCCATAACGAACCAAAAGTGAAATAATTTATCACATAAGTCGAGTTGTACACAGGATCAATCTTGTAACCACTCAGGTACTTCCTGATATAATCATAGTTCAGCGAACCATCTCCTATAATGGACCCACTTTTAGCCGGTGCACCAATGCCATTATCATTAGGGTCCAGAAGGGTCCATCCATACCCATGGTATGCTAAGCCCATCACCAACTTATTAGCCGGTAATCCCCTTTTGACCCATTCATTTATACCATAATCTGTATTGACCTGACTAGAGGGATCATATAGAGCTGTGTGGGCGCCTGTGAAATTGTACGTGAATTCATCCGTGAAAAATGTATGATAATCATATGACCTAAGGCTCACCCAGTCAAAGTTCCTTTGTATAGAGTCAACCGGGTAACTTAATGAGTCTATTTCAGGCACATAATAGCCCGCCATAGTCAAGATCAGTTTCTTTTGATCTCTAGTACTTTCTTTCAGCTCAGAATCTATAGCAACTCGCCACTCGTCAAATAAAGTCCCTAAGTTGGTCATGTTACCCGTGGTATTCAATAAAGTACTGACATGAAGATCAAGTCCTTCAAACCTGTAAAGCTTCGCTATTTTTATTGAAGATTGTATAAAACTCTTTCGATGAGATTGGTTTTCGGCCATCTTATAAAAGTTGGATGAATTTTCATAGCTTCCTGGGCGACCATTTTCTGTCCATATCGACAAAAGTGGTCTAACCGCTGGGTGGTTTCTTTTGACAGTGGATGCAAATGTGGATGTATATGATTCGTCCGATGGGGAAAAAAGAGCTCGTGGTTAGAAGCGTTAATGTATGCAAAAGCACATATGAGGTGAGTGAAAAGACCCGAGTTTATATTTGGAATAGGGAACGAGCTACCGGTGAACCAGTAACCGGCTTTGATCCATGTTTGTTGTGATGTTGAAGTGCTAAAATGTGAAGAGAGTAATGTTAACAAGATTATAGTAGTAGTCATGAATTTGGACCCAATGAGAATATAATTTGGCATGCATGGTCTATTATGTAGTAACACAAATAAAGTAATAATCAAGACTCTTGGTAAATGCATAGTTTACACCTATTTGTCATGGGTCAAAGGTCAAGCTTAACTTTCTTAGCAAGTTTTGTGGGACCTATTTGATTTGTATTTTGGAGTATCGTATGGAACACTGCATGACTGCAATGCTACATGTTCATTTGGATGGTTAATCAATATCTATACTACCTTATAATGCATTTAGGCCTTCTAAAATTAGAAGGCTTAAAAATTCAAACTTTTTTACTTGCTTATTATAGAAAGAATTGGCTTAAAAATTCAGCTACTACTCCCTCATTCTGAAACAGCCCATTTACTCTCACATTTACTGAAAAAATTGGCTTAAAAATTCAGCTACTACTCACTCATTCTGAAACAACCCATTTACTCTCACATTTACTCTCATTGCGAAACAACCCATTTACTCCCTCATTCTCTAACTCCCACATAAAGGATATAAAAGACAATACAAGCCCCTTCTCTTTCAAAACCTAAATCATATCTCTACATATTCACAACATCAGCTACCAACACTTCCGCCGCCACCACTTCCTCCTCCGCCAACACAATCCGCAACAACCACCCTTTATGTAACATTACTAATACTAAATTAAACTTGCAACCTTAAACCAAGATAAGCGATCCATGCCAACAGTGTCTCGACCCGCCACCCATATGGGTTCCGAAAACGGACCGCGACAAAAGTCACACCACTCGACAAAACACACTGAATAAATGATTACCACACGAAAGGTCAAGAACATGATTTAATCCATAATTTATTTCCACAAAAAAGAAATTTATACAAGCGTTAACACATTATTTCATTAAATTGTCACACGAATCATTTCAAAATGTTTTTATCCGAGTTTACTTCCACGAAGACCATGAATCAAACGTACTACTGGTTTTTAAATGAAACATAAATACGAGACGGTCACGGGACCACTTACCACAACGAGATGGAAAAAAGTAAGAGAAGGGGGGAAGACGACGGTGGTGGCTGTGGTGATACGTTCACCTCAAAACAACCCGTACCTGAATCTTTATATTCAAGATGTACCACACGTGAGGGGTTCTCACAGCGCGTGCATTGCATAGAAATGACCGCGAGGGTCAGATTTATCGTTTTGAGGTGGTGGTGTGATGAGATGGTGGTGACAGCGGCAGTGGTGGCGCGTGGGTGGCGCTGTGGTGGGAGCCGAGGGCTCAAAATCACCAGAAATGATGTAGGTTAACTGATCTATCGAATCGGCAAGAAAAAGATTTAGCCAGAAAATTTTCCGGCAATGGTGGTGGTCGGACGACGGCGATGGTTGCCGGAGAAGAGGGTGGCCTGCGAGGGTGGAGAGAAGAGAGAGGGAGTGAGTGTTTTTATGTGTAGAAAATGATTTTAATAAGAGTAAAATGGGTTTATATATGGAGGGAGGGACTAAAGGTGTATAAAAATGAAATGTTTAAGGTTTATAATGAAATGTTTTAGACTTTTGAATCTGAATTTTGAATTGTGTTTAAATTTTAGAAATTGGACTATTGGGCTTAATGTTTATAAAAAAGTTTATAGAGGTAGATCTACTTTTAAAAAGTAAACGCAGTTTTACATTAAAATTGAGAAATTAGTGTTGTCTAAAATGTTAGAATCTTGAAAACAACATCGAACAGTAAAAACGCTAGAAAGGGAAAACAATAGATTAAGTAACTAATATTGGCAGTCATCTAATTTCTCATTTTTTAGGTGCCTGCAAAAAGGTACAAACATAGCACGTCAAGAACTTTAAAACGAATGGACGTGTAGACGTGGTGGAATGAAGATACAATAGTTAAAGAAATGGATTTTTGGACATGTAATATTTTTACAAATATACACAAATCTTTATGGATTTTCTAAAGATTTTTATACACGATCAAAACTTAGTAGCGATATTTCTATTTCTTATAATTGTAGCGCTTACATTTTTCAAAATATGAGCTTGAATTTATGGTTATTACAATATTAATTGACTATCATCGCTTGCACCATGCCAATCACAAAAACATTTCTTTGAAGTGGTTCCTTAACTCTATAGATACAGTTTCTCGATAGAAAATTATTTGTTGCCGAAATATAGTAAAAACCTAAACACCGCTGCCAATTTATTGTAAAAAATGTAATAATTTAAATACGCAATTCACCGGAAATTTAAATACGTAACGTTATTGCTAGAAAAAAAATATATAATGAAAAACATTTGCTCGCCACAAAACTTAGTCACAGGGTATCCGCCGCCGCATTGCGCGGGTACCCTGCTAGTACTTAATAATCAACATTAGCTGATATTAGTGTATGATCTGATACAATTAAATATTGTCATTAATATATGATACATGAGGTCACACGTAATAATGTGAGACTACATATTTATATATTTAACGTAAATATATAAGTGATCTAATTATACGATAATGCATTGGGCTTAATTGGTTCGACTAATTAATAATATGGAAATGGGATGGAGGTCCAGAGGGGCAAACCCCTCTTGGGCTTGAGGTGCGGCTGAACTCCATAGAGGTGTCGGGCTTGGGCCTTGTTTGGTTTCTTGCTTTAAAAAATAAATGTTTCAACTTGGTAATTATCTTATTATATTTATGGGTAATATTATATTTTTAATATGGTGGTTATCCATTAGCTAGACAAAAAATATAAGTTGATAATTGTCATTTAAAAAAGAATTGTGATCACACCAAAACCCTCTCCTCCCATCTCCCTCTGCTCGTCGTTAATTTGATATGTGTGTTGATGCTGCTTGGATCAACCACTAGCACGCTGATGTAGTTGCTTGAGTGTTAGCGTGCATTAGCCGTGAAAAGATCTTACCTTTGGATCTTTCATAAGTCATAGTTGATCTCACACTTAAACAAAATATGATATACTTGTTTATTTGTTTTTATGATTAGTCATGTTATCGTACATGGATCACTGTGATCGAGAACACATAAAAGAGTTTGTTCTTCTGCTACTTATTGTTTATTCTGATTTGTCTTTAATAGTTAAAGTTAATTTTTTAAAATTGTCCTATGTGTTTTCCTATAGTAGTATCATAGCCACTTATACATGTTTTTATCAGTGTTTTGTATTAAATGCGAGTTTTATGGTCAAGTGGTCAGATTTGAATCCGGAAGGATTATTGGTATAGTGTTTGTTATACAAACAAAGATCTGTCGTTTTTGGCGCATAAATAAGTATTGTAAAACTTATAACCTTTCATGTTTATTATGATATGTATTTATGATTTAAGATCATTTGAGGACAAAAGATCTTTTACATACCAAGGGATCAATCTCCACCTTCATTTTATTAGATCTAATGGATAAGATTAATCCCAACAATTAAAAAACCCCACTTTCATCCTTTTTTCAAATATAAATTTCTTTCAAATCGTTAATCGCCGTTTAAAAATATTACCATTTACGAGCATTTAATTATCTTTCTATAGATAGGCACTTTGATATACTTCGAAAAAAAAATTTCCGTGTTTTTCACTTTTTTTAAGTTTTTTCTTTTTACGCTATCAAATTTGCATGAAAAACTCATATATGATTTAACACTAATTCGAATACCACATGTGATGTTAGTGTTAAATCATATATGATATGTATATCATATGTGATTTATCATATATGATTTAACACTAGTATCACATATGATATTACATATCATATGTGATTTAACACTAATATCACATGTGATCTTCAAATTAGTGTTAAATCATATATGATATTTCATGCAAATTGCAGCAAGAAAAACGAAAAAAAAGACAAAAAAACGTGAAAAAAATGATTTTTTTTCCTTTTTTTCGAAAGTATATTAAAGTGCCCGTCTAAAGAAAGATAATTAAATGTTCGTCGCGATGGTGTAATTATTTTTGCTTAACGATTAACGGTTTAAGAGATATTTAAATTATAAAAAATAGGTGAAATAATAAAATGTTTTTAATCTCAGCCATTGATTTCTTTTTAGATGGATGGTGGAGATGAGTCCCTTGGTATGTAAAATAACTCTCCTCATGTATTTATTTGATAGATTTGTGTATAAATGGTTATAATAGTAGATGGAATATTGAATATTGTATTTAAACTAACTGCCTAAATTTTTCATATATCATGATCAACCTCATGCAAAGTTTATCATGAGCAAGCCAATGGTCATTAATAATTGTTATTATTTGAGGTATTTAGAGGGTATGTATATGACACAATACATGAAAATAAAGAACAGTAATTGTGAAACACGAAAAGACTTTTTAGTAAAAAACTTAACTCAAAACTTCAATCGATACAAAGGTAATTCCCTACCCTCCACGGTATATATAGACTAACCTATTCTCGTTAGACTATAACTAGGATTACACGAAACATATCCTAAATAGATAAATTCTAAACTATAACAGGGGAACTTGGACGAGTTGGACTAGCACTCCGACTATTATTCCGAAAACCTAATAACACGCCTTAAGCCACACCAAACATCAACTCCAACTTTTATTACAACTAATCGACCGCACACCACAACCAAACTCAGAATATGCCAAAATTATTGTCGTGTATAGTTCCGTCATGCCCATAGCCGTTTGCCATGGTTCAATTATTTGATAATTTTATTTTACACCTTGGTTAAGGTGTTTAGGGTGTTAGTGCAAATATTACGATATTTAATCTACACAGTCTCGTTTGTTTTGTTGATGACAAACATGTAACTTGTAATACATAACGTAAAATGTATAAGTTACTTGTAATTATATTTTTTCTCAACATACTTTCAACACCTCTTGACGACTCAAGTCCTTGTATGTTACAACACAGGTCCGTACATGTTTGTTATGTTGCGTTATGATCAAACCCCTAACAAACCATTAAACATGTTTAGTTAAACACTTAAGTAATCTTGGTTACTTAAATTTTATAAAATACATAAACAAAAGTAAATGTGTTGGGTAAATACCATGATCCATAACCCATACTCATGACCCAAAGTCCATAACCCATTTTCTAGATACATTGTATCTAGTTGGGTATCCATGACCCAAATTCCATGACCCATGGGTAAAGAGGAGCGTCCCACGGATCCCTCTAATTGCCCACGGATCCCTTGGATTACAAGGGCCGGATCCCTCTCAGAAGGGATCCTTGGGGCATAATCTTTTCTTGGACTTTTTTCCTATAAATAGCAAACCAATTCTTACAATTTCTTCACAACTTTACACATAGTTTCTCTCCACCATTTCTAGCATATTTAGATCATTAGGAAACATGTAAACCACCCTCATCTCATATGATCATAATGCTTCTAACTTTCATTTGTTGTAAGCATACTCCCGAAGTGATCCTCCAAAGCAAGCCTAGAGATCTTGCATCCTTACCTACTAAAGTGATCACCCATCACAAGCATACAAGCACATGAAGATCTTCAACAACAAGCTTAAGAAACTTGTCATCTTCATTTATAGAAGACTAACTACATCATGCTTTGTGTTCTTAATGTTTAGTTTAGGATTTCATATCCATTAGATACATTGTCTTGGATATTGTCTAGTATCATATTCTTGTATCTATAACTAGATTAGATGGTTTATGTGTAAGTAGCGTAATCCGTTCCACAATAAAACCGACGGCGGTTTTTGAAAATGAAAATCCACCAAAACCGCACCAAAATAACCGCAACCACTATGTTATATTCATATATATTTTTTATTTTTAGAATAACACACTAAAATTTATAACTTTTATGACTTTTGTTATACTTTAATAAATTATTTCAAACACATTTTAATGGCAAATTATCATCTTAGTTTTTAGTTAATATAACTTAAATTTATCATCGTTTATAAAATTATTCATCTCATTTGACTTTTACTATATTGATTTATAATTTCATACTAATACAACATTTTGGTTTCCACATATCATGCAACATTATAATATATTCATAATAAATGATAAAGAAAAACGTGTTAAACCAAAACTACAAAACCGCTATGGGTAAAACCGCAGCTATGGTTGGGTTGGTTTTACCACACACCAACCTCGCACCACGCCACCCCTATTTATGTGTTTGTGCCATAAAACACAAGGTTTGTTGTTGGGCCACAAAACCGGTATAAATGTGTCGTTAGTCGGGAATGGTTCCACCTTTCTAATGGAACCCGATTCAGCCTTGTACCGATAAAGTGTAGGCGGCGTTGTGATAGGTTTGGTTCTACCGTGGAAGGACTCCGTATCTAGCCTTGTAACAGATAAAGTGTAGGCAACGTTGTGATAGGTTTGGTTCTACCTCGTGGAAGGACTCGGTATCTAGCCTTGTACCGATAAAGTGTGTTTAATGCGTTGTGTAAGGTTTTATCCGCCAAGAATGGAGTTTGTTGATCTAGTGAAGTAACTCTCGAGTTGGATACTCGGGAGTGGAGTAGGGCGAGGAGATTCTTGACCGAACCACTATAAATCCTAAATGTTGGTTTGTCTATTCTTTTACTTATCGCTTTACTTTTATTCTTGCTTTATATTGTTTATTGTTTATGTGGTTGGTGTTTATGTGTGTGATGCATACTTGTTCTTTCATATAGTCATAAACTATATTTAACACTTTACATATTATGACACGCTTGATCAAGAAAAACAAACCGAACTAATAATGGTGAAACTTGATTTATAATGAACCATTAATCTTGCGAATCTTATGTGATATTAAGGGGTTGGCCTTACATGCCGTAATGCGTTAAATGCATCATCGGGTCGAGATTAGCAAATGCAATAGTTTATACTATATTTGATACAAAAGTTTTAAGTTTGAAACGGAAACGTATTCACCCCCCTCTACGTTTTCATAATTGGTATCAGAGCAGGTTGGCTCTAGTTTTTAAAAACAAATGGTTTTCTAAACGAGTAAGGTTCTTGTATCAAATTTTTGGTGAAGTTAAGCATAATATGAAAAGTGTTTTGTTGTTTGTTTTTTTTTTTTTTTTTTCTTTGAAGTTTTGTTGTTAGATATCTTGTTAATCAAGCTTGAATAAAGATTAAAATGGGTAATATAACTTCACTAAAAGGTCTACAAAGGTTAAACCTTTTCGTCAGGTCAAAACATGCCCTTTATAAATCACGTCGATCCGGATCCCTTTGCTATCAAAGGGCGGATCCCTTTTGGAAGGGATCCGGCGGATCCATGGTACAGAAGACAATTTTTGTCTAAATTTAAAAAATTCATAACTAATTAACCGTAAGTCCGTAGAAGTCATGCCATTTATCGTTTGAAAGGTATTTGAGTCTACTTTCATTTAAAATGATTTCATAAACTGATTCAAAACAAAAATTTACATAAGCATTGATTTATAATAGAAAGTCATTTTTCGGTCATAATTTTTTCACAAACTTTTGATCTAATTGGAGACGGATATTTTCGCTTTGAACAACAAAGATGTGTATTCTTTTGAAATTAAGGTTTTGATCATATTTATAAATATAAAAGAAACTAATCAAGCTTGGTATACATGTTTATATTTAACACAAAGTGATGAAAAGAACTTTCATATGCTATGCTAAATGATTAATTGTCTTACTTTGCATTACTTGATTATTTGCTTATCTCAAATAGTTTTTGTGCTTGTTTGTTTGAATAACATATGTGGTTTCATCACCTTGCTATTCATCCTCTTGTTTGTCGATTTAGTAATATTTTATTAATCAATGTGCTATTTGAAGGAGCGTTTGGGATAACATCTAGGTGTGTCGAAAATGTTAGTTTAAATGCTTAGATAAGTCATATAAGTTGAAAAATGTTTAAAACATGTAATATACTAAATGGCTTCTAGTTGAGTTTGTCATGTGTGCAACATAAATGTTTAATGTGCTTATATGATTTCTTGATTTCATATTCTCTTGTGTCGTTTTCTAAAAACAACAAGAATGTACATCGGATCATAACCTACACTTGTGTTGATGATGTACTTTTCCGTTTTCCTTTTCATGATCACTTTCCAAGCTTTATAGTAGGATTGACAACTTGATTATTTCATCCGATATACTCAAGTAAATTATTTTGCAACGCAAATATAATTGTTCATATCCGAAAATCCAAAATCGAGCTTTCCTACATATGTTGAACTAGCTCATCCAACCAATTTTTGTTCACCATATGGACAACTTTTATTTTTTTTAACATGACACCTTCGTCATCTTAGTTGTTTCAAGCATAATATTAATAAAAATGAAGCAAAGTATCATCATTGTTACTTTTCGATAGGCCATTGTAGGAATATAAATTTTCCTAACTTGAGAATGAATACTGGAGAACTTATTGCACTAGAAACTCAAGTTGACCTAACGGTTGAATTGCTTCCTTGATAGAAGTTGGGTATGTGGAATCTCCCGTAAAAATGGTCGTGTTTAGCCGTAACTGAGCACCGCTAGTAATAGTCTCATATTCATTCTCTCACTTGAGAAATTTATACTCCTATGTTTTCCTAAAGTAAGTTTACAATGGAAATATTTTACATTGTCTTAGGATTACTAATCAAACAAGTTGTAAAATTAATTTTTCTTTTAAGTTAATCACAACCACTTGCCTCATCAAGTGATTATCTTGCTTTGATCGAGAAGAGCTACATTCCTTCATGGACGAAGCTCATTATATGCTAATCACCATCCGTAATGACTATACATAGTTCATTGCTTCCGTTGACCAAAACAACCTTCTAAAAATAATTCACTTTCTTAAGGACGCATATACATGTGTTTCTTACTCTTCGAATACCAACACATAGGCAAACATCTTTTAGCCAAAACCAACTCACAAAATGTGACAACTCGTAATTTCAGGTCATTTCTCAAATTTACTATTCATCTCGGGAATTTACTATTCGTCGGTTACTATTCATCAATTTTACTATTCATCGTTTTTGAAATTGACTTGATATTCGAGAACGTATTCAAAATTTTACTATACATGAAACACTATTCATTCTCGGAGAAAAATCACTATTCATGCTTCACTATTCATCATTTTTCGTAAACTAGGTTTACGAGTATCAAATACGCGTAACCATAAGGGTTTAGCTGCGTATTCATGAAAAATCATTGAGGACACTTCATATAGACTAGAATTAGTCTACATATCATTAGTAACATCATCATCATATTAGTTCATGCATGGATTTGCATATTTCACTAAACGTTTATTTTCTTATTAAATAAACGCTATCGCATAATTATTTATTTTGAATATTTGATCTGACACTTCCAAAAATTATCCTGATATATTTTTATACTCATTTTAAGAATATAAAAATTATATTATTAGTTTACCCGATGTTTTAAATTTATTTTGTATATAAATTGTTATATATATATATATATATATATATATATATATATATATATATATATATATATATATATATATATATATATATATATATATATATATATATATATATATATATATATATATTTACGACGGATTTCGTAAATACTACTCGATAATTATTATTTCACTCAATTCTTGTAAGAAATATATTTTTATAATTTTTATGACTTCGATATATTTTAATTTGTTCCGTTAAAATTTATTTTTAGCTAACGCTACCCTAAATACCTATTTACACTTACAAATTACACACTTTACTTAACAATTAATACATTTTGACAGCAAAATTCATCCACCCTATTTCTTTTCTTACCCTTGTCGACCAAAACAATGATTCACCATAAGTTTTACATAAAAATCTACCTAGCTCATACACATAAACACTTATAGCTATGACACTTGTATTGTTTTAACTATATACTATCTAATATACACATACATACACATATTCTTAGGTGAAAAAAAATAAAACCTCTCTACCTTCATCACTTAGAACCGGCCAAGGAAGAAAGAAAAGGAAGAAAGCCAAAAAATTTCAAGATCAAGCAATTTTATAAACTCTAGTATACTCTCTTTTAAGGTTTTGAAATAAAAACCTAGAGTATTTAGGAAAACCTTGTTCCATAAACCTCATCATCATACTAGTAAGCATTTCATGATTTTTATTAATCTTTCATATTCATACTTATGTTATTTTATCATGCTTGAAAGAAAACATGCAAGTTATATGAGTATCTATACAACTTTTATTGTTTTTAGTACTTACAATTAGTATATATCATCTTATAACTAATCCCTTGAAACATATCATTTTTGATGATGTCTAGGAACCCATGACATCCTAAGAAGGTGTATGGTAGGTTTATAATAGATTTGGTGTTGATTTGAAGTGGTTAGAATAAGTATTACGCAAGAAAAATCACTTTCGACAACTATAAAATAGGGTCTGATCATTTTTGCAAAGTCTGAAAATTTCGACAGTTTATAAATTATTTTGGGCTATATATTCAGAAAATATACTTTAAAACGAAACCGTGGTCGCTTGAACGGGTTAAAACGGATTTATAACGAAGAAGTTATGCTATTTTCAAGTTTAACGACGAAAACTATATTTTCCGGAAAAACAGCATGCTGTCCAGATTTTTAAGGGTCAAAAATAAGTTTTAAGCGTTATCTAAATGAGTCGATTTATCAAAAATATATTAGTATACTTTAACACGAAGCGAAGGACATATAAAACGTAGAAAACGGACTTATAACGACTAAATTACACACGTTTAAACAAGGTTGTCGTAACTATTATTCACAATTATAAAACACTTACATATATATTTTCTATTAGCCAAACTAGTTGTCGCTAGTGACCATGTTGAGAGCCGTTTTTTTTAACATCGATAGAATACTTTTTAGAAAACGATGTCTTCTAGTAAAAGCAAGATCACCTAGCCTATTTTCCAAAATATTCAACCGTTCGTCATATGGAGTTGTAACGAATAATATGCGGTCGCTCAAACTTTGCCGAAAACTAACCTTAAACAATATTTTTAGACCAAGTACTCTACTTCACCTATGCTTTTCTCCATGATCGAGACCTCTATGATCAAAATTTAAAAGCTAAGACTTTGAGATAATGCTACAAGATTTTCAAAACCATTGAGTTTGTTTCCTAACACTCGATATTCACTATTTTATGACTAGCTTTTCGAGGCCATTTAGTCACTTTCATGAATTGTCAAATTATATTGTTTTACAACGAAAAACTATAATTTCTTAATAAATCACTAAATGACTATCGTAGGATATCATTTCGACGTAAATACTTGTAAATAATTTATAACTTGACAAAACGTTATAAACTTATTTTTCGACGACAAACTTTATTTTCAAAAATGCACAAGTGGTATAGATATCATATGAGTTTGCATGCACAACATTACATCATGACTTATATTAGAAACATATCATTCATAATAGGTCGCGGTTAGAGATTGCGCCACATTTCAGTGTACCCACTTTTGCCATCACATCATTGTACCAAGTGAGTTTTCATAGCCCCGTCTTTCAAGTTTATACTTTATTTCAAACCTACGGGGGAGAATACATTGTACATCATTTTTATTACGATACCAAGTATATCAAATTCATTACATTGTGTAAGGAATTATATTTGAGTTAATTATAACGAAATATGAAAGATGAGGGACTTATGAAGACAATTGATGAAGAAAGAAAGACAAGGGACTTACTTGTTAAAGAAGACTTTATTATTTAGTCCCTAGTAGTCAATTGTAACCCTAGACTCTCTAGTATATAAAGAGAGGCAGAGAATTAGATTTATTGGGTGTCAAGATATGAACACCAAAGGGGTGTGTGTGTGTAACCTAGGCGTAAAGTATAAACGCCAGGTTAGTTAGAGATGTTTAGTCGATTAGTAGTTTAGAGATGATGACGAAGAACTTTGTTAATAATAACAAACGATGTTTTCTTATTCCGCTGTGCATGATAATCGTTGTTATTGTTATCCCCTAGAGCTCATAAACGATCTTATCAATTGGTATCAGAGAAAGGCAAGGGACGATATTATTCCTACTGCATTATAATCTGCATTATAATCGCTGATATTGTTATCCCCTAGAGCTCATAATCGTTGTTATTGTTATCCCCTAGATTGTTGGGAATTACAATTGAGTTGATAAGACAAAATATGAAAGATGAAGGACTTATGAAGACAAAGAAAGACAAGGGACCTACTTGGCAAAGAAGTATTTATTATCTAGTCCCTTGTAGTCATTTGTAACCCTAGTATCTCTATTATATAAAGAGATATATGGAATTAGGTTTTATGTGTGTCAAACAATGTAAACATCAGACAAAGGTGTGTGTGTGTAGGTCTAGGGCGTGAGTATGTAAACGCCTAGACTAGGCGATAGTCGACTTGTAGTGTTTAGCCCCAAGGATCATTGATCCTTGTTGTGTAACCTGTGAAAAACTAGAAGGGGGGTTGAATAGTTTTGCCGATTTTAAGTTAGTTTCAAAAACTTTAGATTCGTTAATATGTGAGATCTTATGGATGTAGAGAAAGTATAGATCTAATGATAAAGCAAGTAAATAAAGTAAAGCGAAGGTAAAGAAAAGACACAACCGATGTATAGTGGTTCGGCTACAAGGACACCTTCCTTGCCCTACTCCACTCCCCGAGTCACCTACTCGAGAGTTCAAGCACTATGTCAACAAACTCCTTCACTTGGCGGAGAAGCCTTCACAACGTTGCTTACACTTTTTCTGGTACAAAGCTAAATACCGAGTCCGTAGCACGGTGGACCAAACCAACACGACTATTACACAACAAATATGTGAAATATCAAATACAAGATCTTCGCTACAGAAATCTTGCGGAGTGACAAATCAATCAAGGACCCCTTGCTTGGATGACTTGTAGAATGCTCGTGATCTTGCCTTAGAGAAGGACCTATATGAGGATCACAAATAGAAAGAAAGAAGAACAACTCTCTAGATAAAGTGATCTATATGTTAGAAGAGAATGAGAGTGTATGAGAGATTTAGTAAGAAGAGGGGTGAGTTAGAATGAAGAAATGGCTCTCTATTTATAGGCAAAAATCTTCACTGTTCCCCGGATCCCACGGATCCCTTCCACTTGGGATCCGTCTAGTGTAATCCTAGGGATCCGTGGAACGCCCCTCTTTGCCCATGGGTTTTTGGTTATGGGTCATGGGTTATGGGTTGGTCCATGGGTTTTCTTTAGATTCAATGTATCTAAGTATACATTGTATCTAGTCTACTTGGGTATGGGTTAAGATCCATGGGTTATGGTCCATGGGTTATGGTTTTACCCATCCTAATAAACTATTACAACAAATGCTTAATTACTACATTTTGTATTTAAATGGCTATATGTAAATGCTTTACAAAAATAACATGTATCCTTATAATTATACTTAAGATAACATTATATTTGTTATCAACAAAACACAAAGAGGTCGCAAAATATTAATAAACGTTTTTATGGTTTATTTGTATTAACAATCTCCCCCTTTTTTTTGATGACAAAACATAATGTTATGATGAGTAAAACTTAAGAATAGATGTAAGTTTTGAAAGCCCCTAAGTTTTACTTCTTCTCCCCCTTTTTGTCGAAACAAAAAGTTAACCCTTGGAAGAAATAAACATAAAAGTGTGGAAAAAAATGGTCCACGTATCGCTAACTCCCCATTGACGGTAGCTCCCCCTTATTTGGGGCGTCAAGTGAAGAAAGATAAAAATCCTACAAAAAGAAAGGTTAGTAACATGCTTAAATAATCTTGTGATTGCCGAGAATCAAGATTGGGAGCCAAGGTATGTAAACAAGGCCTTGTAATAAAACAACAAAGTGTAGTGGTATTTATGCCAACTACAAGCATGTAAAAATAAGAACAAGACTTGTTCTTGAAAATGACTTCAAAAAAAATACTAAAAATAGAAAATAGTAGTAATGATTCCTTCCATGCTTGCATAAGGTTATGGATGGAGGTTTTGATGAGTGATGGTATTGATGCGATCAAGGATGAGGTTGAGTATGAAACGCATTTCTTCCCTAACTTCTATTGCGATTTCCCTAGTGGATTGGCAATGTTCACAATGTAAATGATGTGCGTAATGAGTGCGGAAGTTTTCCGGGTTGTTTTGATTTGAGTTTTGCGGAAGATGTGGTGGAAAAATAGGAAAATATGGATCAACATCCGGAATGTTTGTAAATGGTGGTGGAAAAGAACCTAGATGTTCTTGTAATGTGATGGGAGCTAATGGTGGTGATGTTTCAAGATCTTGAAAAATAGTATTTGGAGATGTAGGGGGTGTTGAAAAGACTATTTCTTTTTGTTTAGGTTGTTTAGATCTTGTTGGAGTCTTAAGGAGTTCCAAAAGAGTGACTTTAGGTGGTGATGAAGTTGGTGTACTTGTTGGTGATGAGGAGGTGCTATAATGGAAGCATCTTGTGGTGAGTTATTTGTTGAGGATGAACCATTTGAGGTTGGTTTTGCTAAACAACAAGATCGGATACTAATCTGTGCGGATATCCTAGGGTTTGATTGTGGTATTTTGGATGGTGGTAGCACAAAGGTTTGGGTATCATGAAGATGATTGTTTGTACTAGGTGATTCATCTAAAGGGTTTTTGGATGACATGGTGGATTGTGTTTGGGAGGATGAGATGGATTATGCAAGCATTTTGGGAGTTCTATATATAGAAAACAAAGCATTGTAATGAATGCTTGACCCAAAATGTGGATTAAAATCTAATGATTAGATATGAATTCAAGGCATGTGATCATGAGAACACAAGCATTAAAGAGCATACTCCCAAAAATGAAACAAAAGTGGATTTTTCATCCAAAGTGAAAAAATAGAAGGTAAAAACAGTTTCACGGATCCCACGGATCCTTCCCTTGAGAGATCCGTCCCAAAGATGAAGGCGGGATCCGTGGGTCAGTGATTCGAGCACACAAAATTTTCTTTTGGGAAACATTTTTGCCTAGTGTGTGCCTATATGCAAACTATTTGGAGTTGCGGTTATCTCGACCCCTAAAAAGAAATAGAAAATAAACTAGAAGTAGAAAAAGTATCCTATTGAGATAACCCGAAAACACATATTTAGTACATAAGTACGTAATTTAGTGTTATCAATGCTCCTAATTCATTGTTGCTTAAATGAATGTACCCGAAAACACATATTAGTTATGTGTCCCCTTTAGCATTCAAAAGACATGAGATGCAATGAAAACGGGTTTTTACTTTGTATTAATAATGAAAAAGCGATTTGTCCTAGACGTGAGAAATTGCTTTTGTGAAATTGATACGGGAAGGTATCATCCTTTTAGAAAACATTTTGAAAAGAGGTTTTCTTTGAAAATGTGTATGTGTTAAAAATAAGAAAGCTATAAGTGGAAAACTTATCTTGGGTTTTGAAAATTCCCGTATTGTTTGTGAGTTGTGCGTGAAATAGAGATCCTAGACTTAGAAAGAAGAAGGCTAGTGTTTACATACCTTGTAGAGTCAAATAAGTTACGACGTTTGTTCTATTAGACCAAGACCTAGACGAAGTAGGTTGAATTGTTCCCGCTTCAACGGTTTGGTGAGGACGTCGGCTATGTTGTCTTCGGATGCTACCTTCTCAATAGAGATGTTCCCCTTTCGAACATTATCTCTTAAGAAGTTATGACGAATCTCTATATGCTTTGTGCGAGAATGCAATACCGGATTCTTGCTTAAGTCGATGGCACCTTTGTTGTCACATAGGATGGCTATGTCGCTTAGATGAATGTCGTAGTCTACTAACGCTTGTTTCATCCATAGTGCTTGTTGGCATGCTTTGCCGGCGAGACGTACTCGGCTTAGGTTGTTGATATTGCTAGTGCCGTTTGTTTCTTAGAAAACCAAGATGTTAAACAACATCCCATGAAAGTACACACCCCACTTGTACTTTTTCTATCAACGTAATCACCTACATGGTCAGAATCTGCATATACAATTGTTTCTACTCCCGTGCCCTTAGGATACCATAATCCTAATTGTGTTGTACCCTTAATGTATCTAAATATCCTTTTTACGGCTTCTAGGTGTGATGTTTTGGGGTCTTCTTGAAACCTAGCACATAAGCAAACACTAAACATGATATCCTGCCTACTTGCCGTGAGGTAGAGAAGACTACCTATCATGCCACGATATTTAGTATTATCTACGGATTCGCCGTCTTCATCTTTTGTGAGTTTGGTGTCGGATGACATTGGAGTCCTAATTGGTTTAGACTCTTCTAGACCGAATTTCTTTAACATCTCCTTGATGTATTTAGATTGATTGAAGAAGATACCATCTTCTACTTGTTTTATTTGTAGACCAAGAAAGAAACTAAGTTCTCCCATCATACTCATCTCGAACTCGTCATGCATGATCTTTGAGAAATCATCACACATGTCTTGACAAGTGGATCCGAATATAATATCATCTACATATATTTGTACTATGATTATATGTGACTCTCTTTTCTTAGTAAAAAGTGTGTTGTCAACTAACCCCATGGTATAGTTGTGTTTAACTAGAAATGACTTGAGTCTATCATACCAAGCTTTTGGAGCTTGTTTAAGACCGTAAAGGGCTTTCTTTAATTTATACACATGTTTGGGTTTTTCAAAATCAATGAAGCCAGGAGGTTGAGCTACATATACTTCTTCATTAATGAAACCATTTAGAAAAGCGCTTTTGACATCCATTTGATAAAGCTTTAGATCATTAGCACAAGCATATGCAAGAAGTATTCTTATAGACTCTAATCTAGCCACGGGGGCGTAGGTCTCATCAAAGTCTATTCCCTCTTGTTGGTTATACCCTTGAGCAACGAGTCTAGCCTTGTTCCTAGACACTACTCCGTTTGCATCTAATTTGTTTTTATAAACCCATTTGGTTCCTATTATGGTTTGATTACTAGGTGGAGGGACAAGTGTCCAAACATCATTAGAAACAAATTGATTTAGTTCTTCTTGCATAGCCATTACCCAACTCTCATCTTTTATGGCTTCTTGTGTATTCTTAGGTTCTAAGGTTGAAACGAAACAAAACAAGCTACTTTGGTTTTGAACTTGAGACCTTAATGTTCGTTCTTTTAGCTTTCCTATGACTTTATCTACGGGGTGATCTTTGGACTCTTTAATGTTTATTATTTCATCACTTAGAGGTTCTTCTTCTTCACTTATCTTTTTCTTTATTACTATAGCTTCACTTTCTATAATCTCGTCATCGACAAGAGGTGGAGAGGGTTTGGGTGGACTTTCATCAAATTTTATATTTAATGACTCTTCTACCTTCATTGTTTCTTTGTTTAATATGACGTAAGCTTTGCTATTTGGCGAGTAACCTAAAAAGATACCTTCGGTTGATTTAGGATCAAATTTTGTAAGGTAATCTTTAGTGTTAAGAATAAAACATTTACTACCAAAGACTCTAAAGTGATTTAACGTAGGCTTTTTGCCTCGAAGTAACTCATATGGAGTTTTTCCTAAGATTGGTCTAATTAAGACTCGATTGAGTATGTACGTTGAAGTATCAACGACATTACACCAAAACTTTTGAGGTATGGATTGTTCATTAAGCATGGTTCGACTCATTTCTTGTAGGGTTCTATTCTTTCTTTCTACTACCCCATTCGATTGTGGAGTGCGTGGAGCCGAGAAGTTGTGAGTAATACCATTAGCGTCACAAAAAGCTCCAAATTGCACTTCATTATCGAATTCCTTACCATGATCCGTCCTAATAGACACTATAGGACTTCCTAGTTGTCTTTGGATTTTTTTGCTTAATATTTCAAAATAATTAAAGGTTTCCGTTTTTTTCTTTAAAAATTTTGCCATGTATACCTAGAGTAGTCATCCACTATGACCAAAGTGTAGTAGTTTCCTCCATAACTTTGGATAGCGGATGGACCAAATAAATCCATATGTAGTAATTCTAGACACCTAGTTGTAGACACCATGTTTTTAGCTTTATGACTAGAATGAGCTTGTTTTCCTACATTACAAGCATCACAAAAATGATGTTCATATTTTAACTTAGGTAGATCTCTTACTAGATCTTTGGATGATAGCGATTGAAGAAGTCGCATGTTGGCGTGACCCAATCTTCGATGCCATAAGGTCAAAGTATCATCCATAGAGGTAAGACATAGTTTGTCTTTAGGTTCATTACCGATTTTAATGACATAGACTCCATGTTTCCTAATTCCTCTTCCTATGGTTATGCCATTTTTTAGTATCTTACTACCGGTTTCGGTAAAAAGAACATTGCACTTTTTATCACATATTTGTCCTATACTTAAGAGGCTAAAGTTTAGGTTTTCTACGTGACACACATTGTTAATGGTTAGAGATTTGTTAGAAATCGTACCTTTACCGATGATTCTACTTTTGCTATTTCCAAACACCACATTACCTCCATTAACGGATTCATATGTGGAGAATAGATCCCTATTGCCGGTCATGTGCCTCGTGCACCCGCTATCCTTGACCCATTCATCGGGGTCTAGGTCGACCTTTAAGCACACCTAAAACAATAATAAACTCAAAAGTTTGGTCCCCATTTGTTCATGGGTCCATTAGTGTTAAACATTCCATTCATGTTAGACATGTATGGATAAGATGAGTATGCATTCCATGGAGCAAAGTTTTGAAAAGGAAAACCGTTTTGCATATTTGGGTTCCATCCCATTTGATGGTTACTTTTTGGATAAATGTTATTAGGTCTCCTAGATGGAATGTGTTTTGAAAAAGATGGTGCTTTGTTTCTTGCAAAAGTAGGGTTATATTTTGGAGGTGGTTGTCTAGTGGTGACATGAGTTGGTTTCTTCCTATTAACGATAACAAACTTAGTTCTAGATGAAGAAGCTACGTTATTACCACTATTTGCTACAGCAGATCCACGGATCCCTTTCTGTACACTAGTCGGTTCCTTTTAGGGATCCGGGATCCGCCACAAAAGTGGCTGGTTTTTCTAGTTCTTTAACAAATTTTGTTTCTTTACTTTTACTAGTTGATGGATCAAGTTGTTGAATACCTAGACCCTTTTGATTGTAACCGGTTTTAACACCATCGAGTATTGTATCTAAAGTGTTCGTACTCATTCTAGCAATTTTAGAATCTAAATGATCAAATAGTGTTTGAAGTTGAACGCAAAGTTCACATTCACCACTTGCTATTTTACCCTTTTCTAAACGTTTTAGTTTTGCTTTTAATTCTATGACTTCTTTATCTAAACGTTGATTTTGACTCTTTAAAAGCTTGTTTTTGTTAATTAGTTTTAAGCTAATATTGCATAGTTTGTCATATTCATTATGCAATGAGTCGTCATCAAGTGATGAACTACTATAGTATTCGTGACATACCTCGTCATTTGCTATGAGACAAATTTCTTCGTCCTCCTCGTCGCTATTCCCCATGTGCCAATTTAATGCCTTTTGATCATCGAGTTTGGGACACTTACTAATAAAGTGGTTTGGGTCCCCACATTTAAAGCAAGTACGATCATCCTTTGGCTTCTCGTCTTCTTTGCTTTTCCGAAAGCCTTTCTTATCGTCATACGGTTGTTTGATGTATCTTCCCTTTCTTATAAAGAACTTTTTAAAGTCCCTTACCGCCATAGCGTACTCCTCGTCGTCACTACCCGAGGAGGAGTTCTCTTCATCGCTTGAAGCCTTTTTGGCTTTTAGGGCAAGAGATTTGTGTTTCTCTTTCACCTTTGAGGCTTCGGAGTCTTTAGCAAGGACAAGCTCGTAGACTTTTAGGTTGCCTATGAGTTCATCGAGGGTGAGGGTTGTCAAATCTTTTGACTCTTCGATCGCCGTCACCTTGGATCTCCACTTCGATGGAAGTGCCCTTAGATATCTCCTAACATGGTTACGGCTAGAAGAAGATTCATCAAGTGCTTGTAAAGATGTAATAATAGTACTAAAGTTAGCAAATGAATGATCTATAGTTTCCTCATCCGATATTGAAAATTGTTCATATTGTTGAACAAATAAATCAATTTTATTATTTTTAACTTGTTCGTTGCCTTGATGAGTTACAACTAAAGAATTCCAAATTTCTTTAGAGGTTTTAAGCAAAGAAATTCTTTCAAATTCCTTTTTCGGTAAAGCATTATATAAAACCATTTTTGCTTCACTATTCTTAGAAAGCTTTTTCATTAAATCATCACTTAGTTTATCATGAGGTATGTTAACTAAATTTCCTTTATCATCTTTTGAGGTAGCCTCAAAATCTCCTTCAACAATAATGTACCAAAGATCAATATCTTTAGATTTCACATATGTTTCGAATCTATTTTTCTAATATATAAAACCATTAGTTTCAAGTAGTGGTGGTCGTTGCATAGATTGCCCTTCCTTATAATTTTCAGAACCCATAGTGATCGAAAAGTTTTTAAAATACAAATTTATTTTAAAACTTTTATAAACTTAGCTCTTGATGCCAATTGTGGAAAACTAGAAGGGGGTTGAATAGTTTTGCCGATTTTAAGTTAGTTTCAAAAACTTTAGATTCGTTAATATGTGAGATCTTATGGATGTAGAGAAAGTATAGATCTAATGATAAAGCAAGTAAATAAAGTAAAGCTAAGGGAAAGAAAAGACACAACCGATGTATAGTGGTTCGGCTACAAGGACACCTTCCTTGCCCTACTCCACTCCCCGAGTCACCTACTCGAGAGTTCAAGCACTATGTCAACAAACTCCTTCACTTGGCGGAGAAGCCTTCACAATGTTGCTTACACTTTTTCCGGTACAAAGCTAAATACCGAGTCCGTAGCACGGTGGACCAAACCAACACGACTATTACACAACAAATATGTGAAATATCAAATACAAGATCTTCGCATTAAATCTTGCGGAGTGACAAATCAATCAAGGACCCCTTGCTTGGATGACTTTTAGAATGATCGTGATCTCGCCTTAGAGAAGGACCTATATGAGGATCACAAATAGAAAGAAAGAAGAACAACTCTCTAGATAAAGTGATCTATATGTTAGAAGAGAATGAGAGTGTATGAGAGATTTAGTAAGAAGAGGGGTGAGTTAGAATGAAGAAATGGCTATCTATTTATAGGCAAAAATCTTCACTGCTCCCCGGATCCCATGGATCCCTTCCACTTGGGATCTGTCTAGTGTAATCCTAGGGATCCGTGGAACGCTCCTCTTTGCCCATGGGTTTTTTGGTTATGGGTCATGGGTTATGGGTTGGTCCATGGGTTTTCTTTAGATTCAATGTATCTAAGTATACATTGTATCTAGTCTACTTGGGTATGGGTTAAGATCCATGGGTTATGGTCCATGGGTTATGATTTTTACCCATCCTAATAAACTATTATAACAAATGCTTAATTACTACATTTTTGTATTTAAATGGCTATATGTAAATGCTTTACAAAAATAACATGTATCCTTATAATTATACTTAAGATACCATTATATTTGTTATCAACAAAACACAAAGAGATCGCAAAATATTAATAAACATTTTTATGGTTTATTTGTATTAACATAACCGTCTTAGAGTTGATCGTCTAGGATTGGGGTTGTGGATGTGTTTTGTAGAACACATGATGATGACGAAGAACTTTGTTAATAATAACAAACGATGTTTTCTTATTCCACAGGCATTATAATCAAGTTGTTATTGTTATCCCCTAGAGCTCATAAATGATCTTATCAATTGGTATCAAAGCGGGGAGCTCTTGATATAGGGATCTACAAGGTTTTTCAAGAAAAGATACAAAACTCAAGTTGTTAAAAATTTCGTATCTTTCTGCAGGCGCTTTCAAACAAATGATAACTTTTTCTTGAACCATTGGATCGAGCTAAAATTTTTTGGTGCATCTCAAGATATCCATCTAACTTTTCACCAGAGGGATTGTGAATTGGAGCTCGCAATCAAAAGATATAAAGTGTCGAAGTCTGCTGCTGAAGAAGTTTTTTTTTTCTGTCAATCGTTTTGGATTCGCATGTAATGTGCATGGTATATGTTTCACGTCAAACCCATGTAAGTCAATTGGTGTATTTAATCAATATTGTTTATTATTGATATTGGTATTGTTGAGTGATTTATATTAAAGTAATGAGTTGATGGAGATTGGAGATATCAAAATGCATTAAATTGGTTGAAGATTACATGGTGAGATTGTCATACCTCGTATGAATTCATGATGGTGGTTGGTGGTTTATCTTGAGGAACTGTTGATATTATATCATGGGTCGATTATTATAATTCAATTTCTAGAAGTTTAGTGTCAACGCATGATACAATAAAATTCCAACATATTGCTATCATGTCGAATTACTACCGCTTAAAGGGTTTCTTGTTTCCACTGCTAGCATATCGACACTCGCCTTTAGTCGTTAACATCGATCGTGTTATCGGTTACCACCGCTAGCTTAACACGCTATCACGGCTAGCTTATTGGAGTTACCACGCTAGCATACTTGGTTTCTACCGCTCGTCCTTCGGTTTCCACCGCTAGTGGTATCGGGTACCACCGCTAGCTTGTAGTTTCCACCGCTAGTGCTTTTAATCTGCCGCCGTTTTGTTACCATCGCTAGTTACGAGATACTAATGCTAGTTTATCTTCTTCCGAACAATGGTATGTGATCCCGCTCGACAATGTTTGATATTGAATGAAGTAAAACCGCTTGTATGGAATTCGATATCGATTGATTTCATGCTGAGTCATACGAGTATGACATATTTGACCATAGTAAGTGTTCTTAATGATTTGATTTTAAATACTGCTCATATGACATCGCCACCTGGATGGATATACATGCATGATCATACACATGGGATGATATGTTTATGTATATGATTATTTTTGAAGTTGGTCATGCTCATATGGTTGGTGCTATCTTCATTATTTATTCGTTTGTGCTTTGAATGATAAAATCATCATGGTCAATAGCTATTTCACTTTGGGTTTTTATCAATGAATCTACATGGGACTCATAATTAGTGCATCATATTGATCACTATTCCTTTATATGATTTTATTATATTCAATATTTTGATTAAATGTTTGGTGTTAAGGGGAAGTCGAGTGTATTGGATTTTTGGCGACACACATAGGTTATTTGGTTTACACACACAAGATTGGAATTTGTTCTTCAATGTTTTAAAAAGGCTCGTTTTGGAGATTTATTGAATAGGTGATTACGAAGATGATTGATCATAACCTATTTGATATTGTAGTTGAGTTACACAGATTCGTGATCTTATCATATCTCAAAGTGGGTGTTACACTTTGGAGATAACTTGTTCGTGCTTCAATGATTATGACAACGAATTGACGAATAGTAGATGAAGGTTTTCGTCAAGAGATTGCGGTCTCCCTATACATGGGTATACGTTCGATGTCATCTATAGTGCAAGACATAAGACACAAGTTTGGGTTATTTTACTTCTTTATCAAATTCTTTATATTTGGTTTTCTTCACAAGTGATCATTACATAGAGCCTACAGATTTGAAGAATCATTTGATGTTCATGCACCACTCAAGGGAAGTTTCTACCGCTTATATTCTCTATTTGTTGATAACAAAAAGGGGAAGAGATGTTGGAGTAGCGTAGCATGGATTATGGGGAAGACAAAGGGAGACAAGAGCGTTTCATTCATGGTGAGATTTAATTATCTCAATTTCTCTACTTTGTCTAGGGAAGTTCGTACAAGAACCGTGTTTATTTTGTCATCATCAAATAGGGGAAGATTGTTGGGTTTATTGACTTGATGATACAAAACAATAAAGAATGAAACATCAAGGACTTAAAGTGACAAAGAAGAAATCTACAAAAGATTGAAGGACTTGCTTACAAAATAAGTTTTATTTATTAGTCCTTCGTAGAGATTTGTAAACCCTAATCCTCTAGTATATAAAGAGGACATGGGATGTAGGTTTTAATAATACAAGTCTTCCATAATGTAGTCAAAGGTGTGAGTGTGTAACCTAGGGCGTGTAGTTTATTGTAAATGCCTAGGTTAGTTGTTTACCTCCAAGATCTGAGGTGTCTTAGATCCCTGTCACAGGTAGGTAACACGTATTATTCTGATCAAATAATATTTGGAGATGATTGTGATTATAAAGAAAAACCTTGTGCAGTAACAAAGTATTGATTAATTTATTCCACTGTCCATGTTATAGTCTTTGTTATTGTTAATCCCTAGCGCTCTAAACGGTCCAAGGAGTCTATCAAACTTCATAATTGGTATCAAAGCTTGGGGAGCTCGTTACCTAGGGATTCGCAAGGTTTTTTGGCGAAGAAGGAAGAAAAATTTGAAGCTGTCAAAAATTCGCAACTTTTCTGCAAAGCATTGTTTTAAAACGCGATAACGCTTTCGTAGCCGCTGGATCGTGACGAAATTTTAGGTGGACGTTCTCTATATAGCCATATAAATTTCCACCGAAGGGATCTTCGATTTGAACTTCCAGTAAAAAGATATAAGGCGCCGTTGGCTGTTGAAGAGTTTCCAAAGTACTGCTGGAACAGACTTTGATGTACCGTTGGTTTGTGTTCGAATTTTTAGGTTTTTCTGATCTTGAGGTTATGGATACTTGGTTGACTTTGAGGTATACGTTTGCTGTGATGTTAACATGTTATCAATTGGTCGATTAAAGTTTTAATGATGTTAACATGTTATCAAGTTTGAGGTATACGCAATCTTTGATTAAATTGGTTGGTTATTTATTGAGCATGTGTTTTTTATTGGAAGATAGATGGGACCTACGAGTTTATATTTGCTGCTACTACACGCATTACATTAATTATGGTCAAATCGTTAATACTTGTTGCATAGACATATTGAATATAAGATGTCACGTGATGCGTCCCGCATGAGAAAATCTTATTATAATGGTGGTTTGATTTGATTACATGGGGGATATGGATGTGACTTCAATGTTGAGATCACGTGGGATGATCAATTATTTATTCGAAAAGAGTTTTAGTACCAATATTATATACCAATATTATATGCCGATGACGACACACAAGGTCTGGACGTTGGTCCACACATGATGAAACATATGTGAATTTTAATACTGGTCACGTGGAGAAGTACTATTCGAAGATGGAAAGCTTGTGTCATATAGCTGTCACTGTTACATGGTATTGGTACATGCACATGGTACTGGATAATTTTGCTTGCTCATGGTTATGATGAAAGTACTGTTGTTTGATGAAAGTACTGCTCATTGGATGAAAGTACTGCTTGGATGCAAAGTACTTCTTGGAAGTTTCAAAGTACTGCTACCCTTTCACATAAAAGTAATCGCTTTAACAGTATATTCTCAAAGTACTGCTCAAGGTTTTTGCATGGTGAAACTAATTTGGATTGGCAGTCTAATGGTTTATTATGAGGAGATTTGGAGTTAAGGGGAAGTTGCACAAGTTTTTGGTATTGAGATTTTTGGCGACACACACAGATATTAGTATACACACACACGAGATTGGAAGATTGGTAAAGGTAGTTATCATGTTCAAGGGAAGATATGGATTTATTTACATGGTTTTTATCGGTTACTCTTTGAACTATTCTTCATGTTACTACTGCTTGGTTTCAAATGCGATTGTAGTCATCTTTATTAGTATTTTAGGTGGTACTATGTTATTCATGGCTGGAACTACAACGTATTTGTGATCATAGTGGTTAGTTATTCGACAAGTTCTTATGGTTATTTACATGCATCATTCAAGGGGAAGATTTTTACTACTACTTGTTGGTATTTATACTCCTGGTTTGGATTTCTTTTGCCTTAATTTCATTTTTAGTGTGGAAAACTTCATGGAGGGTATCTTGAGGCATTAGAAGGATGGATTAGTCATATGATATTGGTTTGTGGTGGTTGGAATCAAAGTTGCTTCTACTTAGCTTCTCCTAGTGGATTATGACAAAAAGGGGAAGAAATGCGACAAAGACGGTTTTGCAACTTGAAGATCCTTGGTGATATTGCATGTTGAAGGGGAAGTTCTTATCTTTCATAACATCTTAACTTCAGGGGAAGTTCGTGCTTATTTGGTTTTGTCATTATCAACTTGGGGAAGATTGTTAGGAATTATATTTGAGTTGATTATGACAAAATATGAAAGATGAAGGACTTATGAAGACAATTGATGAAGAAAGAAAGACAAGGGACTTACTTGTTAAAGAATACTTTATTATTTAGTCCCTAGTAGTCAATTGTAACCCTAGACTCTCTAGTATATAAAGAGAGAGAGAATTAGATTTATTGGGTGTCAAGATATGAACACCAAAGGTGTGTGTGTGTGTAACCTAGAGATGTTTAGTCGATTAGTAGTTTAGAGATGATGACGAAGAACTTTGTTAATAATAACAAACGATATTTTCTTATTCCGCTGTGCATTATAATCGTTGTTATTGTTATCCCCTAGAGCTCATAAATGATCTTATCACATTGCTTAAGTTACCTCATTGCCAATTAAATGTCCCCATTTCATAATCATGAACCGTTAATTCCGGAAGAAGCCAGGGTGAGTGAATAGATCTATTGAGGGTGACTCCTCCATCCGGGTTGGTGGTCCCAAATGGTCAAACGGATGCATTTCATTTCATATCATTATTAGATTTGTTTGGCAAAACACTTGCTTGGGCGAACATCATGAACAGTCTAGCTTCGGTGTCATGTGCTTATAGCAATTGTATCATTTTTATGTGACATATTTGTCATACATAACTTATACTTGTGGTGGTCGTATAAAACATTTTCATAAACTCTATGAACTCACTCAACCTTTGTGTTGACACTTTAGCAATGTATTTTCAGGTATCTAAGGCATATACTTCATGGCATGCATGTGGACTTATCGTAGAGTCAGCGTGACAACGCGTCTCACATGGATTTTATACACTTTAAAACATCGTTTGGATTGTAACAAAATTATTTCCGCAAATGTTGACTATCTTTTGGGACCTATCTTTTGTAAACTCTGAATGTTTTATTATATCAAACGATGTGCTTTTCAAATGACACTTTAGGTCATTCAATATAACTGTAACTTTGATGCTATGACAGTCAATCCCAGAATTCCATTCGCTGCAAAACAGTAATTTGGGGTGTGACATGATTGGTATCAGAGTTTCGGTTATAAAGAACTAGGTTGCATCATTGACCCTAGACAATAACTACATCATCATAGCATCTCATCATTTCATCATAAGTGCATATTCACTTTACATGCGGATTCATACGCACTTTATTCGGGTTATTTACTTTCATTTCATATCGATTGTCACATAGATGCCTTCAAATACCCGTTCCATTATCCTTTCTTTAGACTCTAATGTCGGGAATGCCTTGTTATTCCCTATCACAATTTTAACATCAGTTGAGTCATCACCGATAATATCGAATGCCGAGATAAAACCTTTAAGGAGGGTGAAGTCGCTCTCACTCCTTTGTTTCACCACCAACATGTTGAGTCACACGTTATTCACACATTAAGTCACTAAATCGTCATACATTTGAAATACTTACGACATCTCATAACCCATCTCATAGGAATCCGGCCAATCATTTTGAAAAATAACCTCAAACTTATCACCTCCTATCACATCTCTTTAGAGCGCTTATTATTAACATAGGACTTTGCTACGTCCCACCCTTCCTCTTATTTTGAAGAGTTATGGCGAGAAGAAAGCTCCACCAGCCTATGACACAAGTCGCTATCCAAAAGTATATAGAGGATAGTATAGCTAGGGCACTAGAGAAAGAAAGAGCAACAAGAATCGCCGCCGAGGCCACTGGCCTATGCTGAAGTCGCTAGACTTGCTGCTACTACAGAGCCGCAGGAAGGTATGGAGTTCGAAACTATACATACAAGGACTTTAAGAGCGGTGATCCCCCAAAATTTAAAGGCACATAAGGAGCCATTTCTATGATTCATTGGTTTGAAAAGATCGAGTCATCATTTCTTCTATGCGATTGCCCAGTCTGTGACCGCAAAGTGAAGTTCGCTACTAGTACACTCTTAGATGGGGCAATGTCATGGTGGAATTCTTATGCACAACCTATTGGTATGGAAAATGCCTACAAGCTCACGTGGGATCAATTCAAAAGGTTGTTGACTAAGAAGTATTGTCCGCATCTTTGGGTGAAGAAGTTGAAGAAGGAATTTTATGAGTTAGTGACCGTTGGTTATGACATCGAGACCTACATCAAAAGGTTTCAAGAGTTGGTCGCTTTATGTCCATCTATGGTTTCGGACAATAAGAAACTACTGGAAGGTTTCATTGGAGGACTTCCACAGATTATTCAAGGTGGTGTAATTTCTTTTGATCCACAAACAATGTAGGAGTCTATCGATAACTCAAAACTCATGGCCCAAGTTGTGAAGAAGGAAAACATTATCAACAATAACCGCAACAACAACAACAACCAAACTAGCGACAACAAAAGGAAATGGGAAATGACCGGGAGGTTATAATAATGACAACTAAAACCGTAACACTAACCATCATCAACAATGAATAGAAGACATGAAGCCGCAATGGTTTATGTCGCCGCACCAACACAAGGCAAAGGTTATGCCGAACTCACCCACTATGTAATCGATGCAAGTTTCATCACTCAGGTCCTTTCCCTGCCAAGTGCCACAAATTCCAAAAATCAGGACACCTCGCCTGGGATTGTAGAGGTAAAACCATAATCACATGTTTCGATGGGAAGCAAGGACACTATCGGAACCAATGTCCTCGAAACCAAGGTCAACAAGTTGAAGAAGCTCATGGGAAAGCATATATGTTAGAAGGAGGAGAAGTTCACTAGGATATCAACAACGCGACAGACTGAAGAAGTTGGAAAATTAACAGTCTTATTTCCCTATCCACTATGTCGTACTAAGTTTATGTCTTCCATCGTATTCGGATCTTTATAACTTAAGATGTATTACTGTTTGATAAACCACTTGCTGTAAAATATTCTCATCTATCGTACTTCCTCTTTCCTTTCTGATTCATTATCACTTACAAAAGTTTTACTTCCTTTTACCTTAACTGTCATTTTAACGACATGATTTAAATCTCTTTAAACATTGAGAGTTATAACAACTATACGTGTTTTTATCAGTGTTTTGTATTAAATGCGAGTTTTATGGTCAAGTGGTCAGATTTGAATCCGGAAGGATTATTGGTATAGTGTTTGTTATACAAACAAAGATCTGTCGTTTTTGGCGCATAAATAAGTATTGTAAAACTTATAACCTTTCATGTTTATTATGATATGTATTTATGATTTAAGATCATTTGAGGACAAAAGATCTTTTACATACCAAGAGATCAATCTCCACCCTTCATTTTATTAGATCTAATGGATGAGATTAATCCCAACAATTAAAAAACCCCACTTTCATCCTTTTTTCAAATATAAATTTCTTTCAAATCGTTAATCGTCAAGCGAAAAAAAATATACCATCACGACGAGCATTTAATTATCTTTCTATAGATAGGCACTTTGATATACTTTCGACAAAAAAAAAATTTCCGTGTTTTTCACTTTTTTTTAAAGTTTTTTTCTTTTTTTTACGTTACTGAAATTTGCATGAAAAACTCATATATGATTTAACACTAATTCGAATACCACATGTGATGTTAGTGTTAAATCATATATGATATGTATATCATATGTGATTTATCATATATGATTTAACACTAGTATCACATATGATATTACATATCATATGTGATTTAACACTAATATCACATGTGATCTTCAAATTAGTGTTAAATCATATATGATATTTCATGCAAATTACAGTTTCGAAGAAAAACGAAAAAAAAGACAAAAAAACGTGAAAAAAATGATTTTTTTTCCTTTTTTCGAAAGTATATTAAAGTGCCCGTTTAAAGAAAGATAATTAAATGTTCGTCGCGATGGTGTAATTATTTTTGCTTAACGATTAACGGTTTAAGAGATATTTAAATTATAAAAAATAGGTGAAATAATAAAATGTTTTTAATCTCAGCCATTGATTTCTTTTTAGATGGATGGTGGAGATGAGTCCCTTGGTATGTAAAATAACTCTCCTCATGTATTTATTTGATAGATTTGTGTATAAATGGTTATAATAGTAGATGGAATATTGAATATTGTATTTAAACTAACTGTCTAAATTTTCTGCATATATCATGATCAACCTCATGCAAAGTTTATCATGAGCAAGCCAATGGCTGTTTAATAATTGTTATTATTTGAGGTATTCAGAGGGTATGTATATGACACAATACATGAAAATAAAGAACAGTAATTGTGAAACACGAAAAGACTTTTTAGTAAAAAACTTAACTCAAAACTTCAATCGATACAAAGGTAATTCCCTACCCTCCACGGTATATATAGACTAACCTATTCTCGTTAGACTATAACTAGGATTACACGAAACATATCCTAAATAGATAAATTCTAAACTATAACAGGGGAACTTGGACGAGTTGGACTAGCACTCCGACTATTATTCCGAAAACCTGATAACACGCCTTAAGCCACACCAGACATCAACTCCAACTTTTATTACAACTACTGAATCTGGCACACGCCTCAGTCACAACCAAACTCAGGAATATGCCAAAATTATTGTCGTGTATAGCCCGTCATGCCCATAGCCGTTTGCCATGGTTCAATTATTTGATAATTTTATTTTACACCTTGGTTAAGGTGTTTAGGGTGTTAGTGCAAATATTACGATATTTAATCTACACAGTCTCGTTTGTTTTGTTGATGACAAACATGTAACTTGTAATACATAACGTAAAATGTATAAGTTACTTGTAATTATATTTTTTCTCAACATACTTTCAACACCTCTTGACGACTCAAGTCCTTGTATGCTACAACACAGGTTCGTACATGTTTGTTATGTTGCGTTATGATCAAACCCCTAACAAACCATTAAACATGTTTAGTTAAACACTTAAGTAATCTTGGTTACTTACATTTTATAAAATACATAAACAAAAGTAAATGTGTTGGGTAAATACCATGATCCATAACCCATACCCATGACCCAAAGTCCATAACCCATTTTCTAGATACATTGTATCTAGTTGGGTATCCATGACCCAAATTCCATGACCCATGGGTAAAGAGGAGCGTCCCACGGATCCCTCTAATTGCCCACGGATCCATTGGATTACAAGGGCCGGATCCCTCTCAGAAGGGATCCTTGGGGCATAATCTTGTCTTGGACTTTTTTCCTATAAATAGCAAACCAATTCTTACAATTTCTTCACAACTTTACACATAGTTTCTCTCCACCATTTCTAGCATATTTAGATCATTAGGAAACATGTAAACCACCCTCATCTCATATGATCATAATGCTTCTAACTTTCATTTGTTGTAAGCATACTCCCGAAGTGATCCTCCAAAGCAAGCCTAGAGATCTTGCATCCTTACCTACTGAAGTGATCACCCATCACAAGCATACAAGCACATGAAGATCTTCTACAACAAGCTTAAGAAACTTGTCATCTTCATTTATAGAAGACTAACTACATCATGCTTTGTGTTCTTAATGTTTAGTTTAGGATTTCATATCCATTAGATACATTGTCTTGGATATTGTCTAGTATCATATTCTTGTATCTATAACTAGATTAGATGGTTTATGTGTAGGGGTGAGCAGAAACCGCACCGCAATCCGCAATCCGCAAAAAAACAGCAAAATCCGCACCGCAAAAACCGATCCACAATAAAAACCGACGGTGCGGTTTTTGAAAATAGAAAAACCGCATTTTGCGGTGCGGGTTGGGTTTTCACCGAAAAACCGCACCAAAATAACCGCACCGCACCACTATGTTATATTCATATATATTTTTTTATTTTTTTAGAATAACACACTAAAATTTATAACTTTTATGACTTTTGTTTATACTTTTATAATAAATTATTTCAAACACATTTTAATGGTAAATTATCATCTTAGTTTTTAGTTAATATAACTTATTTTTCTCTCAATTTATCATCGAAGTTTATAAAATTATTCATCTCATTTGACTTTTACTATATTGATTTATAATTTCATACTAATACAACATTTTGTATATATGTTTCCACATATCATGCAACATTATAATATATTCCTTCTATAATAAATATATACCAAAAATTATAATTTTAAAAAAAAAGATAAAGAAAAAACTTTGACCCAAAAAACCGCAAAAACCCGCAAAACCGCATAAACCAAAACCACAAAACCGCGCGGATGTGGGTTCTCTTTTTTTAAAAACCGCAGTTGCGGATGCGGGTTGGTTTTTACCAAAAACCGCACCAACCCGCACCACGCTCACCCCTATTTATGTGTTTGTGCCATAAAACACAAGGTTTGTTATGTTGGGCCACAAAACATAACGGGTGTCATAAATGTGTCGTGTTAGTCGGGTAATGGTTCCACCTTTGTAATGGAACCCGGTATCTAGCCTTGTACCGGATAAAGTGTAGGCGACGTTGTGATAGGTTTGGTTCTACCTCGTGGAAGGACTCGGTATCTAGCCTTGTACCGGATAAAGTGTAGGCGACGTTGTGATAGGTTTGGTTCTACCTCGTGGAAGGACTCGGTATCTAGCCTTGTACCGGATAAAGTGTAAGCGACGTTGTGTAAGGTTTTCTCCGCCAAGAATGGAGTTTGTTGATCTAGTGAAGTAACTCTCGAGTTGGATACTCGGGGAGTGGAGTAGGGCGAAGAGGAGATTCTTGACCGAACCACTATAAATCCTCGTGTTGGTTTGTCTATCCTTTTACTTATCGCTTTACTTTTATTCTTGCTTTATATTGTTTATTGTTTATGTGGTTGATGTTTATATGTGTGATGCATACTTGTTCTTTCATATAGTCATAAACTATATTTAACACTTTACATATTATGACACGCTTGATCAAGAAAAACAAACCGGACTAATAATGGTGAAACTTGATTTATAATGAACCATTAATCTTGCGGAATCTTATGTGATATTAAGGGGTTGGCCTTACATACCGTAATGCGTTAAATGCATCACCGCGTCGAGATTAGCAAATGCGATAGTTTATACTATATTTGATACAAAAGTTTTAAGTTTGAAACGGAAACGTATTCACCCCCCTCTACGTTTTCATAATTGGTATCAGAGCAGGTTGGCTCTAGTTTTTAAAAACAAATGGTTTTCTAAACGAGTAAGGTCCTTGTATCAAATTTTTGGTGAAGTCAAGCATAATATGAAAAGTGTTTTGTTGTTTTTTTCTTTTTTTTTTCTTTGAAGTTTTGTTGTTAGATATCTTGTTAATCAAGCTTGAATAAAGATTAAAATGGGTAATATAACTTCACTAAAAGGTCTACAAAGGTTAAACCTTTTCGTCAGGTCAAAACATGCACTTTTATAAATCTGTGTCAGATCCGCGGATCCCTTTGCTATCAAAGGGCGGATCCCTTTTGGAAGGGATCCGGCGGATCCATGGTACAGAAGACAATTTTTGTCTAAATTTAAAAAATTCATAACTAATTAACCGTAAGTCCGTAGAAGTCATGCCATTTATCGTTTGAAAGGTATTTGAGTCTACTTTCATTTAAAAATGATTTCATAAACTGATTCAAAACAAAAATTTACATAAGCATTGATTTATAATAGAAAGTCATTTTTCGGTCATAATTTTTTCACAAACTTTTGATCTAATTGGAGACGGATATTTTCGTCTTTGAACAACAGTGTGTATTCTTTTGAAATTAAGGTTTTGATCATATTTATAAATATAAAAGAAACTAATCAAGCTTGGTATACATGTTTATATTTAACACAAAGCGATGAAAAGAACTTTCGTATGCTATGCTAAATGATTAATTGTCTTACTTTGTATTACTTGATTATTTGCTTATCTCAAATAGTTTTTGTGCTTGTTTGTTTGAATAACATATGTGGTTTCCTCACCTTGCTATTCATTCTCTTGTTTGTCGATTTAGTAATATTTTATTAATCAATGTGCTATTTGAAGGAGCGTTTGGGATAACATCTAGGTGTGTCGAAAATGTTAGTTTAAATGCTTAGATAAGTCATATAAGTTGAAAAATGTTTAAAACATGTAATATACTAAATGGCTTCTAGTTGAGTTTGTCATGTGTGCAACATAAATGTTTAATGTGCTTATATGATTTCTTGATTTCATATTCTCTTGTGTCGTTTTCTAAAAACAACAAGAATGTACATCGGATCATAACCTACACTTGTGTTGATGATGTACTTTTCCGTTTTCCTTTTCATGATCACTTTCCAAGCTTTATAGTAGGATTGACAACTTGATTATTTCATCCGATATACTCAAGTAAATTATTTTGCCACGCAAATATAATTGTTCATATCCGAAAATCCAAACTCGAGCTTTCCAACAACATATGTTGAACTAGCTCATCCAACCAATTTTTGTTCACCATATGGACAACTTTATTTTTTTTAACATGACACCTTCGTCATCTTAGTTGTTTCAAGCATAATATTAATAAAAATGAAGCAAAGTATCATCATTGTTACTTTTCGATAGGCCATTGTAGGAATATAAATTTTCCTAACTTGAGAATGAATACAGGAGAACTTATTGCACTAGAAACTCAAGTTGACCTAACGGTTGAATTGCTTCCTTGATAGAAGTTGGGTATGTGGAATCTACCGTAAAAATGGTCGTGTTTAGCCGTAACTGAGCACCGCTAGTAATAGTCTCATATTCATTCTCTCACTTGAGAAATTTATACTCCTATGTTTTCCTAAAGTAAGTTTACAATGTAAATACTTTACATTGTCTTAGGATTACTAATCAAACAAGTTGTAAAATTAATTTTTCTTTTAAGTTAATCACAACCACTTGCCTCATCAAGCGATTATCTTGCTTTGATCGAGAAGAGCTACATGCCTTCATGGACGAAGCTCATTATATGCTAATCACCATCCGTAATGACTATACATAGTTCATTGCTTCCGTTGACCAAAACAACCTTCTAAAAATAATTCACTTTCTTAAGGACGCATATACATGTGTTTCTTACTCTTCGAATACCAACACATAGGCAAACATCTTTTAGCCAAAACCAACTCACAAAATGTGACAACTCGTAATTTCAGGACATTTCTCAAATTTACTATTCATCTCGGGAATTTACTATTCGTCGGTTACTATTCATCAATTTTACTATTCATCATTTTTGAAATTGACTTGATATTCTGAGAACGTATTTCAAAATTTTACTATACACGAAACACTATTCATTCCCGGAGAAAAATCACTATTTATGCTTCACTATTCATCATTTTTCGTAAACTAGGTTTACGAGTATCAAATACGCGTAACCATAAGGGTTTAGCTGCGTATTCATGAAAAATCATTGAGGACACTTCATATAGACTAGAATTAGTCTACATATCATTAGTAACATCATCATCATATTAGTTCATGCATGGATTTGCATATTTCACTAAACGTTTATTTTCTTATTAAATAAACGCTATCGCATAATTATTTATTTTGAATATTTGATCCGACACTTCCAAAAATTATCCTGATATATTTTTATACTCATTTTAAGAATATAAAAATTATATTATTAGTTTACCCGATGTTTTAAATTTATTTTGTATATAAATTGTTATATATATATATATATATATATATATATATATATATATATATTTACGACGGTTTTCGTAAATACTACTCGATAATTATTATTTCACTCAATTCTTGTAAGAAATATAATTTTATAATTTTTATGACTTCGATATATTTTAATTTGTTCCGTTAAAATTTATTTTTAGCTAACGCTACCCTAAATACCTATTTACACTTACAAATTACACACTTTACTTAACAATTAATACATTTTGACAAAGAAAATTCATCCACCCTATTTCTTTTCTTACCCTTGTCGACCAAAACAATGATTCACCATAAGTTTTACATAAAAATCTACCTAGCTCATACACATAAACACTTATAGCTATGACACTTGTAATGTTTTAACCATATACTATCTAATATACACATACATACACATATCCTTAGGTGAAAAAAAAATAAAACCTCTCTACCTTCATCACTTAGAACCGGCCAAGGAAGAAAGAAAAGGAAGAAAGCCAAAAAATTTCAAGATCAAGCAATTTTATAAACTCTAGTATACTCTCTTTTAAGGTTTTGAAATAAAAACCTAGAGTATTTAGGAAAACCTTGTTCCATAAACCTCATCATCATACTAGTAAGCATTTCATGATTTTTATTAATCTTTCATATTCATACTTATGTTATTTTATCATGCTTGAAAGAAAACATGCAAGTTATATGAGTATCTATACAACTTTTATTGTTTTTAGTACTTACAATTAGTATATATCATCTTATAACTAATCCCTTGAAACATATCATTTTTGATGATGTCTAGGAACCCATGACACCCTAAGAAGGTGTATGGTAGGTTTAGAATAGATTTGGTGTTGATTTGAAGTGGTTAGAATAAGTATTACGCAAGAAAAATCACTTTCGACAACTATAAAATAGGGTCTGATCATTTTTGCAAAGTCTGAAAATTTCGACAGTTTATAAATTATTTTGGGCTATATATTCAGAAAATATACTTTAAAACGAAACCGTGGTCGCTTGAACGGGTTAAAACGGATTTATAACGAAGAAGTTATGCTATTTTCAAGTTTAACAACGAAAACTATATTTTCCGGAAAAACAGCATGCTGTCCAGATTTTTAAGGGTCAAAAATAAGTTTTAAGCGTTATCTAAATGAGTCGATTTATCAAAAATATATTAGTATACTTTAACATGAAGCGAAGGACATATAAAACGTAGAAAACGGACTTATAACGACTAAATTACACACGTTTAAACAAGGTTGTCGTAACTATTATTCACAATTATAAAACACTTACATATATATTTTCTATTAGCCAAACTAGTTGTCGCTAGTGACCATGTTGAGAGCCGTTTTTTTTAACATCGATAGAATACTTTTTAGAAAACGATGTCTTCTAGTAAAAGCAAGATCACCTAGCCTATTTTCCAAAATGTTCAACCGTTCGTCAAATGGAGTTGTAACGAATAATATGCGGTCGCTCAAACTTTGCCGAAAACTAACCTTAAACAATATTTTTAGACCAAGTACTCTACTTCACCTATGCTTTTCTCCATGATCGAGACCTCTATGATCAAAATTTAAAAGCTAAGACTTTGAGATAATGCTACAAGATTTTCAAAACCATTGAGTTTGTTTCCTAACACTCGATATTCACTATTTTACGACTAGCTTTTCGAGGCCATTTAGTCACTTTCATGAATTGTCAAATTATATTGTTTTACGACGAAAAACTATAATTTCTTAATAAATCACTAAATGACTATCGTAGGATATCATTTCGACGTAAATACTTGTAAAGTAATTTATAACTTGATAAAACGTTATAAACTTATTTTTCGACGACAAACTTTATTTTCAAAAATGCACAAGTGGTATAGATATCATATGAGTTTGCATGCATAACATTACATCATGACTTATATTAGAAACATATCATTCATAATAGGTCGCGGTTAGAGATTGCGCCACATTTCAGTGTACCCACTTTTGCCATCACATCATTGTACCAAGTGAGTTTTCATAGCCCCGTCTTTCAAGTTTATACTTTATTTCAAACCTACGGGAGAGAATACATTGTACATCATTTTTATTACGATACCAAGTATATCAAATTCATTACATTGTGTAAGGAATTATATTTGAGTTAATTATAACGAAATATGAAAGATGAGGGACTTATGAAGACAATTGATGAAGAAAGAAAGACAAGGGACTTACTTGTTAAAGAAGACTTTATTATTTAGTCCCTAGTAGTCAATTGTAACCCTAGACTCTCTAGTATATAAAGAGAGGCAAAGAATTAGATTTATTGGGTGTCAAGATATGAACACCAAAGGGGTGTGTGTGTGTAACCTAGGCGTAAAGTATAAACGCCTAGGGTTAGTTAGAGATGTTTAGTCGATTAGTAGTTTAGAGATGATGACGAAGAACTTTGTTAATAATAACAAACGATGTTTTCTTATTCCGCTGTGCATGATAATCGTTGTTATTGTTATCCCCTAGAGCTCATAAACGATCTTATCAATTGGTATCAGAGAAAGACAAGGGATGATCTTATTCCGCTGTGCATTATAATCGCTGTGCATTATAATCGTTGTTATTGTTATCCCCTAGAGCTCATAATCGTTGTTATTGTTATCCCCTAGATTGTTGGGAATTACAATTGAGTTGATAAGACAAAATATGAAAGATGAAGGACTTATGAAGACAAAGAAAGACAAGGGACCTACTTGGCAAAGAAGTATTTATTATCTAGTCCCTTGTAGTCATTTGTAACCCTAGTATCTCTATTATATAAAGAGATATATGGAGTTAGGTTTTATGTGTGTCAAACAATGTAAACATCAGACAAAGGTGTGTGTGTGTAGGTCTAGGGCGTGAGTATGTAAACGCCTAGACTAGGCGATAGTCGACTTGTAGTGTTTACCCCCAAGGATCATTGATCCCTGTTGTGTAACCTGTGGAAAACTAGAAGGGGGGTTGAATAGTTTTGCCGATTTTAAGTTAGTTTCAAAAACTTTAGATTCGTTAATATGTGAGATCTTATGGATGTAGAGAAAGTATAGATCTAATGATAAAGCAAGTAAATAAAGTAAAGCGAAGGTAAAGAAAAGACACAACCGATGTATAGTGGTTCGGCTACAAGGACACCTTCCTTGCCCTACTCCACTCCCGAGTCACCTACTCGAGAGTTCAAGCACTATGTCAACAAACTCCTTCACTTGGCGGAGAAGCCTTCACAACGTTGCTTACACTTTTTCTGGTACAAAGCTAAATACCGAGTCCGTAGCACGGTGGACCAAACCAACACGACTATTACACAACAAATATGTAAAATATCAAATACAAGATCTTCGCTACGTAAATCTTGCGGAGTGACAAATCAATCAAGGACCCCTTGCTTGGATGACTTGTAGAATTCTCGTGATCTTGCCTTAGAAAAGGACCTATATGAGGATCACAAATAGAAAGAAAGAAGAACAACTCTCTGGATAAAGTGATGTATATGTTAGAAGAGAATGAGAGTGTATGAGAGATTTAGTAAGAAGAGGGGTGAGTTAGAATGAAGAAATGGCTCTCTATTTATAGGCAAAAATCTTCACTGTTCCCCGGATCCTACGGATCCCTTCCACTTGGGATCCGTCTAGTGTAATCCTAGGGATCCGTGGAACGCTCCTCTTTGCCCATGGGTTTTTTGGTTATGGGTCATGGGTTATGGGTTGGTCCATGGGTTTTCTTTAGATTCAATGTATCTAAGTATACATTGTATCTAGTCTACTTGGGTATGGGTTAAGATCCATGGGTTATGGTCCATGGGTTATGGTTTTTACCCATCCTAATAAACTATTATAACAAATGCTTAATTACTACATTTTTGTATTTAAATGGCTATATGTAAATGCTTTACAAAAATAACATGTATCCTTATAATTATACTTAAGATAACATTATATTTGTTATCAACAAAACACAAAGAGGTCGCAAAATATTAATAAACGTTTTTATGGTTTATTTGTATTAACAATCTCCCCCTTTTTTTTGATGACAAAACATAATGTTATGATGAGTAAAACTTAAGAATAGATGTAAGTTTTGAAAGCCCCTAAGTTTTACTTCTTCTCCCCCTTTTTGTCGAAACAAAAAGTTAACCCTTGGAAGAAATAAACATAAAAGTGTGGAAAAAAATGGTCCACGTATCGCTAACTCCCCATTGACGGTAGCTCCCCCTTATTTGGGGCGTCAAGTGAAGAAAGAATAAAATCCTACAAAGAGAAAGGTTAGTAACATGCTTAAATAATCTTGTGATTGCTGAGAATCAAGATTGGGAGCCAAGGTATGTAAACAAGGCCTTGTAATAAAACAACAAAGTGTAGTGGTATTTATGCCAACTACAAGCATGTAAAAATAAGAACAAGACTTGTTCTTGAAAATGACTTCAAAAAAATAATACTAAAAGTAGAAAATAGTAGTAATGATTCCTTCCATGCTTGCATAAGGTTATGGATGGAGGTTTTGATGATTGATGGTATTGATGCGATCAAGGATGAGGTTGAGTATGAAACGCATTTCTTCCCTTCTATTGCATTTCCCTAGTGGATTGGCAATGTTCACAATGTAAATGATGTGCGTAATGAGTGCGGAAGTTTTCCGGGTTGTTTTGATTTGAATTTTGCGGAAGATGTGGCGGAAAAATAGGAAAATATGGATCAACATCCGGAATGTTTGTAAATGGTGGTGGAAAAGAACCTAGATGTTCTTGTAATGTGATGGGAGCTAATGGTGGTGATGTTTCAAGATCTTGAAAAATAGTATTTGGAGATGTAGGGGGTGTTGAAAAGACTATTTCTGTTTGTTTAGGTTGTTTAGATCTTGTTGGAGTCTTAAGGAGTTCCAAAAGAGTGACTTTAGGTGGTGATGAAGTTGGTGTACTTGTTGGTGATGAGGAGGTGCTATAATGGAAGCATCTTGTGGTGATTTATTTGTTGAGGATGAACCATTTGAGGTTGGTTTTGCTAAACAACAAGATCGGATACTAATCTGTGCGGATATCCTAGGGTTTGATTGTGGTATTTTGGATGGTGGTAGCACAAAGGTTTGGGTATCATGAAGATGATTGTTTGTACTAGGTGATTCATCTAAAGGGTTTTTGGATGACATGGTGGATTGTGTTTGGGAGGATGAGATGGATTATGCAAGCATTTTGGAAGTTCTATATATAGAAAAACAAAGTATTGTAATGAATGGTTGACCCAAAATGTGGATTAAAATCTAATGATTAGATATGAATTCAAGTCATGTGATCATGAGAACACAAGCATTAAAGAGCATACTCCCAAAAATGAAACAAAAGTGGATTTTTCATCCAAAGTGAAAAAATAGAAGGTAAAACAGCTCGTTTCACGGATCCCACCTGGATCCTTCCCTTGAGAGATCCGCCCCAAAGATGAAGGCCGGGATCCGTGGTTCTGTGATTCGAGCAAAGACAAAAATTTTCCTTTTTTGGAAACATTTTTGCCTAGTGTGTGCCTATATGCAAACTATTTGGAGTTGCTGTTATCTCGACCCCTAAAAAGAAATAGAAAATAAACTAGAAGTAGAAAAAGTATCCTATTGAGATAACCCAAAAACACATATTTAGTACATAAGTACGTAATTTGTATATATCAATGTCCTAATTCATTGTGGATTAAATGAATGTACCCGAAAACACATATTAGTTATGTGTCCCCTTTAGCATTCAAAAGACATGAGATGCAATGAAAACGGGTTTTTACTTTGTATTAATAATGAAAAAGTGATTTTTCCTAGACGTGAGAAGTTGCTTTTGTAAAATTGATACGGGAAGGTATCATCCTTTTAGAAAACATTTTGAAAAGAGGTTTTCTTTGAAAATGTGTATGTGTTAAAAATAAGAAAGCTATAAGTGGAAAACTTATCTTGGGTTTTGAAAATTCCCATATTGTTAGTGAGTTGTGCGTGAAACAGAGATCCTAGACTTAGAAAGAAGAAGGTTAGTGTTTACATACCTTGTAGAGTCAAATAAGTTACGACGTTTGTTCCATTAGACCAAGACCAAGACGAAGTAGGTTGAATTGTTCCCGCTTCAACGATTTGGTGAGGACGTCGGCTATGTTGTCTTCGGATGCTACCTTCTCAATAGAGATGTTCCCCTTTTGAACATTGTCTCTTAAGAAGTGATGACGAATCTCTATATGCTTTGTGCGAGAATGCAATACCGGATTCTTGCTTAAGTCGATGGCACCTTTGTTGTCACATAGGATGGCTATGTCGCTTAGATGAATATCGTAGTCGACTAACGCTTGTTTCATCCATAGTGCTTGTTGGCATGCTTTGCCGGCGGAGACGCATCGCTTCGGTTGTTGATATTGCTAGTGTCGTTTGTTTCTTAGAAAACCAAGACGTTAAACAACATCCCATGAAAGTACACACCCCACTTGTACTTTTTCTATCAACGTAATCACCGCATGGTCAATCTGCATATACAATTGTTTCTACTCCCTTGCCCTTAGGATACCATAATCCTAATTGTGTTGTACCCTTAATGTATCTAAATATCCTTTTACAAACTTCTAGGTGTGATGTTTTGGGGTCTTCTTGAAACCTAGGACATAAGCAAACACTAAACATGATATCCGACCTACTTGCCGTGAGGTAGAGAAGACTACCTATCATGCCACGATATTTAGTATTATCTACGGATTCGCCGTCTTCATCTTTTGTGATTTTGGTGTCGGATGACATTGGATTCCTAATTGGTTTAGACTCTTCTAGACCGAATTTCTTTAACATCTCCTTGATGTATTTAGATTGATTGAAGAAGATACCATCTTCTACTTGTTTTATTTGTAGACCAAGAAAGAAACTAAGTTCTCCCATCATACTCATCTCGAACTCGTCATGCATGATCTTAGAGAAATCATCACACAGTCTTGACAAGTGGATCCGAATATAATATCATCTACATATATTTGTACTATGATTATATGTGACTCTCTTTTCTTAGTAAAAAGTGTGTTGTCAACTAACCCCATGGTATAGTTGTGTTTAACTAGAAATGACTTGAGTCTATCATACCAAGCTTTTGGAGCTTGTTTAAGACCGTAAAGGGCTTTCTTTAATTTATACACATGTTTGGGTTTTTCAAAATCAATGAAGCCAGGAGGTTAAGCTACATATACTTCTTCATTAATGAAACCATTTAGAAAAGCGCTTTTGACATCCATTTGATAAAGCTTTAGATCATTAGCACAAGCATATGCAAGAAGTATTCTTATAGACTCTAATCTAGCTAATGGGGCGTCTCGATCTCTCAAGAAACCGCTTTCAAGTTTTATCACGCGAAGCCCCGCCACTCTGTGAATGGGTCAATCGTGAACAAACTTAAAAACAGTTCAAGCACAAATGCAATTTAAGATCGAGGAATACAAAGGATTCCCGTGCTAAGTCCCACGGAGGATGAATTGGTGTTAACAACTTCGATAGTCAATAATCACTAAGGATAATGATCAATAAGGTTTTGAATGGATAATTACCTAAAGGAAAGATCTACAAATTACAGCGACTTAAATGCAAATTAAAAGAGATAAAAGATAAAATATATTAAATAAACGCTTATCACTATTTTAAAGTCATGAACGTTTAAAACCTAAACGCATCGCTTAAATAAAATTACGAACGTGACAAAAATAAAATGCGAAGTTTTAAGAAATAAAAGGCCTACAAATATGAAAATGATATTTTACAATCCTAATAATAAAAGAAAATTATTAGAAAAAAGAAAATTATTTTTACAACTATTTATTTAATTATTATTAATTAAAAACTATTTATTAAGTATTTAAAATGCACTAAAATATAAGAAAATACAAAATTAACCTAGAAAATGAAATTATAATTTAGAAAATCTAAAATATGATAAAACTTATTTTAAAACTGAAAATATATTTTTAGACTTTTTATATATTTATTATTAATTTAATACTATTTAAAACTAATTAAAATGCTAGAAAATACTAATTAAACCAAGAAAATTATGGAAAATATTTTTTAGGTTTTTATATTTATCTTAATCTATAAAAATTGAAAACATATTTTTTAAGCTTTTTCTGATTTATTAGTATTAAAAGCTATTTAAAAAGGATTAAAAACTATTTAAAATAAAGAAAAATAGCAAACAATGAGTAGGAAAATATGAAAAATTCAGGAAAATGCTAAAATATTATTCTAAGTTTATAAAAAATATAAAACATATGCTTATGGGAGGAATAATAAGTCAGTAAAGGGATTGCTTATAAATGTTGATCAAAATAAGCACAAGGCCACCACAGAGTACCAAACAACACGTATTAAATAATGCTATATTAAGCCTATCTTAACCATTTAACAGTACTCTAGATCATTAAAGAAGCTTAAATTGGTTTTGAGCTTATTGGACTATATAAGCAAAACAATGATTGTGAGGCTTACTTTAAGCTATTGCATAAGCTAAACACATAAGCTAAATGGAAAATGTGATAAAGGGACTTAAAGTAGACCCTAATATACTTGGACCAAAAATCAAGCCCTCACAAGCTTCAATGAAGTTGTGCAAGGGTCATAAGTTATACCTGCACACTCGCTGATCTGAGTGCCAAGTAGGCATATCTTGTTTGTGGAAGCTTATTAAAAGCTTATTGGAGCTAAATAAAGGAAAACAAAACTGAGATTTCTAAACTAGACCAACTAATCTTGCAAATAACCAAGTTTCGTGACTTTGATTAAATGAACCCATGAAACTTCAACAAAGTTTTGCAAAACTGGATTTTCCAAATTTGACTTTTTGTGAAGGATATAGATATTTGACTTTTGTGATCTTTGATTACTTCTAAATGACCAATATGTTGTTTTAAGCTATTAAAAGATGATTTAACCAATATTAACAACTTTAAAGCTAGAATGATGTTTGTAATCAAAACTTCCAACAAAGTGAACTGGCAATATAAGTTTAAGCTATTTGACTTTACTACAAAAGTGACCATCGGTTTTAATGTTTAAATGAGTTATTTAGAACTAATGTACATGCATAAACCAAAATACTGTGCTTAAACAACCTCTAAAACAGTTTAACAAACAAAACCAAACACCCTTATGAAGGCGCTTTGAAGCTAAACCCACTAAACAATCTATCTGATCTTAAATACTGATATGACAAGTTCTAATATGCAATTTTATTCCTAAACACATCAAAATAATAGTAATACAATGTCTCTATTTATATAAACTAATGATGCAAAAGTTTACACAGAAATGGCTTACAAATAGAATTCGACTGAGAATGATGAACCAAGAACCATGAGTAACCTCCTACACTCCCCAAGGAGTTTTAATTCCCAATGCAATCCATATTCAACCCTCGCCGCTTCTATCTCCATTTTCACTGCTTTTTGAATTTTCACTAATTTATAGGTAATTTTTGGTATTTTTAAGTTTTGAGTCTACACTAAGTTATTAAGGTTCTAATAGCTTAGAAAAGCTTAATAAGAGCTTATTTGATCTTTTTCAGTCCTTAGTGACAAATAATAACAACACTTAAGTATTTTGAGAATTTAGATAATGCAATATTCATAAACTGGATTTGTATCTAAAAACTGAAATTGAAACTATAAGTAGAGTTTTATTACACTGAGAATTGATTAAAAGGTCTTTAAAAACTTAAACATACACTGGAGAACTTAAAAAAACTTAAAACGACATAAGTAAAAATTAAATTACACTACTTCGCCCTCTTCCTCTCATTCTTTCTTCTTCTTTATAACCTTTTTGAACTCCCCACATGTCTCTGAGTTGATCCCACCACCATTGGATTTCTGAAACACATCCTAACCATCAATCTTACTTTTGGCGCCAAAAAAGTCTTTGGGCGTGTTTAGTTAATTAATGCTTCTTGGACCTTGTGGAGGTGTAGGGGAGTGGGGTAACCAGCTGGCGATGTGAGGTGGAAAGGTGTTGGTGAGTGGTAGCAGCAGTGTGTCGGGGAAGGAGTGGACACAGGTGGAAAGGTTGAGGATGGTGAACAAGTGGCGCGTTTATCTGTTTTGAATATATTGGGCCTGTTATATCTGGTTTGGGTTGGACTTGGATTTGGTTTAATAATAAGGGTCCATTTGGTTTTTTAGTTGTAATAAACCCAAGGACCAAAAGTGAAAACTGCCAAACTTGAGGGACCTATTATGCCATCATTCCAAACATCCTTCCAAGGGCCAAACCTGCCAAGTAAACATAACACAAGGACCAAAGTTGTATTTTTATTATTTTATAAACTTAAAGGACCTGTTGTGTAAATTTTGGATTCTGAGGGACTAAAAGTGCAATTTCCAAAAGTTTATCATAAGGACCAATTTTGTCATTTATAAATAGTACAAGGTTTATTTTTTATAAATTTCACTTTTTAAATTAACCAAGGACTATATTTGACATTTTCCAAACTTGAGGGACTAAAGTTGTCATTTTGTAAATTTTAAACTTTGAAGGGTTTATTTTGACAACTTTTAAATCTCATGGACCTTAAATGACATTTTACAAGTTTTTGAATTACCAGGGATTAATTTTGACAACTTTTGAAACTTGGGGGACTAAAACTGCCAATTATGCAAACTTGATACGTTTTTCACCAGATTTTGATGTTTTTGCATTTAAAACACATAAAACACTTGTTTGTGATATTTTCATCATTTTGATGCATTTCTGAGTGTTTTCAGATGTTTTTGCAGTCTAGATAGTACAAAAATGATGAGTATTTAGACACTCATCAGTCTCATCAAAGTCTATTCCCTCTTGTTGGTTATACCCTTGAGCAACGAGTCTAGCCTTGTTCCTAGACACTACTCCGTTTGCATCTAATTTGTTTTTATAAACCCATTTGGTTCCTATTATGGTTTGATTACTAGGTGCAGGGACAAGTGTGCAAACATCATTAGAAACAAATTGATTTAGTTCTTCTTGCATAGCCATTACCCAACTCTCATCTTTTATGGCTTCTTGTGTATTCTTAGGTTCTAAGGTTGAAACGAAACAAAACAAGCTACTTTGGTTTTGAATTTGAGACCTTAATGTTCGTTCTTTTAGCTTTCCTATGACTTTATCTACGGGGTGATCTTTGGACTCTTTAATGTTTATTATTTCATCACTTAGAGGTTCTTCTTCTCAACTTATCTTTTTCTTTATTACTATAGCTTCACTTTCTATAATCTCGTCATCGACAAGAGGTGGAGAGGGTTTGGGTGGACTTTCATCAAATTTTATATTTAATGACTCTTCTACCTTCATTGTTTCTTTGTTTAATATGACGTAAGCTTTGCTATTTGGCGAGTAACCTAAAAAGATACCTTCGGTTGATTTAGGATCAAATTTTGTAAGGTGATCTTTAGTGTTAAGAATAAAACATTTACTACCAAAGACTCTAAAGTGATTTAACGTAGGCTTTTTGCCTCGAAGTAACTCATATGGAGTTTTTCCTAAGATTGGTCTAATTAAGACTCGATTGAGTATGTACGGTGAAGTATCAACGACATTACACCAAAACTTTTGAGGTATGGATTGTTCATTAAGCATGGTTCGACTCATTTCTTGTAGGGTTCTATTCTTTCTTTCTACTACCCCATTCGATTGTGGAGTGCGTGGAGCTGAGAAGTTGTGAGTAATACCATTAGCGTCACAAAAGGCTCCAAATTGCACTTCATTATCGAATTCCCTACCATGATCCGTCCTAATGGACACTATAGGACTTCCTAGTTGTCTTTGGATCTTTTTGCTTAATATTTCAAAATAATTAAAGGTTTCCATTTTTTTCTTTAAAATTTTTGTCCATGTATACCTAGAGTAGTCATCCACTATGACCAAAGTGTAGTAGTTGCCTCCATAACTTTGGATAGCGGATGGACCAAATAAATCCATGTGTAGTAATTCTAGACACCTAGTTGTAGACACCATGTTTTTAGCTTTATGACTAGAATGAGCTTGTTTTCCTACATTACAAGCATCACAAAAATGATGTTCATATTTTAACTTAGGTAGATCTCTTACTAGATCTTTAGATGATAGCGATTGAAGAAGTCGCATGTTGGCGTGACCCAATCTTCGATGCCATAAGGTCGAAGTATCATCCATAGAGGTAAGACATAGCTTATCTTTAGGTTCATTACCGATTTTAATGACATAGACTCCATGTTTCCTAATTCCTCTTCCTATGGTTATGCCATTTTTTAGTATCTTACTACCGGTTTCGGTAAAAAGAACATTGCACTTTTTATCACATATTTTTCCTATACTTAAGAGGCTAAAGTTTAGGTTTTCTACGTGACACACATTGTTAATGGTTAGAGATTTGTTAGAAATCGTACCTTTACCGATGATTCTACTTTTGCTATTTCCAAACACCACATTACCTCCATTAACGGATTCATATGTGGAGAATAGATCCCTATTGCCGGTCATGTGCCTCGTGCACCCGTTATCCTTGACCCATTCATCGGGGTCTAGGTCGACCTTTAAGCACACCTAAAACAATAATAAACTCAAAAGTTTGGTCCCCATTTGTTCATGGGTCCATTAGTGTTAAACATTCCATTCATGTTAGACATGTATGGATAAGATGAGTATGCATTCCATGGAGCAAAGCTTTGAAAAGGAAAACCGTTTTGCATATTTGGGTTCCATCCCATTTGATGGTTACTTCTTGGATAAATGTTATTAGGTCTCCTAGATGGAATGTGTTTTGAAAAAGATGGTGCTTTGTTTCTTGCAAAAGTAGGGTTATATTTTGGAGGTGGTTGTCTAGTGGTGACATGAGTTGGTTTCTTCCTATTAACGATAACAAACTTAGTTCTAGATGAAGAAGCTACGTTATTACCACTATTTGCTACAGCAGATCCACGGATCCCTTTCTGTACACTAGTCGGTTCCCTTTTTAGGGGATCCGCGGGATCCGCCACAACAGTGGCTGGTTTTTCTAGTTCCTTAACAAATTTTGTTTCTTTACTTTTACTAGTTGATGGATCAAGTTGTTGAATACCTAGACCCTTTTGATTGTAACCGGTTTTAACACCATCGAGTATTGTATCTAAAGTGTTCGTACTCATTCTAGCAATTTTAGAATCTAAATGATCAAATAGTGTTTGAAGTTGAACGCAAAGTTCACATTCACCACTTGCTATTTTACCCTTTTCTAAACGTTTTAGTTTTGCTTTTAATTCTATGACTTCTTTATCTAAACGTTGATTTTGACTCTTTAAAAGCTTGTTTTTGTTAATTAGTTTTAAGCTAATATTGCATAGTTTGTCATATTCATTATGCAATGAGTCGTCATCAAGTGATGAACTACTATAGTATTCGTGACATACCTCGTCATTTGCTATGAGACAAATTTCTTCGTCCTCCTCGTCGCTTATTCCCCATGTGCCGCTCACGAATGCCTTTTGATCATCCCGTTTGGGACACTTACTAATAAAGTGGTTTGGGTCCCCACATTTAAAGCAAGTACGATCATCCTTTGGCTTCTCGTCTTCTTTGCTTTTCCGAAATCCTTTCTTATCGTCATACGGTTGTTTGACGTATCTTCCCTTTCTTCTAAAGAACTTTTTAAAGTCCCTTACCGCCATAGCGTACTCCTCGTCGTCACTACCCGAGGAGGAGTTCTCTTCATCGCTTGAAGCCTTTTTGGCTTTTAGGGCAAGAGATTTGTGTTTCTCTTTCACTTTTGAGGCTTCGGAGTCTTTAGCCAGGACAAGCTCGTAGACTTTTAGGTTGCCTATGAGTTCATCGAGGGTGAGGGTTGTCAAATCTTTTGACTCTTCGATCGCCGTCACCTTGGAACTCCACTTCGATGGAAGTGCCCTTAGATATCTCCTAACATGGTTACGGATAGAAGAAGATTCATCAAGTGCTTGTAAAGATGTAATAATAGTATTAAAGTTAGCAAATGAATGATCTATAGTTTCCTCATCTGATATTGAAAATTGTTCATATTGTTGAACAAATAAATCAATTTTATTATTTTTAACTTGTTCGTTGCCTTGATGAGTTACAACTAAAGAATTCCAAATTTCTTTAGAGGTTTTAAGCAAAGAAATTCTTTCGAATTCGTTTTTCGGTAAAGCATTATATAAAACCATTTTTGCTTCACTATTGTTAGAAAGCTTTTTCATTAAATCATCACTTAGTTTATCATGAGGTATGTTAACTAAATTTCCTTTGTCATCTTTTGAGGTAGCCTCAAAATCTCCTTCAACAATAATGTACCAAAGATCAATATCTTTAGATTTCACATATGTTTCGAATCTATTTTTCTAATATATAAAACCATTAGTTTCAAGTAGTGGTGGTCGTTGCATAGATTGCCCTTCCTTATAATTTTCAGAACCCATAGTGATCGAAAAGTTTTTAAAATACAAATTTATTTTAAAACTTTTATAAACTTAGCTCTTGCTGCCAATTATGGAAAACTAGAAGGGGGGGTTGAATAGTTTTGCCGATTTTAAGTTAGTTTCAAAAACTTTATATTCGTTAATATGTGAGATCTTATGGATGTAGAGAAAGTATAGATCTAATGATAAAGCAAGTAAATAAAGTAAAGCGAAGGGAAAGAAAAGACACAACCGATGTATAGTGGTTCGGCTACAAGGACACCTTCCTTGCCCTACTCCACTCCCCGAGTCACCTACTCGAGAGTTCAAGCACTATGTCAACAAACTCCTTCACTTGGCGGAGAAGCCTTCACAATGTTGCTTACACTTTTTCTGGTACAAAGCTAAATACCGAGTCCGTAGCACGGTGGACCAAACCAACACGACTATTACACAACAAATATGTGAAATATCAAATACATGATCTTCGCTACAGAAATCTTGCGGAGTGACAAATCAATCAAGGACCCCTTGCTTGGATGACTTTTAGAATGCTCGTGATCTCGCCTTAGAGAATGACCTATATGAGGATCACAAATAGAAAGAAAGAAGAACAACTCTCTAGATAAAGTGATCTATATGTTAGAAGAGAATGAGAGTGTATGAGAGATTTAGTAAGAAGAGGGGTGAGTTAGAATGAAGAAATGGCTATCTATTTATAGGCAAAAATCTTCACTGTTCCCCGGATCCCATGGATCCCTTCCACTTGGGATCTGTCTAGTGTAATCCTAGGGATCCGTGGAACGCTCCTCTTTGCCCATGGGTTTTTTGGTTATGGGTCATGGGTTATGGGTTGGTCCATGGGTTTTCTTTAGATTCAATGTATCTAAGTATACATTGTATCTAGTCTACTTGGGTATGGGTTAAGATCCATGGGTTATGATTTTTACCCATCCTAATAAACTATTATAACAAATGCTTAATTACTACATTTTTGTATTTAAATGGCTATATGTAAATGCTTTACAAAAATAACATGTATCCTTATAATTATACTTAAGATAACATTATATTTGTTATCAACAAAACACAAAGAGATCGCAAAATATTAATAAACATTTTTATGGTTTATTTGTATTAACATAACCGTCTTAGAGTTGATCGTCTAGGATTGGGGCTGTGGATGTGTTTTGTAGAACACATGATGATGACGAAGAACTTTGTTAATAATAACAAACGATGTTTTCTTATTCCGCTGTGCATTATAATCGTTGTTATTGTTATCCCCTAGAGCTCATAAATGATCTTATCAATTGGTATCAAAGCGGGGAGCTCTTGATATAGGGATCTACAAGGTTTTTCGAAGAAAAGATACAAAACTCGAAGTTGTTAAAAAATTTCGTATCTTTCTGCAGGGCAGTTTTCAAACAGCGATAACTTTTTCTTGAACCATTGGATCGAGCTAAAATTTTTTCTGGTGCATCTCAGTATATCCATCTAACTTTTCACCAGAGGGATTGTGAATTGGAGCTCGCAATCAAAAGATATAAAGTGTCGAAGTCTGCTGCTGAAGAAGTTTTTTTTTTCTGTCAATCGTTTTGGATTCGCATGTAATGTGCATGGTATATGTTTCACGTCAAACCCATGTAAGTCAATTGGTGTATTTAATCAATATTGTTTATTATTGATATTGGTATTGTTGAGTGATTTATATTAAAGTAATGAGTTGATGGAGATTGGAGATATCAAAATGCATTAAATTGGTTGAAGATTACATGGTGAGATTGTCATACCTCGTATGAATTCATGATGGTGGTTGGTGGTTTATCTTGAGGAACTGTTGATATTATATCATGGGTCGATTATTATAATTCAATTTCTAGAAGTTTAGTGTCAACGCATGATACAATAAAATTCCAACATATTGCTATCATGTCGAATTACTACTGCTGCTTAAAGGGTTTCTTGTTTCCACTGCTAGCATATCGATTACTACTGCCAGTTTAGTCGTTAACACTGATCGTGTTATCGGTTACCACTGCTAGCTTAACACGTTATCACGGCTAGCTTATTGGAGTTACCACTGCTAGCATACTTGGTTTCTACTGCTCGTCCTTCGGTTTCCACTGCTAGTGGTATCGGGTACCACTGCTAGCTTGTAGTTTCCACTGCTAGTGCTTTTAATCTGCTGCTCGTTTTTGTTACCACTGCTAGTTACGAGATACTAATGCTAGTTTATCTTCTTCTGGAACAATGGTATGTGATCTGCTGCTCGACAATGTTTGATATTGAATGAAGTAAAACTGCTTGTATGGAATTCGTATATCAGTATTGGATTTCATGCTGAGTCATACGAGTATGACATATTTGACCATAGTAAGTGTTCTTAATGATTTGATTTTAAATACTGTTCATATGACATCGCCTACTGGATGGATATACATGCATGATCATACACATGGGATGATATGTTTATGTATATGATTATTTTTGAAGTTGGTCATGCTCATATGGTTGGTGCTATCTTCATTATTTATTCGTTTGTGCTTTGAATGATAAAATCATCATGGTCAATAGCTATTTCACTTTGGGTTTTTATCAATGAATCTACATGGGACTCATAATTAGTGCATCATATTGATCACTATTCCTTTATATGATTTTATTATATTCAATATTTTGATTAAATGTTTGGTGTTAAGGGGAAGTCGAGTGTATTGGATTTTTGGCGACACACATAGGTTATTTGGTTTACACACACAAGATTGGAATTTGTTCTTCAATGTTTTAAAAAGGCTCGTTTTGGAGATTTATTGAATAGGTGATTACGAAGATGATTGATCATAACCTATTTGATATTGTAGTTGAGTTACACAGATTCGTGATCTTATCATATCTCAAAGTGGGTGTTACACTTTGGAGATAACTTGTTCGTGCTTCAATGATTATGACAACGAATTGACGAATAGTAGATGAAGGTTTTCGTCAAGAGATTGCGGTCTCCCTATACATGGGTATACGTTCGATGTCATCTATAGTGCAAGACATAAGACACAAGTTTGGGTTATTTTACTTCTTTATCAAATTCTTTATATTTGGTTTTCTTCACAAGTGATCATTACATAGAGCCTACAGATTTGAAGAATCATTTGATGTTCATGCACCACTCAAGGGAAGTTTCTACTGCTTATATTCTCTATTTGTTGATAACAAAAAGGGGAAGAGATGTTGGAGTAGCGTAGCATGGATTATGGGGAAGACAAAGGGAGACAAGAGCGTTTCATTCATGGTGAGATTTAATTATCTCAATTTCTCTACTTTGTCTAGGGAAGTTCGTACAAGAACCGTGTTTATTTTGTCATCATCAAATAGGGGAAGATTGTTGGGTTTATTGACTTGATGATACAAAACAATAAAGAATGAAACATCAAGGACTTAAAGTGACAAAGAAGAAATCTACAAAAAGATTGAAGGACTTGCTTACAAAATAAGTTTTATTTATTAGTCCTTCGTAGAGATTTGTAAACCCTAATCCTCTAGTATATAAAGAGGACATGGGATGTAGGTTTTAATAATACAAGTCTTCCATAATGTAGTCAAAGGTGTGAGTGTGTAACCTAGGGCGTGTAGTTTATTGTAAATGCCTAGGTTAGTTGTTTACCTCCAAGATCTGAGGTGTCTTAGATCCCTGTCACAGGTAGGTAACACGTATTATTCTGATCAAATAATATTTGGAGGTGATTGTGATTATAAAGAAAAACCTTGTGCAGTAACAAAGTATTGATTAATTTATTCCACTGTCCATGTTATAGTCTTTGTTATTGTTAATCCCTAGCGCTCTAAACGGTCCAAGGAGTCTATCAAACTTCATAATTGGTATCAAAGCTTGGGGAGCTCGTTACCTAGGGATTCGCAAGGTTTTATTGGTCGAAGAATGGCGAAGAAGGAAGAAAAATTCGAAGCTGTCAAAAATTCGCAACTTTTCTGCAGCATTGTTTTAAAAACGCGATAACGTTTTCGTTAGCCGTTGGATCGTGACGAAATTTTAGGTGGACGTTCTCTATATAGCCATATAAATTTCCACCGAAGGGATCTTCGATTTGAACTTCCAGTAAAAAGATATAAGGCGTCGAAGTTGGCTGCTGAAGAGTTTCCAAAGTACTGCTGGAACAGTACTTTGATGTACTGTTGGTTTGTGTTCGAATTTTTTAGGTTTTTCTGATCTTGAGGTTATGGATAGTTGGTTGATTTGTGAACATTGAGGTATACGTTTTCTGTGATGTTAACATGTTATCAATTGGTCGATTAAAGTTTTAATGATGTTAACATGTTATCAAGTTTGAGGTATACGCAATCTTTGATTAAATTGGTTGGTTATTTATTGAGCATGTGTTTTTTATTGGAAGATAGATGGGACCTACGAGTTTATATTTGCTGCTACTACACGCATTACATTAATTATGGTCAAATCGTTAATACTTGTTGCATAGACATATTGAATATAAGATGTCACGTGATGCGTCTGCACATGAGAAGATCTTATTATAATGGTGGTTTGATTTGATTACATGGGGGATATGGATGTGACTTCAATGTTGAGATCACGTGGGATGATCAATTATTTATTCGAAAAGAGTTTTAGTACCAATATTATATACCAATATTATATGCCGATGACGACACACAAGGTCTGGACGTTGGTCCACACATGATGAAACATATGTGAATTTTAATACTGGTCACGTGGAGAAGTACTATTCGAAGATGGAAAGCTTGTGTCATATAGCTGTCACTGTTACATGGTATTGGTACATGCACATGGTACTGGATAATTCTGCTTGCTCATGGTTATGATGAAAGTACTGTTGTTTGATAAAAGTACTGCTCATTGGATGAAAGTACTGCTTGGATGCAAAGTACTGCTTGGAAGTTTCAAAGTACTGCTACCCTTTCACATAAAAGTACTGCTTTAACCGTATATTCTCAAAGTACTGCTCAAGGTTTTTGCATGGTGAAACTAATTTGGATTGGCAGTCTAATGGTTTATTATGAGGAGATTTGGAGTTAAGGGGAAGTTGCACAAGTTTTTGGTATTGAGATTTTTGGCGACACACACAGATATTAGTATACACACACACGAGATTGGAAGATTGGTAAAGGTAGTTATCATGTTCAAGGGAAGATATGGATTTATTTACATTGTTTTTATCGGTTACTCTTTGAACTATTCTTCATGTTACTACTGCTTGGTTTCAAATGCGATTGTAGTCATCTTTATTAGTATTTTAGGTGGTACTATGTTATTCATGGCTGGAACTACAACGTATTTGTGATCATAGTGGTTAGTTATTCGACAAGTTCTTATGGTTATTTACATGCATCATTCAAGGGGAAGATTTTTACTACTACTTGTTGGTATTTATACTCCTGGTTTGGATTTCTTTTGCCTTAATTTCATTTTTAGTGTGGAAAACTTCATGGAGGGTATCTTGAGGCATTAGAAGGATGGATTAGTCATATGATATTGGTTTGTGGTGGTTGGAATCAAAGTTGCTTCTACTTAGCTTCTTGATCTGCGCTGAACCGTCAAGTCTAACAGACTTAAAACAGCTCAGACACAAATGCAAATGAAGATCAGAGAATACAGTGGATTCCCGGGTCGTTTAGTCCCAAGGAGACTCAATGGTGTGTAAAACTGATTCAGATGATGGAATGATCACTAAGGATAGTGATCTGTAAAGGTTTTGATTAGAATTATAACACTGATTGATTTGGAATAGGATGGAGTACAGATTTGGAAAGCACAACAATCAGATCAAAGAAACGTAAACGTAAGTTTTAAAAACTACGTATACGCACAAAATAAAAAGTGAAAACTAAGAAATAAAAGGCCTAAAAATATGAAAATAACATTTTTGAAATCCTAAAGATAAAAGAAAATTATTAGAAAAAGAAAATTATTTTTAACACTATTTAATTAATTATTATTAATTAAAAACTATTTTAACTATTTAATAAATACTCTAAAATAAAAGAAAATAGGAAATAAGGCTAGAAAAATAAACTTATGACTTTGAAAAATCTAAAATACTATAAAACTAATTTTAAAACAGAAAAGATATTTTTTAGACTTTTTAATTATTTATAACTAATTATTTATTATTTATTAACTATTTATAATTATAAAAAAATACTAAAAAGATAGAGAAAAATCTGAAACTTTTTCTAAAAATCCTATATGATGACAGAAACCTAAGAAAAATAGAAAAACAAGATTTGCTTATTAAAAAGATGAAAAGAAAAATCAAAAAGCTAGAAAACCTTAAATAAACACTATCACTGATTTAAACTTGATCTTTTTCTGGATTTTCTTTTTGAAAACTACTTTAATACAGATTATATGAAACTTTTACAAAAACAAAAATTTTACAAACTTCAAATAAGCTGTTTTGATGAGCTTATTGGTTAACAGTTTTGGCTTATAAGCTTATTTAACTGAATAAGCTCAAACAAGCTTGCAACTTGAAACAAAAGCTCAAATAAGCTACCAACAAGCTATATGAGCTAAAGTGAAGCTAAAAGAGACAGACACTCAACTGAAAAGCTACAATAAGCTGATAAGTACTTAGGCTGTTATGATGAAAAACAGAAAATGGGACAAGATCTAGGCTTATAGCAGCCCTAGCAAACAAGTTCCAAAGTGAAAAACAAGACTTGATACTACAAGAAGACCAGGTTGGCTTTCCAAGGAACCAGAGAACAAGAGATTTGGACAAGTAATAAGCTTAATGCAAGCTTATCAAATTGAACCAAGTATACGTGCACAGGACAGTTTCACAGAGAAGGTACCCAAAATAAGCAGAGAAATAAGCACTTAAACAGCTGAGAAACCAAGAACTATCATTTTTGTATTTTTCTTCACCAACCAAACTATAATTCCCCAAGAGCTTGTAAACTGAATCTTGATATTAAACCCTCAGTGAAATTCCCAAGTTTATTCAAAAACGACCCATTTGACAATTTGACTTTTGCTCAAAACCAAAAGGTTGACCAAAGTGAGATTTAAACTGATCTTGAGCACTTAATATGTTGTATTAAGGTGTTTTAAGACTGAATATAGCAAGAGTAACAACTTTTGAACACAAAACAATGATCTTGGATCATTAACTGTCAACAGTGACTGCTCAAATAAAGATTTGAAGAATTTTTGACTTTGTGCTATTAAGAACTTGATTTTATGACTGAACTAAGTTGTTTAAACAGAGATAAGCATATTTCCAACAAATCCAAAGTCCAAAGTACTTTCAAACTCAAATTTCCAAACACCCCTATAAGCTTACTGTTATGAAGATTTTCAAAGCAACTCTTAAATTTAAAACATGAGCTTAATTTCAAACCTTATAATATCATTAACTAAGACTACACAAGCCTGAATCCACAGTAATAACAACTTAAAACCAAGAAATTAGACTTAAGCCATTATGACTGCCTAAATAAGATTTTAAAGCAACTATGAAATCCAAAGAACAAGCTATTGATTTTAAGGTTTAAACACACTATATTATAACTATTGAACACTAATAACAAGAAATTATAACAACAAGTCACCCACAACAGTAAAATGCAAAATTACTTAAAAAGGCTTACAAATGTGATTCAGATGAAAACCAAGAACCAAGACCTAGAACTACTCCCTATAGAACCCCCACAGGTTCACTAACCCAAGGCCATCCAAGATACACCTTGCTCCAGCTGTGAACACCTTCTTCAAATGATTTTTGATTTTTGAAGTATTTAATTGCTATTTTTGGTGATTTTTTATTTTAACTTCTAAACTTGTTTTAAATGTATCTAAAAGCTTAATTAAGCTTTCTTGGAGCTTAAGTGACCTATCTCAGTCCATATAATCAACTAAAAACAACATTTGATTCTAATGATATATTGCTTAAACATGAAAATTCACATAAACTGAAATTTAACTTGAAACTTGAATTAAAGGTTCACAAAAGCTTTATGATAACATAATAACTTGAAATACAAAGTTTTAAGCTTAAAACATAAACTGAAAATGAAAATTACACTAAAACGACATGAAAAGTAAATATTATACTCGATCCCCTTGATACATTGCATATCTCTCCCTCTTTATAGACTTTACATCATTCCCACATGTCTCTGAGACTTTCCCACCAAACTTGAGCCTTTGGATCATTCAGATTAATCAGAACCGTCCACATGTAAGATTTGGCGCCAAATATCTTTTTGAGCAGGTTTTTGCTTTAATTGGATTTGGTTTGGCCAATTAATGGTTTTTGTTGTTTAGAAGGTGTGGAGGGGACAAGGAATGGGAGGGGGGTTGAAATTGGGGTGAAAACCAGTCATGGTTTTGGGTAAACAGAAGTGGAGGAGAGGGAGCTACAGTACCCTGTTTTTGAGCGCGTTTTCCTTGGGATTTGACTTCTGTTGACCGAGCCTTAATAACACATGGGGGGGTCAAAAAGGGATGTGGCTGGGGTCAGAATTAGGTTGTGACCTGGGGGTCAAGGGCAAAGGGTCAAGGCAGTTGGGTTGGGCTTGTGTTTGGATTGGATTTTGGGCCTAGTAAATATATTGTGTCCGTTTGGTTTATTTAAGATAAGGACCAAAAGTGTAATTTGACCAAACTTCAAGGACTGAAAGTGCCATGTTTCCAAACTTCTCACAAGGACTAAATTTGCCAACTTTGATAATACAAGAACCCTTTTTGCATAAAATCCATTTTAAAAGTCCAAGGACTATTTTTGCAAATTTCCAAAGTTTAGGGACCTTTCTTGCCAATTGACCAAAGAATCATTCAAGGATCATTTTTAACAACTTAGAATACTTCAGGGACCTTGAATGATGAATTTCCACATTTTTGAATTTCCAGGGACTAGATTTGACAACTTTTAAAACTCGGAGGACTAAAACTGCCAATTTTGCAAACTTGATACATTTTTCATCTGATTTTGATATTTTTGAATTTAAAACACATAAAACACTGATTTGTGATATTTTGATCATTTTGATGTGTTTTTGAGTGTTTTCAGATGATTTTGCAGTTTAGATTATACAAAAATGATGAGTATTTGGACACTCATCAATCCCCCACACTAAGATATTGCTAGTCCCTAGCAATGATTTGAGAAAACCTTGATGGATTTGAAAAACTCTTTACCAAAAGCCATCACTTCTGGAGTAGCCAATTGTTTTGATTCAAATAAGAATCTTGGTACAACGATAACCAGATGATTTATTGGCAAATCATAAACCATATAACGGATTTGATGTGTCTTTACCAGAAGCCGTACCCTTCTGGACTAGCCAACTCTTAGATAAATTATCAGAATTATCTTTGGTGAGCTGAATACCAATAATGGATTTTCCACTGCCTTTACCACAAGCCATAACCTTGCGGGCTAGCCAACTCATTATCTTTTGAGGATGATGGGGAGCTGAGAAACCATACAATTTTGGGCAAATTGCAAGCCATATAAACGGATTTGAGAAATCTTTACCAAGAGCCGTTTGCTCCTGGATTAGCCAATCCTTTTGTCTTACAGACATGGCGGACTGATAACCAAATGAGAAAGTGTAAAACACTTACTCCAAAAAAAAAAAATTTTGGCCAAAAACGGGGGAATTGGGTAGATAATATATGAAATTCGTGAGAATTCCCCCCCACACTTAGAAATGAATATTGCCCTCAATATTCAAAGTACCGGCGGTTATGCCGAAACAAAGAACGTAAAAGGGAAATATTACGGCCATTATTTAGAAAGGATTTTTTTTTTAGAGAAACTTATTTACAAAACATGTGGGTCAACCCCCCCACACTAGGGTGGTAGAAAGGAGATAAGAAGACAGAATTATGGGTGAAAACCCATATTGTGCGTGCTAATGTTTTTGATTACCGAGTCACTAGCTTGACTCGATCCCCGCATTCAATTGTTCATGGGGAAAGTAGCGTGGAAAACCAATCTCGATCGGACTTTCATTCACAATTTTAATGAACACATGATCATCAGAAAGTTCCACTCCGACGAGATATAACCGGTATTGTTAATAGTAGAAACTATAAGGGATGATACCGGGGTCAAAGGTAACATCTTCACTCCCGAATGAGTGAAGAGAAGGAGAAATCACCGGGTAGGTGAAGGGTAGTAGGGAGATCAGAACAGCAGTAATCACAAGAACTTCCTCCTCAAGAATTTGAAATTTAATTGAAGGAGGGGAGGTCTTATGCTTGATCTCAGGAATTTTATCAGTTTTCTCAACTGATTTGGATTCCTCTTTATGAAGTTGTTTGGGAGGAAGGATGGTATAATTTTCTGGGTACAGCAGTTGTTCAAGAAGAAGAATAACATCTTCCTCTTGATTACTCTCGGTATCATCAATACCAGGAAGAAATGTATCCAGATTGAGGTAATCATCAATCTCATCCATAATAGAATCACTTTCCTCATCCGGATTGAGAGAAGGAATGGAAAAGTCGGAAACAATAGGATCAGGATATGAAATGGATGATGGATCTCCATAAAGCAACTTCTCAATGAGAAGTATGTCCCCTTCGATATCAATTGGGGCATGATCAATCTCCCAAGGAACAGAATCACTAGCCAAGTATGCTTCAATCTCTTCCAAGATTGAGTCACTTCCCTCAAAAGGAGTGAGAGACGGAGTAGAATTGGCTATGATAGGTTGATTTTCAAATATGATTGGATCTTTTGAAGAGAATTCAGTTTTATCTACAGAGTTAGCAAACTCAATACGACAAACTGATTCCGAAGGTGGGACAAGTGGAGTGCTTTTAGAGCTAGCAGTTTTCACCACTTCCGATGAAATCTCCGAATCAAGATCATCATCATCAAGAATACTCATGACATCTTTGGTACAACATTCAAACCATTTGTTTGAACCAGGGTTGATTTTCATAGCTTTTAGCTCAGCACGTTTTTGTTGAACACTCTTAACCGTGAAATTTGAGAGTGTTGCATCGATTCTTTTGGATTTTTGATCGATTGTGGCAACACTATGTTTGTTCAGAGGTTTGGAGTTCTGTTTGATATTCAACGTGAGTTTTTCGTTATCAACCCGTAGAGTCAACTCTTCAGCAAATACATCGATTAGAGCACGGCTCGTTCTCAAGAAAGCTCTCCCTAAGATAAGGGGAACTCTAGGATCTGCATCAAAGTTTACTACAACAAAGTCAGTGGGAAAATGAAACTTCCCTACTTTAACCACGACATCCTCGGCTATTCCAAGTGGACGAGTTATGGTACAGTCCGCTAGCTCGAGAGTCATACAAGTAGGAGTAAGTTCTGGAAGAGAAAGTTTCTTCCACACTGAGAGTGGCATGAGGTTAATGCTAGCGCCAAGATCGGCCAAGGCGGAGCATTGAACCATCCCAAGAAATCACATGGGATTAAAAACTTGCCAGGGTCTTCAAGCTTTTCGGGAAGCTTTTTAAGAAGGACCGCTGAGCATTGCTCATTGAGAGGGGTTTTAGCCATTTCGGATAACTTATCTTTGTTGCTTAGTAACCCTTTAAGAGTGGATGCAAATTTGGGCATGAGAACGAGAGCATCAACGAAGCTTATATCAAAGTGCAATTCTTTGAAAATTTGGAAAAATTTTTCCATTTGCTCTTTGTTTTTGTCTTGAAGCTTCTCATCATGCATTCTTGATGGGTAAGGAAGAGAAGATTTGGATTGCTGTTTCTCAACAGGAGCTACAGGAGGTTCAAAAACAACTCCTTGATTTGACTGGGGTTTCTGGACAACTTGAGGTTGGACTACCGAAGGTAGGACGTGTGCTGTACTTCGTGGGCTTGAATAATGCACTTTGTCCTTAGGATCCTTGGTAACTTGACTCATTGGCACTGGTGGAGGTGGCATTGGAGTCGTAGGTCCATTGTGTGTCCTCGGTTCACTTTCCACTACCTTAGGGAGAGAAGAAGAAGAAGAGGTAGTAGGAACAGCAGGTCCAGTGTATAAAACACCACTTCGGGTTGTGATCGCCTTAGCATCGCCCCTCGGGTTAGCGATCGTGTTGCTCGGTAAAGTACCTGAGCCCGAGGGTCGATCATTTAAAGACTTCTTCAAATCAGCAATCTGACTGACCAACAACCTGTTCATTTCATCTTGGGATTTCATAAACTGCTTCAGTAACTCATCAGATGATGGTCCTGGAGGAGTAATGACGGGAGGAGCTGGAGGGACAATTTGAGGTCGTATGTTTTGATTATGACCAAAATTCCCTTGATTAGGATTCATATTCCCTTGAAATTGATTCCCTCGATTGAAATTGTTTTGATGAAGGTTCCCCTGGTGTTGGAAACCTTGATGGGGTGCTGGATAGAAATTACCTTGGTTTTGATAACCTTGGTTCATTCTTGGTTGGTTTTGATTCCGGTTGTGCATGTTATGATTCTGGTTGAAACCGGGTGGTGCCTGATTAGTGTTAGCACGGTAGTGTGGTTCAGCATGTGGTCGGTATTGATTATGGTTTACCGAAGCTACGGGGGCTTGGTAAAAGGAAGCATCGGTTGCTTGACAATCATAGTACGCATGTGGACCACTACAAGTTTCACACACCTTGTTTACGGCTTTGACTGGCTCAGGCTTATGAATTTCGCTTTTGATTTCCTTAACATCCTTAATCATACAACGGATGGCATCCGTTAGAGCAGCTATCGGAGCTGCTAACTCAGAAGAGTTACTGGATGAAGGAGCAGGAGTGTTAGGAGTATTGACTTTGTTGCGAGAAATAGGAACTTTTGATTTTTGCTCGCAAATCTCAATCACATCTTTAGGTCTACGATTCAAGATATTGCCGCTTGCGGCTGCATTCAAGGAATCTTGATCATTACCGTTCAACCCATTGTAAAAGATATTGACTTGTTGAAGCTCTGTGAATTCATGATGGGGGCATTTCCTTAGGAGATCTTTGAATCTCTCCCATGCCTCTCCAAAGTTTTCATCGAAATTTTGACGAAATCCAGAAATTTCATTTTTGAGATTAGTCGTCTTTGATGGAGGAAAGAAGTAGTTCACAAACTTTTGAACAAGATCCTCCCAAGTTTCGATAGATCGAGGGGGTTCTTTTTCCACCAAATCCGGCTGTTCCCTCAAGAGAGAATGGAAAAAGCATCAACTTGATGACTTTTTGTGGCACATCCTTGTAATTGATAGTTGAAGTCAATTTGTTAAACCAACGGATGTGTGCATACGGGTCTTCACGATCAAACCCGTGGAATTGATTTGTAGACACAAGTTGGATCAAATGTGTCTTCAATTCGAAGTGATCAGAATTGATTACGGGTAAAACGATGGCATCTCCATAACCCTCGGTGGGTGCTTGGAGCATTTCCGCCATAGTACGTTCGTCTGCCATTTCGACAGGAGGTGGTGGTGGTAGACGTTCCTCAGTCACGGCTGAAGGAGCTGAACGTCCTCTACGTCTACGAGGAATCTTTCCAAGTTCAGAAAGTGGACTTGTAGAACTGGAAGAACGAGTGCGCATGCACTATGTATAAAAATCAATTTTCAAAACAAATGAGGCAAAACACAAGTGAACTTAACCAATAATCACAAATGAAATGGCTTCTTTGAAAAAAGTACACCAAATCACAAGTGACACAAAGGCAAGTTTTAAATCTGATGTTCGGGAACTTATTAATGGTCGCACCCCCAGTTAGGTAGTGCACTGCCTTGATTTGCGGTGGTTGATTTTTATGTATATTTTAAGTACCACTGAAAAGACGTAGGTTAGATTTGTGCAGATGGGTTTAAAAACTTTTTGGACAATATTTTTGTTATCGTCCCGTTTAACCAAATCGTACCTCTTCAAGAATCACCTTAAAAGAGAATACAAATTAGAAAACGTTCCGATTGTTTTGTTGTTTTATATTTTTTTTTGGTGTTTTAACACTTTAGGAAAAGTGTTAATGACTTTTTTGATTTTCTTATAACTTTACAAAAACTTTTTACAAACGGTGGGTATGTGCAACAATGGATCTGAAAATGGCTAAACACACGCTAAAGCCTCCCCGGCAGCGGCGCCAAAATTTGATCTGCGCTGAACCGTCAAGTCTAACAGACTTAAAACAGCTCAGACACAAATGCAAATGAAGATAAGAGAATACAGTGGATTCCCGGGTCGTTAAGTCCCAAGGAGACTCAATGGTGTGTTAAACACTGATTCAGATGATGGAATGATCACTAAGGATAGTGATCTGCAAAGGTTTTGATTAGAATTATAACACTACTGATTGATTTGGAATAGGATGGAGTACAGATTTGGAAAGCACAACAATCAGATCAAAGAAACGTAAACGTAAGTTTTAAAAAACTACGTATACGCACAAAATAAAAAGTGAAAACTAAGAAATAAAAGGCCTAAAAATATGAAAATAACATTTTTGGAATCCTAAAAATAAAAGAAAATTATTAGAAAAAGAAAATTATTTTTAACACTAATTAATTAATTATTATTAATTAAAAACTATTTTAACTATTTAATAAATACTCTAAAATAAAAGAAAATAGGAAATAAGGCTAGAAAAATAAACTTATGACTTTGAAAAATCTAAAATACTATAAAACTAATTTTAAAACAGAAAAGATATTTTTTAGACTTTTTAATTATTTATAACTAATTATTTATTATTTATTAACTATTTATAATTATAAAAAAATACTAAAAAGATAGAGAAAAATCTGAAACTTTTTCTAAAAATCCTATATGATGACAGAAACCTAAGAAAAATAGAAAAACAAGATTTGCTTATTAAAAAGATGAAAAGAAAAATCAAAAAGCTAGAAAACCTTAAATAAACACTATCACTGATTTAAACTTGATCTTTTTCTGGATTTTCTTTTTGAAAACTACTTTAATACAGATTATATGAAACTTTTACAAAAAACAAAAATTTTACAAACTTCAAATAAGCTGTTTTGATGAGCTTATTGGTTAACAGTTTTGGCTTATAAGCTTATTTAACTGAATAAGCTCAAACAAGCTTGCAACTTGAAACAAAAGCTCAAATAAGCTACCAACAAGCTATATGAGCTAAAGTGAAGCTAAAAGAGACAGACACTCAACTGAAAAGCTACAATAAGCTGATAAGTACTTAGGCTGTTATGATGAAAAACAGAAAATGGGACAAGATCTAGGCTTATAGCAGCCCTAGCAAACAAGTTCCAAAGTGAAAAACAAGACTTGATACTACAAGAAGACCAGGTTGGCTTTCCAAGGAACCAGAGAACAAGAGATTTGGACAAGTAATAAGCTTAATGCAAGCTTATCAAAATTGAACCAAGTACTGTGCACAGGACAGTTTCACAGAGAAGGTACCCAAAATAAGCAGAGAAATAAGCACTTAAACAGCTGAGAAACCAAGAACTATCATTTTTGTATTTTTCTTCACCAACCAAACTATAATTCCCCAAGAGCTTGTAAACTGAATCTTGATATTAAACCCTCAGTGAAATTCCCAAGTTTATTCAAAAACGACCCATTTGACAATTTGACTTTTGCTCAAAACCAAAAGGTTGACCAAAGTGAGATTTAAACTGATCTTGAGCACTTAATATGTTGTATTAAGGTGTTTTAAGACTGAATATAGCAAGAGTAACAACTTTTGAACACAAAACAATGATCTTGGATCATTAACTGTCAACAGTGACTGCTCAAATAAAGATTTGAAGAATTTTTGACTTTTGTGCTATTAAGAACTTGATTTTATGACTGAACTAAGTTGTTTAAACAGAGATAAGCATATTTCCAACAAATCCAAAGTCCAAAGTACTTTCAAACTCAAATTTCCAAACACCCCTATAAGCTTACTGTTATGAAGATTTTCAAAGCAACTCTTAAATTTAAAACATGAGCTTAATTTCAAACCTTATAATATCATTAACTAAGACTACACAAGCCTGAATCCACAGTAATAACAACTTAAAACCAAGAAATTAGACTTAAGCCATTATGACTGCCTAAATAAGATTTTAAAGCAACTATGAAATCCAAAGAACAAGCTATTGATTTTAAGGTTTAAACACACTATATTATAACTATTGAACACTAATAACAAGAAATTATAACAACAAGTCACCCACAACAGTAAAATGCAAAATTACTTAAAAAGGCTTACAAATGTGATTCAGATGAAAACCAAGAACCAAGACCTAGAACTACTCCCTATAGAACCCCCACAGGTTCACTAACCCAAGGCCATCCAAGATACACCTTGCTCCAGCTGTGAACACCTTCTTCAAATGATTTTTGATTTTTGAAGTATTTAATTGCTATTTTTGGTGATTTTTTATTTTAACTTCTAAACTTGTTTTAAATGTATCTAAAAGCTTAATTAAGCTTTCTTGGAGCTTAAGTGACCTATCTCAGTCCATATAATCAACTAAAAACAACATTTGATTCTAATGATATATTGCTTAAACATGAAAATTCACATAAACTGAAATTTAACTTGAAACTTGAATTAAAGGTTCACAAAAGCTTTATGATAACATAATAACTTGAAATACAAAGTTTTAAGCTTAAAACATAAACTGAAAATGAAAATTACACTAAAACGACATGAAAAGTAAATATTATATTCGATACCCTTGATACATTGCATATCTCTCCCTCTTTATAGACTTTACATCATTCCCACATGTCTCTGAGACTTTCCCACCAAACTTGAGCCTTTGGATCATTCAGATTAATCAGAACCGTCCACATGTAAGATTTGGCGCCAAATATCTTTTTGAGCAGGTTTTTGCTTTAATTGGATTTGGTTTGGCCAATTAATGGTTTTTGTTGTTTAGAAGGTGTGGAGGGGACAAGGAATGGGAGGGGGGTTGAAATTGGGGTGAAAACCAGTCATGGTTTTGGGTAAACAGAAGTGGAGGAGAGGGAGCTACAGTACCCTGTTTTTGAGCGCGTTTTCCTTGGGATTTGACTTCTGTTGACCGAGCCTTAATAACACATGGGGGGGTCAAAAAGGGATGTGGCTGGGGTCAGAATTAGGTTGTGACCTGGGGGTCAAGGGCAAAGGGTCAAGGCAGTTGGGTTGGGCTTGTGTTTGGATTGGATTTTGGGCCTAGTAAATATATTGTGTCCGTTTGGTTTATTTAAGATAAGGACCAAAAGTGTAATTTGACCAAACTTCAAGGACTGAAAGTGCCATGTTTCCAAACTTCTCACAAGGACTAAATTTGCCAACTTTGATAATACAAGAACCCTTTTTGCATAAAATCCATTTTAAAAGTCCAAGGACTATTTTTGCAAATTTCCAAAGTTTAGGGACCTTTCTTGCCAATTGACCAAAGAATCATTCAAGGATCATTTTTAACAACTTAGAATACTTCAGGGACCTTGAATGATGAATTTCCACATTTTTGAATTTCCAGGGACTAGATTTGACAACTTTTAAAACTCGGAGGACTAAAACTGCCAATTTTGCAAACTTGATACATTTTTCATCTGATTTTGATATTTTTGAATTTAAAACACATAAAACACTGATTTGTGATATTTTGATCATTTTGATGTGTTTTTGAGTGTTTTCAGATGATTTTGCAGTTTAGATTATACAAAAATGATGAGTATTTGGACACTCATCACTTCTCCTAGTGGATTATGACAAAAAGGGGAAGAAATGCGACAAAGACGGTTTTGCAACTTGAAGATCCTTGGTGATATTGCATGTTGAAGGGGAAGTTCTTATCTTTCATAACATCTTAACTTCAGGGGAAGTTCGTGCTTATTTGGTTTTGTCATTATCAACTAGGGGAAGATTGTTAGGAATTATATTTGAGTTGATTATGACAAAATATGAAAGATGAAGGACTTATGAAGACAATTGATGAAGAAAGAAAGACAAGGGACTTACTTGTTAAAGAAGACTTTATTATTTAGTCCCTAGTAGTCAATTGTAACCCTAGACTCTCTAGTATATAAAGAGAGGCAGAGAATTAGATTTATTGGGTGTCAAGATATGAACACCAAAGGTGTGTGTGTGTGTAACCTAGGCGTAAAGTATAAACACCTAGGGTTAGTTAGAGATGTTTAGTCGATTAGTAGTTTAGAGATGATGACGAAGAACTTTGTTAATAATAACAAACGATATTTTCTTATTCCGCTGTGCATTATAATCGTTGTTATTGTTATCCCCTAGAGCTCATAAATGATCTTATCACATTGCTTAAGTTACCTCATTGCCAATTAAATGTCCCCATTTCATAATCATGAACCGTTAATTCCGGAAGAAGCCAGGGTGAGTGAATAGATCTATTGAGGGTGACTCCTCCATCCGGGTTGGTGGTCCCAAATGGTCAAACGGATGCATTTCATTTCATATCATTATTAGATTTGTTTGGCAAAACACTCTGTTGGGGCGAACATCATCATCAGTCTAGCTTCGGTGTCATGTGCTTATAGCAATTGTATCATTTTTATGTGACATATTTGTCATACATAACTTATACTTGTGGTGGTCGTATAAAACATTTTCATAAACTCTATGAACTCACTCAACCTTTGTGTTGACACTTTAGCAATGTATTTTCAGGTATCTAAGGCATATACTTCATGGCATGCATGTGGACTTATCGTAGAGTCGCGGTGACAACGCGTCTCACATGGATTTTATACACTTTAAAACATCGTTTGGATTGTAACAAAATTATTTCCGCAAATGTTGACTATCTTTTTGGGACCTATCTTTTGTAAACTCTGAATGTTTTATTATATCAAACGATGTGCTTTTCAAATGACACTTTAGGTCATTCAATATAACTGTAACTTTGATGCTATGACAGTCAATCCCCAAGAATTCCATTCCGCTGCAAAACAGGTAATTTGGGGGTGTGACAGATTGGTATCAGAGTTTCGGTTATAAAGAACTAGGTTGCATCATTGACCCTAGACAATAACTACATCATCATAGCATCTCATCATTTCATCATAAGTGCATATTCACTTTACATGCGGATTCATACGCACTTTATTCGGGTTATTTACTTTCATTTCATATCGATTGTCACATAGATGCCTTCAAATACCCGTTCCATTATCCTTTCTTTAGACTCTAATGTCGGGAATGCCTTGTTATTCCCTATCACAATTTTAACATCAGTTGAGTAATCACCGATAATATCGAATGCCGAGATAAAACCTTTAAGGAGGGTGAAGTCGCTCTCACTCCTTTGTTTCACCACCAACATGTTGAGTCACACGTTATTCACACATTAAGTCACTAAATCGTCATACATTTGAAATACTTACGACATCTCATAACCCATCTCCTAGGAATCCGTCAATCATTTTGAAAAATAACCTCAAACTTATCACCTCCTATCACATCTCTTTAGAGCGTTTATTATTAACATAGGACTTTGCTACGTCTCACCCTTCCTCTTATTTTGAAGAGTTATGGCGCCGAAGAAAGCTCCACCAACTATGACACAAGCTGCTATCCAAAAGTATATAGAGGATAGTATAGCTAGGGCACTAGAGAAAGAAAGAGCAACAGTAACTGCTGCTGCTGAGGCCACGGCTACTGCTGAAGCTGCTAGACTTGCTGCTACTACAGGAGCTGCAGGAAGGTATGGAGTTCGAAACTATACATACAAGGATTTTAAGAGCGGTGATCCCCCAAAATTTAAAGGCACATAAGGAGCCATTTCTATGATTCATTGGTTTGAAAAGATCGAGTCATCATTTCTTCTATGCGATTGCCCAGGTGACTGCAAGGTGAAGTTCGCTACTAGTACACTCTTAGATGGGGCAATGTCATGGTGGAATTCTTATGCACAACCTATTGGTATGGAAAATGCCTACAAGCTCACGTGGGATCAATTCAAAAGGTTGTTGACTAAGAAGTATTGTCCGCGTACTGAGGTGAAGAAGTTGAAGAAGGAATTTTATGAGTTAGTGACCGTTGGTTATGACATCGAGACCTACATCAGAAGGTTTCAAGAGTTGGCTGCTTTATGTCCATCTATGGTTTCGGACAATAAGAAACTACTGGAAGGTTTCATTGGAGGACTTCCACAGATTATTCAAGGTGGTGTAATTTCTTTTGATCCACAAACAATGTAGGAGTCTATCAGGATAACTCAAAAACTCATGGCCCAAGTTGTGAAGAAGGAAAACATTATCAACAATAACCGCAACAACAACAACAACCAAACTAGCGACAACAAAAGGAAATGGGAAAATGACCAGGGAGGTTATAATAATGACAACTAAAACCGTAACACTAACCATCATCAACAACAGAATAGAAGACATGAAGCTGCAATGGTTTATGTCGCTGCACCAACACAAGGCAAAGGTTATGCTGGAACTCACCCACTATGTAATCGATGCAAGTTTCATCACTCAGGTCCTTTCCCTGCCAAGTGCCACAAATTCCAAAAATCAGGACACCTCGCCTGGGATTGTAGAGGTAAAACCATAATCACATGTTTCGGATGTGGGAAGCAAGGACACTATCGGAACCAATGTCCTCGAAACCAAGGTCAACAAGTTGAAGAAGCTCATGGGAAAGCATATATGTTAGAAGGAGGAGAAGTTCACTAGGATATCAACAACGCGACAGACTGAAGAAGTTGGAAAATTAACAGTCTTATTTCCCTATCCACTATGTCGTACTAAGTTTATGTCTTCCATCGTATTCGGATCTTTATAACTTAAGATGTATTACTGTTTGATAAACCACTTGCTGTAAAATATTCTCATCTATCGTACTTCCTCTTTCCTTTCTGATTCATTATCACTTACAAAAGTTTTACTTCCTTTTACCTTAACTGTCATTTTAACGACGTGATTTAAATCTCTTTAAACATTGAGAGTTATAACAACTAAACCGAACGTCAAATTATCGTTCCTTAATTATACATAGCCTAGCTAACTATGTCTAATTCTGGAGGGATCATGTTATGTTGGGAGCAGTTATTTATAAATCTTAGTGCAAGCAAAATTCTCACATATTCCAAAAAGTCAAAGTGATACTCATGGGAGATACTTCCAATATTTTCTCTATCGCGATGTTTATACAATCTTAATCCTAGATAGCCGTAACAACACATCCTCATGTCTTCCTTTCTTGTTATTCATTATAAACCACTGGTACCGAAGAAACCAAAATGAAGAAAACAAATCCTCTTTATCTTTTCACCATCATAATCTTCATAACTCTTAATCCCATGACCTCACCTTATGATCTTGATACACTTTTAAAGCTCAAATATACTTAGTTACACCACGAGTACTCTCATCAGCGTTACAAGATGTGATATCAAGAAATTCACGTTGTTCATTTACAAATGCCATCTATGACCAAAACCTTCATGTAACAAGCTTAAACATCATATTCCAAAACGATGAATCAAAGTACATCACTACTATCTTAAAAACCAAATACGACGCAAGTATCCACATCTTTTCACCAATACCACTCCAAAGACCAACATGGACTGAATTCAGGGACTGAATTCCTTTTTGGGTGGGCGAATGTGACAACTCGTAATTTCAGGTCATTTCTCAAATTTACTATTCATCTCGTGAATTTACTATTCATCAATTTTACTATTCATCATTTTTTAAGTCAACTTGATATTCTGAGAACGTATTTCAAAATTTTACTATTCACAAAACACTATTCATTCCCGGAGAAAAATCACTATTCATGCTTCACTATTCATCATTTTTCGTAAACTAGGTTTACGAGTATCAAATACGCATAACCGTAAGGGTTTAGCTGCGTATTCATGGAAAATCATTGAGGACACTTCATATAGACTAGAATTAGTCTACATATCATTAGTAACATCATCATCATATTAGTTCATGCATGGATTTGCATATTTCATTAAACGTTTATTTTCTTATTAAATAAACGCTATCGCATAATTATTTATTTTGAATATTTGATCTGACACTTCCAAAAATTATCCTGATATATTTTTATACTCATTTTAAGAATATAAAAATTATATATCTTAGTTTACCCGATGTTTTAAATTTATTTTGTATACAAATTGTTATATAAATATATTTACGACAGATTTCGTAAATACTACTCGATAATTATTATTTCACTCAATTCTTGTAAGAAATATCTTTTTATAATTTTTATGACTTTGATATATTTTAATTTGTTCCGTTAAAATTTATTTTTAGCTAACGCTACCCTAAATACCTATTTACACTTACAAATTACACACTTTACTTAACAATTAATACATTTTGACATCAAAATTCATCCACCCTATTTCTTTTCTTACCCTTGTCGACCAAAACAATGATTCACCATAAGTTTTACATAAAAATATACCTAGCTCATACACATAAACACTTATAGCTATGACACTTGTATTGTTTTAACTATATACTATCTAATATACACATACATACACATATCCTTAGGTGAAAAAAAATAGAACCTCTCTACCTTCATCACTTAGAACCGGCCAAGGAAGAAAGAAAAGGAAGAAAGCCAAAAATTTTCAAGATCAAGCAATTTTATAAACTCTAGTATACTCTCCTGTAAGGTTTTGAAATAAAAACCTAGAGTATTTAGGAAAACCTTGTTCCATAAACCTCATCATCATACTAGTAAGCATTCATGATTTTTATTAATCTTTCATATTCATACTTATGTTATTTTATTATGCTTGAAAGAAAACATGCAAGTTATATGAGTATCTATACCACTTTTATTGTTTTTAGTACTTATAATTATTATATATCATCCTATAATTAATCCCTTGAAACATATCATTTTTTATGATGTATAGGAACCCATGACACCCTAAGAAGGTGTATGGTAGGTTTAGAATAGATTTGGTGTTGATTTGAAGTGGTTAGAATTAGTATTACGCAAGAAAAATCACTTTCGACAACTATAAAATAGGGTATGATCATTTTTGCAAAGTCTGGAAATTTCGACAGTTTATAAATTATTTTGGGCCTGATATTCAGAAAATATACTTTAAAACGAAACCGTGGTCGCTTGAACGGGTTAAAACGGATTTATAACGAAGAAGTTATGCTATTTTCAAGTTTAACGACGAAAACTATATTTTCCTGAAAAACAGCATGCTGTCCAGATTTTTAAGGGTCAAAAATGAGTTTTAAACGTTATCAAAAATATATTAGCATACTTTAACACGAAGCTAAGGACATATAAAACATAGAAAACGGACTTATAACGACTAAATTACACACGTTTAAACAAGGTTGTCGTAACTATTATTCACAAGTATAAAACACTTACATATATATTTTCTATTAGCCAAACTAGTTGTCGCTAGTGACCATGTTGAGAGCCGTTTTTTTAACATCGATAGAATACTTTTTAGAAAACGATGTCTTCTAGTAAAAGCAAGATCACCTAGCCTATTTTCCAAAATATTCAACCGTTCGTCAAACGGAGCTGTAACGAATAATATACGGTCGCTCAAACTTTGCCGAAAACTAACCTTAAACAATATTTTTAGACCAAGTACTCTACTTCACCTATGCTTTTCTCCATGATCGAGACCTCTATGATCAAAATTTAAAAGCTAAGACTTTGAGATAATGCTACAAGATTTTCAAAACCATTGAGTTTGTTTCCTAACACTCGATATTCACTATTTTATGACTAGCTTTTCGAGGCCATTTAGTCACTTTCATGAATTGTCAAATTATATTGTTTTACGACGAAAAACTATAATTTCTTAATAAATCACTAAATGACTATCGTAGGATATCATTTCAACGTAAATACTTGTAAAGTAATTTTTAAATTGACAAAACGTTATAAACTTATTTTTCGACGACAAACTTTATTTTCAAAAATGCACAAGTGGTATAGATATCATATGAGTTTGCATGCATAACATTACATCATGACTTATATTATAAACATATCATTCATAATAGGTCGCGGTTAGAGATTGCGCCACATTTCAGTGTACCCACTTTTGCCATCACATCATTGTACCAAGTGAGTTTTCATAGCCCCGTCTTTCAAGTTTATACTTTATTTCAAACCTACGGGGGAGAATACATTGCACATCATTTTTATTACGATACCAAATATATCAAATTCATTACATTACTTAAGTTACCTCATTGCCAATTGAATGTCCCCATTTCATAATCATGAACCGTTAATTCCGGAAGAAGCCAGGGTGAGTGAATAGATCTATTGAGGGTGACTCCTCCATCCTGGTTGGTGGTCCCAACTGGTCAAACGGATGCATTTCATTTCATATCATTATTTGAGTTGTTTGGCAAAACACTCTGTTGGGGCGAACATCATGATCAGTCTAGCTTCGGTGTCATGTGCTTATAGCAATTGTATCATTTTTATGTGACATATTTGTCATACATAACTTATACTTGTGGTGGTCGTATAAAACATTTTCATAAACTCTATGAACTCACTCAACCTTTGTGTTGACACTTTTAGCAATGTATTTTCAGGTATCTAAGGCATATACTTCATGGCATGCATGTGGACTTATCATAGAGTCGCGGCGACGACGCGTCTCACATGGATTTTATACACTTTAAAACATCTGTGGAAAACTAGAAGGGGGGGTTGAATAGTTTTGCCAATTAAAACTTCCTTTTAGTCTATTTAGATCGACTTATGTCAATCTATTTGGATGTGTGTGTTGGATGTTGATAAACAAGCATATAAATGTAAGTAATGAAAAGATAAGAGTAAGAAACACAAAACCACAACGCGAGTATTTATAGTGGTTCAGCTACAAGGTCACCTTCCTTGCCCTACTCCACTCCTCGAGTCACCTACTCGAGAGTTCGTAATCACTACACCAATATCCTTATGGTGGAGAAGCCTTCACAACGTCGCCTACCCTTTTTCCGGTGCTAGGCTAACCACCGGGTTCTTTCACTCCAAGGTGAACTACACCTTCACAACGTCGCCTACCCTTTATTAGGTACTAGGCTAAGCACCTAGTTCCATTGCAATGGAGGAACTACTACCACACTACACCAACGACTAATCCCAAAGGAGATCTAATCATCCAGGTTATCAATATCCTTGGATCTAATACTAGTCTATCTTGTACATCGAAACACACCATATCGAATGTACATCTAAGGCACCTTTCACTAATGCCTTTGACTAGATCTACAAGACACCTTTCACTAATGTCTTGTGTCTTCACTTCTAAGCACCTTTCACTAATGCTTCTAGTCTTGACTTCTAAGCACCTTTCACTAATGCTTCTTGTCTTAACTTCTAAGCACCTACCACAAGTGCTTATGCTATAGACGATAGATACCCTTCACTAATGTCTTCGTCTTGACACTTGAGACATCTTTCACTAATGTCTTCAACACTACACTTCTTTGAATAAAGAAAGGAATCATCAACAAGAAGACTTCAGTAGCCTTGATGATGAGGAAGCATGGCAACTCATGGACTTGAGCTTGCTCGACTTCAAAGGTGGTGATCTTGCCTTTAAGAGGAACCTAAAAGATCATACAAAAACAAAACTACAAACATAGATCTCTTGGATCTGAGGTTAGTGAGTTTTACACTTAGAGAGAAAGTGTGTTAGAAAGGGGTGAGAAATAATGAAGGAATGGCTCACTATTTATAGAGGAAAAATCCTACTGTTCCCCGGATCCCACGGATCCCTACCACAAGGGATCCGGCTAGCACAAAGCTAGGGATCCGTGGAATGCTCCTCTTTGCCCATGGGTATTTTGGTTATGGGTCATGGGTCATGGGTTGAACCATGGATCTTTGGCTAGATACAATGTATCTTTAAGTGCAATGCACTTAGTCACTTGGGTATGGGTTGATACATGGGTCATGGATATTGTCCATGTGTGATATAAGCATGATGTCATGAAATGGGTTATGGGTCAAGATCCATGGGGCATGGGCTTTGGGTTGTACCCAACTACATTCAATGTATTTGCCCAATGGATTTTGATACTTAAGTTTTTACCCATTTATATTACCCAATATACTACATACTAGTTATGTGTATATTTTATCCAAATATGTAAACACTAGTTATTGTACATATGTATTACTAAATCATAAAATCACTTTGTTAGCCTTAATAGTTTTTATTAGAAGTGATGGTCATTCACGTTTAGGAACTTTGTAACGTGTGTTAGATATCGTGATAGAATAGTCAACGGGCTCGTGGATTGGACTAAGCTAAATGGGTAGTAGTTTAGTTAAGCTAGCCTTATATCAATCCATGTCCAATCCAATCCATACGAAGCCCATACAAGGCCCATAGAAAGCCTTTTAGGGCATCATGTTACTTGTACTATAAATACCCTTCAAATGGTCATTTAAGGGTGTGCTTGAGTGTGTGTATGTGTGTGTGTTTTCTTTGGAGCAATACAACATATTGTGTTCATCTTTCTCTCTTCACATACACGGTTCAAATATATCAAGTCACCATCTTTCTCATCTTTATTTCCTTCATCTTCACGCATAGTTTGTGTTTGTGTGTTAACGAGTTTTACGCATAACGTGTTGGGTTTGTGATAAGGTTGATAGATTTAAGGTCCTACAATTGGTATCAATCGCCTAACAATGGTTTAGGAGTGTTTGTGTTTGTTTTGAAGTTTTGGTACCATACGCGTAAAGTTCTCGCTATACATCTTTGACACGCTTAAAGCTTTGATTTTTGCACTTAAAAATTCAAGATTCTTGTGGTTTAAGGTTTATTTGGTGCTAAAGTTTCAGTTTATTGCAAAAAGTTCGAAGCTTTACGTGTTTTTCTTCAGTTTTAAACTCGTACGAATTGGGTAGTTCATTTCTACGCATAAGCTTTCAAGGCACTTTGGGTGATTAAGGTCAACACTTTTGTGTTATTCGAGTGTTTTTAAGGCTGTTTGTGCATCAGAAATCGGTTGAATCACTGGAAATTTTTTATGCGTAAGTCAAAACCCTATTTTTACGCATAAGAAAGTCAAAACCCTTTTTCTACGCATAAGAGTTTTGTGCAGTTTCTTCGAGCTATAACGGTGACTCAGTGCTTCCCTCACTTGGATAAGTTTGTGGAACACTTCGACTTTTGGATATCTTTTACACTGTGATAGTGTAAAGGATTTTTGGGCAAAACCCTAGATTTACGCATAAGCTAAATCTTACGCGTATAATTTCTTACGCATAAGTATTTTCTTACGCCTAAGCTTGTCTTACGCATAAGTAAATCCTACGCATAAGAATTCTACATTTAAGTTTTTAGTCTACGCATAACTCTATTGTTACGCGTAACTTGGGTATTACGCGTAAGTTCTCTCTACGCCTAAGTACAATCTCTACGCCTAAGCTTCCTACGCATAAAGATCCTACGCTTAAGTCTATTTCCTACGCCTAAGCACCATAGTCTACTCGTAACTTCTTGTGTCTACGCCTAAGCTCTTCAATTTAAAAAAAAAATTGTCATAACTCAAATTTTTAAATTTTTTGAGGAGACTAAACGTTCAATTTTTACGCGAAATTCAAATTTTGGTATAACTTGGAAAATTTTGGTCAAAAATTCAAATTTTTGGACCCAAATTCAAATTTTTCGGTCAAATTTGGCGTCAAAATTGTCATAACTCAAATTTTTCATACGACCTTAGAATTGATTTTTATAGTGAATTTCAAATTTTGGGAGAAAAAATTTTCATTCGACCAAGTTCACGAGTACGACTTTCAGAAAAACTTCAAACGGCAATATCTTATTAAACACAACTCCTTTATCGTTGAATCGATCCTACATCAACTTTATCAGATCATACCTTCATCAATGGCAACTCAACAAGACATTCATGCAGCCGGTGCCGAAAACCGTCCTCCTATGTTGGAAAAAGGTGGTTATCTTCAATGGACAAGTCGTATGCTTCGTTACATCAAGACCAAACCTAATGGAAAACTCATGATTCAATCCATTAAGAATGGACCCTTCAAGCCTCGACAAGTCCAAGTCCCTGGAGATCCTGATGCAACACCTCCCGTCCCACCATCTTATCGTGTTCAAAACGAATCAGAATACACTGAAGAGGATCAGAAACAAGTCGATGCAGATGACATGGCAATTCATATTGTCCAACTGGGTTTACCAAGAGACATCTTTGCTGCTGTAGATAGTTGTGAAATTGCTTTCGATATGTGGGAACGTGTTGGACGGCTTTGTCATGGAACAGAAATTGGTCAACAAGACATGGAGAACAAGCTGCTAACTGAATGGGAAAAGTTCAATTCAACTCCAGGAGAATCCATTGAATCCTACTATGGAAGGTTTTGTACTTTGATGAATGAGCTTATCAGAAACAAGTTAGCACCCAGAACTATCGTGCAAAATATCAAGTTCCTGAACAATCTTCCAGAAGAATGGGGACGATATGTCACTATTGTCAACCAAACAAAAGACTTACATCAGGTGAACTTTGATCAACTCAACGATTTTCTGAAACAAAACCAAAATGAAGTGAATGAAGTCAGGAAAGAAAGATTGGCAAAGAATCATGATCCTTTGGCACTTATTGCAAGGACTCAACCTTCAGTGAATACACAACAACAAGCTTCATCATCTTCCACCAACAACAACTTGCAGCAATACATTCCACAACCACAAGCTGTTATCCCTCAACAACAATTCTATCCACCAGAACAACAAGTCATTCAACAACAACAGTATCCACAATACCAGGAACAAGGAATCACTGATCCTGAAACTGAACAAGAAGAAGCTTTGCTACAGGTATTTTCTTTATTGGGTAAAGCATTCAGAAGTCGCTATTCCACACCAACTAACAACAACCAAAGGATTTCATCAAACACTCGCAACAGGCAAATTGCACAGCCGGGTGTGAATATGGGTAATCAAGGTCAAATGGTTGGAGTTATTAGGAATCAGCAGGGATATGCTACTAGATTTCACATGGGTAATCAGGCGGTTCCGTATCAGGGTAATCAGTTGGGTCAGAATGTTGGAAATCAGATTGGGCAGAATGTTGGGAATAGAGCAGTAGGTAATCAGAATGGGAAGGTTGCAGCTCCAGTTGTTGGGAATTACGGAAATGTGAATCAGGGTAATCAGGTTAAGTGTTATAACTGTCAAGGAGTGGGTCACATGGCACGAAACTATCCCACTAAGCCACACAAGAAGAATGCTGAGTTTCTTCGGAAAGCTATGTTGTTAGCACAGAAGCAAGAAGCAGGGATGCAGTTGAGTGCTGAGGAAAATGATTTTTTCGCTATTGTGGATGATTTGGAAGACCTCGAGGAAATCAATGCGAACTGCATCTTCATGGCAAATCTTCAGGAGACTAAGTACGAAACTGACTCTGACGCACCTCCTGTCTATGACGCCAACGCAGTATCTGAGGTACCAATCATTGATCCATGCCATAACAATGTCATATTTGATGTGTTTACTCATGACGAACAGCATTCTGTGACGCCAACACCTACTTATGATACATACCTGGACAATCCGAGTTGTAGCAATACTAACTCTGAAACTCCAGATGTGGATCCTAGTGGAGGCTGTGTGGCACAAAATACTGAGACTGATGAGGAAACACGTGCTTACTTTGAATCATTAATCAATAACTGTGGCATTGAAATTGAGAAAGTTAGAACGGTCAATCGCGAAGTTAAAGCAGCGAATGCTAAATTGACCGCTGAGCTTGAGAGTTACAAAGAGAACTCCAAAGCCTTTGAATTTCATACAAACAAACTATCAGAATTATAAATTGGTTGTCGAGATTCTGTTTTAAGAGAAAAACAATTGCAACTCAAGTATGACACACTTGATGTGAATTTGAACTTGAAAATAAAATCTTTAAACAAGGAAATTTCTAATCTAAATGACCAACTTTCTAAACAAAAAGCACTATTTTCTGATCTTGAAAAAGAGAAGAAACAGTTGATTGCTGATTTTTCAAAACTAGAAGATTCTCTTCTTGATGAAATTCTTGATAAAAATGAAACTATCAAAAAATTGGACAATTTGCTTCTTACAACGGGTCATTCCGCTAAAACAAACGAGATGCTTTCTAATCAAGTAAATCCAATTTTTCATACTGTGCATAAAATGGCTCTTGGTAACTCACCTCCTTGTTTCCTCAAGAAAGCTCAGAAAAAACGGAATGTGTTGAACAATGGAAAACCTTTGCATGAACCCATAATTGTTCGTGATTCTCTTGAAACGTTAGAACTATCCAAGGAGAGTAGAGAAAAAATGAAACAAAAACATCCGGAAATCAAACCAATTGATTATAACAAATGGAACAAAATTAATGGTATTTCGTTTGTTTCTCATAAAGAACAATCAACGTTTTCCACCACACCAAGTGTTTCAAACAAAGTGTCAACACCAGTTTCAAAATCAGTTTCAAAACCAGTTGTTGTCTCCAAATCTCTTTCGAACATTGAACAAATGTCTTCAAACAATCCTTTTAACACAAGTGATGCGCGAAGTATTTTAGAAAATGTGAAAACTAGAATTGCAGATCTTCAAGAGACTGTTAAAACTAAAACCAATATTACAACAAACATCTGGTTCAATAGTTTTGATAATGAACAAAAAACGTTTTTTGAAACTCAAATTGCCCTCAGCTGAATAACATCAACTCAAGGGTAATTCATTTTGAACAAGCATTTTTAAAGAAACAACTGACTTTGTCAAGGACCATAAATCCCTGGTAAAGCAAGCTAATGAAAGTGTTGAACACATCAAAGTTTTGGAAAATTTAAATGATTCTCTTTTCGAAGATGTTCTGACTACTGATATTATGTCCATCATTTTGCAAACATATTCTGTTGAAGATCATGAAAGACTCCAGTCTGAGACCTCGAAATTGTTTCAAAATATGAAAAAGCTCTTGAAAAACTTGAAAAAAAATGTGTCATATTTTAAACAACTTGATCGAAAAACTGAGGAATGCAAATATGACAAATTGTCGTATGAGCGTGCCTACAATGACATGAAAGCGAAAAATGATCTTTTGAGGGCTCAGCTGGAAAGTCAAAAGGAAAGGTAGTGGAAACTGTTATTACAAAACCATTGACCGAGGAGAAAGCAAATGTTCCCAAACCGGTTTCCAAACCAAAAATGTCTGTTTCTATGCCTCCTCCAAAAGTCAATGAGAAAAATGTTTCATCAAAACCAGTCACTCCACCTGCCCTATCTAAACAAAATGCTGATAAAAGAAAAGCGGTCATCGAGAAACCAAAAGTTTTAGCACCTGGCCTTTTTAAGATGAGTACCACTAATGCGTCTTTCTCCACATCTCAAACATATGGAACAAATTCCATAAGTTTAGAAAAGCACTCTAAAGAGACTAGGAAAGCTGAAACCACCTCCCTTCATAAAAATGTGAATCCTAATGTGTGTGCCTTACCTTCTACAGGACTAGAAAGCATCTCTAGGAGCAGCAGACTAAAGCCTAAGAGCAATACAAGGAACAATAGAGTCTCGACTGCCTCTAGGAGTAGTAGCTTGAATAAAGAGAAGAAAGTAGAAGAACACCCTAGGAATTTACCGCTTTTGAATAAGAAAGACATTTCATCTGAATGTACTGAACCTATGAAACTTGCTAAGTCTAATGAATGTGTTGAATCTCTTTGTTTAACTTGCAAGAAATCTTTAATTAATGTTCAAGATGATTGTGTTTCTAAGAATGTGAATGATAAGCCTGTTAAGAAGAACGTTCCAAAAAGATCTTACGCTAAACAAGTAGGAAGACTAGTTGCAAAACTTAGGCTTTTCACTACTGACAAGAACCATAGTGTTTACTTTAGGGATGATATTTGGAAACCCACAGGTAGAACTTTCACACTGCAGAATGGTAAAATGAGTGATAAACCGAACTCCTGTAGCAAACCTCTTTAAGTGTGATCAGGATTTTACCTCTAACCCAAAGGAACCAAAATCAAAACGGTTTCCAAAATATTCTTTTTCATCTGGCAGGTTATCGAATTTGTCTTTGGATCGTCGACTCGGGTTGCTCCAAGCACATGACCGGGAATTTGAAGTTGCTGATCAATTTCGTCTGGAAATTCATGGGAACCGTACGTTTTGGAAATGATCATTAGCAGCTATCATGGGTTATGGAGATCTACCTTTTGGAAATTATTTGATCACTCGGGTTTACTATGTCGAAGGGTTGGGACACAATTTGTTTTCATCGGGCAGGTCGTGATGCAGATTTAGAGGTTTCTTTTAGGAAAAATGCTTGCTTCATTAGAAACTTGGATGGCACTGATCTCTTAACTGGGAATCGTGATACAAACTTGTATACTATCGACATCAATCAAATGGCCTCTTCATCACCAATATGTCTTATGACACGAGCATCTGGAACACAGTCCTGGTTGTGGCATAGAAGGTTATCCCATCTCAATTTCGACACCATCAACAAAATTGCCAAAGACAACATCGTCAATGGACTTCCAAAGTTCAAATACACCAAGGATCACTTATGTCCATCATGCGAACAAGGAAAGAGCAAAAGAGCATCATATAAACCCAAATCCGTACCTAGTTTGAAGCAAAGTTGCATATGTTGCACATGGACTTATGTGGCCCAATGAAAGTTGAAAGCATTAATGGGAAAAAGTATATTCTTGTTATCGTCGATGATTATTCGAGATATACATGGGTTAGGTTTCTAAGATCAAAAGATGAAGCACCGTGCATCATCATCACCTTCAAACGTATTCAAGTACTTCTTCAAACTCCAAGAAGGGGTTGTAAGAACGCACAACGGCAATGGCAATTCACAAATCGGGAGTTAAGATCTTATTTTGAAGATGTTGGAATTACACATCAGACATCAGTTGTTAGAACTCCACAGTAGAATGGGGTAGTTGAAAAAAGAAATAGAACTCTTGTGGAAGCTGCTCGCACAATGCTAATCTATTCTAGTGCACCGTTATTTCTATGGGCCGATGATCTTTGTTGCCACGCTTGTTTCACTCAGAAACGATCCCTAATCCATCCAAGATTCAATAAAACCCCATATGAGCTTGTGAACAACAGAAAACCGGATATCTCTTACTTTCACGTGTTTGGCGCTTTGTGCTATCCTACGAATGACAGAGAAGATCTTGGAAAACTGAAAGCAAAAGGTGATATTGGAATCTTCATTGGATATTGAGATAACTCGAGGGCATTCAGGGTGTATAACAGAAGAACTAGGAGGATCATGGAGACGATGAATGTGAAATTTGATGAACTTTCACAAATGGCTTCTGAGAGACTCGCTCTAAAACCCGCACTAAACCCGCAGACTTCTGGACACATCAGTTCAGGACTCGTACCTCAAAGAGCTCAATCAACTTCGTTTAACAATCCTAAAGAACAAGAATGGGAGAATTTCTTCGAGTTAATGTTCGATGAATACTATGGTGGAACTTCGACAAATGCATCAAACCATCATTCCGCTGCACCCGCTCAAAATCATCCTCCACAACCAACAGAAGATGCATCTACAACGGTCGAAACCAATGCACCAACTCCATCAACATCATCTACATCTACTCCAGGTCTTGCACCCGTTCTACCAGCAGTTGATGAGCAAAACCAAAACCAGAACGATGCAACGTTAGATGAAGACTTATTTGAAAACCCGTTTGCTACGGAATCAACTGAATCTTCTTCAAGCTTACGAGAACCATCTAACTCGCATACGTATAACCAACGGTATCCTTCTACTCTGAAGTGGAAAAAATACCACCCAATTGAACAAGTTATTGGTGAACCTTCAAGGCCAATTCAGACGAGACGCCAACTTGCCACCGATTGCTACTTATGCATTTACATTTGATCAATTAGCAATATTGAACCGAAAAACATTCGGGAGGCAATGGCAGATAATGCATGGATAGAAGAAATGCAGGAGGAACTTCTCCAATACCGTCTACATGAATCTTGGGAAATGGTTCCAAGACCCATTGAAGTTCGCGTCATTGATCTTAAATGGTTATGGAAGAACAAACGGGATGAAGAAATGACTGTCATTCGCAACAAAGCTCGTCTTGTGGCCAAAGGATACAGACAAGAGGAAGGGATAGACTTTGAAGATTCATTCGCGCCGGTAGCTAGACTTGAAGCGGTCGGGATATTCTTAGCCTATGCACTCACAAAAACATCACGGTTTATCGATGGACATTAAGACCGCGTTCTTGAATGGAACTCGAAAGAAGAAGTGTACGTGAGTCACCCGAAGGCTTCATAGACATCGAACATCCGGACTACGTCTACAAACTCAAAAAGGCAATCTATGGTTTGAAACAAGCTCGAAGAGCGTGGTATGACGAACTGTCCTCTTTCCTTATCCAAAACAATTTCACCAAAGGAACAGTTGATCCTACCTTGTTTACACAAAAATGCAAAACGACATTTTGATTGTTCAGATTTATGTGGGCGACATCATCTTTGGGTCCACTAATCCGAATCTTTCAAAACATTTTGAAAATCTCATGAAAAGCAAATTTGAAATGTCCATGATGGGGAACTAAAATTCTTTCTTGGTTTACAAATACATCAATCCCTTCGTGGAATTTTTATAAATCAAGCTAAATACACAACTGAGATTTTGAAAAATCATGGTATGGATAATTGTGACTCGTTCGGAACACCAATGGTAACTTCACCAAAAATTGGAGCCGATTTGTTTGGGAAACCTATTGATCCAAGAAATATCGAGCATGATTGGTTCTCTCATGTACCTCACAGCTAGTCGACCCGATATTCATTTTGTTGTTTGCTTATTAGCACGGTTTCAGGCAAAGCCTACCGAACTGCACCTCAAAGAGGTTAAAAGGATCTTTCGGTACCAGAAGACATCCATTCACATGGGACTTTGGTATCCGAAGGAATCCGGATTTGATCTAATTGCCTTTTCGGATGCGGACCACGCAGTGATCAAGTTACGACAAAAAGTACATCTGGAGGAGCACAATTTTTGGGTGAAAAGTTAGTAAGCCGGTCTTCAAAGAAACAAGATTGCACTGCACTTTCAACCGCTGAGTATGTGTCTCTATATGCGTGTTGTGCTCAAGTTCTATGGATGAGAACACAACTCACAGATTATGGCTTTACTTTCGATAAAATACCTATGTATTGTGACTCGAAAAGTGCAATAGCCATATCATGTAATCCTGTTCATCACTCAAAGACTAAGCATATCCGTGTCCGCTATCACTTCATTAAAGAGTACGCCGAAAATGGTACTGTTGAATTATTCTTCGTGAAGACTGATTACCAACTCGCCGATCTATTTACTAAAGCCCTTCCAAAAGAAAGGTTTGATGATTTAGTTCGACGAATTGGAATGCGAAGCCTAACCCCTGAGGAGTTAGAACGTCTTCTCGAATCTTCTTGAAAATGATTTTTCCAAAAAGCTTCGCTGTAAATATTTTTGAAAAACAAAATACAAAATTTGAAAAACCAACAAAAGAAAAATATAAAAATATAAAACTTTCAAAAATACAAAAACAATATAAAATCAAAAATCCAAAAATATTCTTCTCACGACATGTCTCTCGTATAATCGATATTCTGTACGTTTCTAGAAATGTCATTCAACAATGATACGGGTATGTACAGATGCTTGAGCGAGAGTTCTTTAATGTTTTTTAAAACATGTCGTTTCTCAAAATTTCTTAAAAAATGGATTTCGTATACTTCAGTACGAAACACGGACTAAAATGATGACTTTTGATTATTGTTCAAATCAAAACTCGTGCTTTTATAGAAAAATCAAGTGTACGCTTCAGTGCACTACATTTAAAATGGTGAGAAATCATCATCATCTTGAGCACCTTTTCAAGATTTTCAAAAAGATTTTCAAAATCTTTCAAAATATTTTGTGCTCAAGATAACTCCCTCTAAAACCCTTTAATTGATTATGCTTTATTAAAGGGGGAGTATAAAACAAAATGTTCCAAATTCATGCTTAAATCATATCCGTTTGTCTCCCTAAAAGATTCTAAAATGTTTTTAATCGTGATATCAAAAATATTACGATTATGCTATTTTTGAGGGGGAGGAGACGTGATTAAAATGTGATCAAAAATGTTTAATGATCGGTGTTTGAATCTCAAAATGAGCTCGACTTAGACGGAACCAATGAATTGACGGGAATCAAAGTCAGTAAATGTACCATCTCGAGAAACTTGTGATAGATATGCACCTTCATGGGTCTAACCTCCTTTTCAAGGAGTGTTTACAACTTCAAGTTAGTTACTAGAGCTAGTTGTCACCTAAAAACTGACAATGGAACTCTTTAACTAGGCAACGTAACCGTGTCTCGTGGGGAATTGTCTATCATGAGCCGATCAATTCAAAAGTGCAACTCTACTCTCATGTGCGATTTCGTCAAAACTTATAAGCACATGTGAAGGGGGAGTGTTTATGAAAATATAAAACTCTCGGAGTGTTTAAAACATGTTTTCTATCATAAACACTCTGAGAGATTTTCAAGAAAAATGGTTTTATGGCAACAATAGGACAGTCATGGAGTTATAAGGTGACTAAGGATAGGAAATTCGTCCTATGATCCGCCAGAGCCGAAGGGATCTACCCAATGACATCACAAATAGTTAGTATTAGAAGTCCTTAGGAATGATTGAAAAAAGGAGTAATGTGAGAAAGGAGAAAGAAGGGGTTGAAGAATTAAAAATAAAAGTAAAAGAAAGGGTGAAAAGAAATAGCCCTCCATATTCAACCTTAGGGCAGAAACCGGGTTCAATTCATTTGCTATTGGTTGTCACTAGATGACACTGGTATTGAAGACAAAGACGTCATGGACCCAGGACGCGACTGCACTAAACCTCCCAGCCACTCAATTCCTCTTAAAAGGATTTGTTTCATTCTCACTGGGAACCCTACATAATCTATTGACTTTCTCTTAGAGTTGGTTGATATTGAAGAAGGAGACCCTCTCCTAGTCTCCTTTCAGGAAAACCAAAACGCACTATTGAGTCTAGAGCCACGAGATTCATCAAAAGATCTCATAGGAACACTTGACATGACATCGCTTGTTGTTCATCAATAAGGACACAAGTGATATATTCTAGAGTCCTACGCAGTCTTAGCAATCTGCCGAGAACATTTATGAGAAGTTTCACATCTGTGATCTTCATGATTGAATGGAAACTCTGCCATGGTCAACATCAATCACCTGACAGATGTCACTTCGGTAATTCTTCGTGGATTACGCGTGTGTCTCAAACGGTCTACGTGGGTGATGCTTCGTGTACCCAGCGACTCATCTCAATAGGGTGTACCGTATATCGCGTTATCTCACTTGTGGGACTCCAGTTCAAGAACGGCCTTTGTGAGAATTAGAGACGTGTTTTCACACTATGCTGTTAACACCCTCGAAATTCAAACATGTAAGTGCTGGAATCCGCTTATTACTAACCTGTTTCATGTTTTCTTCTTATGGAAGCTCCGGAGCGGATTGATCGTATACCAACAACACATGAAAGTTCTCATCAAAATCAAAGGCTACTCAAAGTTAAAGATGATTCTTCGTCAATGTCAAAGAATCTACAAAGTTTAAAGACTCGAGAACTACATCATTGGTAACCAAAATACAAATAGAAGTGTGAGCATGGTGGATAAAGACGTGGAGACACCAAACCAATGAAGTTGACAACGGCAGACAACCACATTAATTGATCACAAAGCATGAAGGAACAAAGATTCGAATCTATTCTATATCTACACGCAAAGTTCAAGCTCGAGAAAAGTAAAGACCTAATCAAGTGGAGCATCTTTTGAATGACCACCCCTTAGGGGGAGATTGTTAGCCTTAATAGTTTTTATTAGAAGTGCTGGTCATTCACGTTTAGGAACTTTATAACGTGTGTTAGATATCGTGATAGAATAGTCAACGGGCTCGTAGATTGGACTAAGCTAAATGGGTATTAGTTTATTTAAGCTAGCCTTATATCAATCCATGTCCAATCCAATCCATACGAAGCCCATACAAGGCCCATAGAAAGCCTTTTAGGGCATCATGTTACTTGTACTATAAATACCCCTCAAATGGTCATTTGAGGGTGTGCTTGAGTGTGTGTGTGTGTGTGTGTTTTCTTTGGAGCAATACAACATATTGTGTTCATCTTTCTCTCTTCACATACACGGTTCATATATCAAGTCACCATCTTTCTCATCTTTATTTCTTTCATCTTCACGCATAGTTTGTGTTTGTGTGTTAACGAGTTCTACGCATAACGTGTTGGGTTTGTGATAAGGTTGATAGATTTAAGGTCCTACACACTTATACTTGTTTTAGTGTTTTATGTGAAAATGTGAATATGTTAGAAACTATTAGTTCAAACCATTTACGTATTTTAATTGTTTCGTTAAAATGATTTTACGTTTGTTATCGACAAAACATTAGAAGATCGTAAAATATAAATAAACGTTTTTACGGCTTATTTGTATTAACAATCTCCCCATTTTTGTTGATGACAAAACATAAAATTGTTTAAGGAAAAGAAATAAACTTAAAAAAGTTTGAATTTGTAAGTTTACTTTCTTCTCCCCTGTCGAAACAAAAAGTGTTTGAAGAAAGCAACACATCGTTTTTAAGAAAAACATGTGAAAGAAATAAAAAAAGAAGAAATAGAGAGCAAGTAACGGGAAAGGATCTCGTCTTTACTCCCCTTGACGAGTCCATCCCTATGTAAGGAACGTCAAGAAAGTGATACTAATCTAGTTTGATTGCAAGTAAGTTTGCAAAAGATTTCGTCTAAGTGACGAATGTACTCCCCCTTGATGATTGCAATTTTTCAAGGGGATGTCATGAAATGTAAACCTAGTATTGCAAGTAATTTGCAATGTATTGCTTTGACATAAAGCTCCCCCTAGCTTTAGGATGTCAAAGTCTTCATGTATAAATTGAATAACTACAAAACAAAGGTTAGAAAGCAAGTATAATTCACAATTTCACGCAAATGTGGTTTAAGTTGGTAGAAAGAAAGCTTTCTGTCTCACGGATCCCACGGTTCCCTCCTGGTAGGGATCCGTCTAGGAAATTCTGAGGGATCCGTATTACCTGTTTAATTACAGCAAAGGTGATATAACAAGTAATGTTATCACAAAAATGAGATATGAATACAAAGTAATCATATGCTCAACAAAATAGCATGTAATTCCATTTAATAAAACTAGAGTTATGATATACATGACTCTAAAAACTAAGAAAATAAGAGAATACATGACTAGGAATTTCTAAACCAACTATCGCTTGATACTAGGACACCACTAAAATCTTTTAGCTTGAGTTTTGTTTAGGTTTAATCTCGTCGAAACGTTCGGGGAGATGATAGAACATGAAACGTTGGTCTTCTTTCGTACTTCATGTATCAAACTTTCAACATGTTGACAATGATAGCAATCTTTGTCATGGCTAGGTAGTGGTGGTGGAAGAAATGAAATGGCTTGATGCGAAGGATCAAGTGGCGGCTTGTTAGGAGCTTCAAACGATAGAGGGATTGGTGGAGACGCATTTGAGAATGGCTCGACCAAGAATGATGGTGGTGGTAGAGAAGTGTCAACTTCCATATGGTCGGTGGTTGACTTTGATGATTTCTCATAATCCAAATAGGATTATATGATGGAAACGTCGAAAAGGTAGCCGGGCAAGTGTTGACTCAACACCTTTGATTTTGTAGCATTATTCCTCCTAACGAGGAGAATGTTTCGCGAAGCGGATGAGACGTCCTAGGAGGCAAGTCCTCTAAATTGTAGAGGTGTGGTGATGATAGTGGGATGTAAATGAAATAGCTCTAGGAACTAATGGTGATGGTTTAGTGGAGATGATATTGTTTGGCCTAGGAGGTATGGTGGTATTTGGCATTGGTAGTTTTGTGGGTACTATCCTTTTAGGAATTGGTTTGATTGGATGAGAAAGGATCCTATCATTTGTTGGCTTAACCGGAGATGATTCGGTTGAAGAGATTTCGTGTATAACACGAGCCTTTTTCATGGATGGTTCTTTGGTGGATAAGTTACTACTTGGGGTTTTCCTCATGATGAGATAATTTCAAGAGGTTTGTAAAGATTTCTAAAGTGCTGAAAGTTAGGATGAGAGTGAGGACTATGGAGGTCCTAACAAAGTGGTTTATAAACCAAGAGATTTGGCAAGTGCATTTAAGCCTTAAGCCACTAGGATTTATTGGAATGTGATGATTAACATGCACAAGAGTCAACTTCAGAGTTTGCACTGATCTAGGAACTCATTTAAGATGAGATGGAGTGTTTGAGTTAGGAAGATGAATTGAAATGATTGTTTTAGCAAGATTTTGGCATAAACTGTCACCCGGATCCCATGGTTCCCTCCTCATAGGGATCCATCTAGGCTAATCCTAGGGATCCGGCCTTCAGCAGTTATGAAAGAGTGGAAATGATGTTTCTAAGATCTAAGACCTATAACATCTTGAGTGTTTCAGTCCTCCTAAGTGTTTTAAATGAAGGGGTGCTTAAGTACTTGAAGGTAATGAATGATGTAGCTAATGATTGTCTTTTATGGAAGGATTTGGAACTTCCAAGAGTGCCAATGGATGAGCAAGGATGAAACTAAAGATTTAGAGTGTTAATTGAAGCTAAATGATCCTAGAGATCAGGTTGTGACTTAGGATAGTGTTTTGGAAAATATCCTAGAAGCTTTGAGATGGGAAAACTAGAGTTTGATCAACTTTGATCAATTTTGAGGTAAGGATTAATTATGATCAATTTTGCCATAATCGAAAGATTTCTAAGACTAAATGTGAGGGATTAAGTAAAAGATGAAGTGTGAGTTTGAGAGCGGAAGAGTAATGGATTAAAAATGAAATGGTGGATCTACAAGCGTCTTAGAGTGTGATCTAGGTGAGTTATGTGTGAGTAGGAAGGATCAACCTATCTTGATAAGGACTTAATTTGACTTAAGACACTATGTTTAGCTTAGTGTGAGGTGTTTTAAGGATATGTTTGAAATATAATGCTTGCAATTGCATCTTCGTTTGTGGATCCCACGGTTCCTAAGTGTAGGGATCGCTAGCACAATCTTTGGGATCGCCCATGCAGTGGACCTTTACTAAAGGTATGCAATGATCTTGACAATGCATTATATCTCAAGGATAGCCTAAAGAGTTATAATACTAAGATATCAAATGTAAGATGTTTTATTTCATAAAAGAAATTGGATTACATTGATAAAGCACGACTACAAGAGAATTGATCCTATTTTGGAATACTACTGGATTCCTTGAGTGTTTTCGCTAGGAGGATCATTATGTGATTGATGAGTGTTGGTGGAATCAAGAATGAAGAAAGTCTTCATGAGAGATATGTTTAGCGGTTCCATCATCTTGTTCACAAGTACGTACAATGGACTTTAAAATTGAAGATGGAAGTGCATAACATTATGATATATATGGTCAAGAACATTCCATTAGGGATGAGTTTATTCTTGGAGCCTTGAAGATTTGCAATTCGCCTTGCAAAGAAGTAGACGAGATTGTATGGTTGTTGTGTTTAGCAAACATACAACATGTGAGCACAACAATATATCATCTTCGGGAAAAACCTCGGTTTCCTCTAAGGCTCCAAACATTTTCACGTAGGATGAGTGCAAGAGGCTTGTACTCTTCTCGGATATCCCTTGTAAAGATAATGTTTGGATCGGAGTAATATGGTCGAGGTTTGCATATTATGCGATTTAAATCTTCCGGGAGGGTGTTAGGTCACTAGTTTTACAACACAAGCTTAATAGAAAGATAGAGAGGCGTTTGAACAATAAACCAAACACACACACACGAAATACAATGACCGGTTATGCGTAGATGTATGTGAAAGAAAGATAAATTGAACAACCAACCCTCAAGTGAGGGTTATACATGAGTATTTATAGGTGGGAAGCTAGGGCAACACTCCTAGTTCCCATTCTTTACTTATTGGACATGGGCCTAAGCTCATGGGCCTTCTACATAAGCTTAAGGCTAATAACAAACATAAAGGCCATAATTAAGCTAACTATTACATATAAATTACTAACACTTGATTATGGTTTAGGAGTGATTCCAACAATCTCCCCTTAAGTGTTAGTGATGAAAACGGTGAAGGCGTTGATGTAATAGAAGCTTTGACGTCTTCTGACATTCTTCTTTCTTGAGAGAAGAATTGCCTTGATTCGAACAATCTCCCGGTGTAGAGATAGTTTTCTTTGAACAGTTATGCTTTGGCGTCATCTTTAACTTTGTTCTTTGATCATTGTTCTTTGTGATGAAAGTGATAGTATGTTGTTGTTCATGCGCATCAAGTCCGCCTCAGTGTCCAAGCTTCCTTTGCTCCGTTGTCTCCACGTCATTCTTCAACATGCTCACACGCCTTTGACGTTGGAAATCGGTCTTGATGAAGTTCTTTAAGTCTTTAACTTTGTAGATTCTTTGATTTGACGAAGAATCATTACATTGTTGTGTTGCTTTTGGATAGAACTTCCATTAGTGATGATGTTGGCGTGAGCATGAAGAATCTGCACGATCATTCCGGCTCAGAGCTTCCATAAGAAGAAAAAATTAAAACGGTTAGTAATAAGCGGATTCGGCACTTACAAGTTTGAACTTCGAGAGTGTTAACAGCATAGTGTGAAAACACAACTCTAATTCTCACAAAGGCGTTCCTAAATCGAGTCCCACAAGTGAGATAACACAATGTACCGAAGTACACCTACGATTCGGATGAGTCGCTGAGGTACAATCAAGCATCACCTCACGATCAGACCGTTTGAGACCACTAAGCGCAATCCACGGGGAGTTGCGAAGTGACCTGGCCGGTTTGTTTGATGTTGACCCTGGCAGGAGTTTCCATTCAATGAGGATCACAAATGTGAACCTCTCATAAATGTTCTCGACAGATTGCTAAGATCTGTGAAGGACTCGATAATGTACCACTGATGTTCTTATTGTTGAACATCAAGTGATGAAATGTCAAGTGTACCTAAGAGATCTTTTGATGAATCTCGTGGCTCTAGACTCAATAGTGCGTTTTGGTTTTCCTGGGCGGAGACTAGGGAGAGGGTCTCCTTCTTCAATACCAGCAATCTCTAAGAGAAGCCGATAGTTTACGTAGGGTTCCCTGTGAGAATGAAACAAGCTCGTGAGAGAAACTTGAGTGGTTAAGAAGGTTTAGTGCATGCGTCCTTGGGTCCATGACGACTTTTAATCTTCAATACCGGTGTCATCTAGTGACAACCAATAGCATATGAATTGAACCTGGTTATGCGCCTAAGTTGAATAATCGGGAGGCCTATTTCTTTTCACCCTTTTCTTTGCATTTCTTTTTAATTCTTCAACTCCTTCTTTCTCCGATTCTCATTCTCTCCTTTTTTTACAATCATACCTAAGGACTTCTAAATTCTAACTATTGGTAGTGTCCTTGGGTAGATCCCTCCGCTCTGGCGGATCATAGGACGGTTATTCCTAACCTTAGTCACCTTATAACTCCATGACTAACCTATGTTGCCATAAAACCATTTTGAAAAAAATCTCTCAAAGGGTTTGTAAATGAAAAACATGTTTGAACCCTTTGTGAGAGTTTTATCTTTTAGCAGAAAGACTCCCCCTCCACATGTGCTTTAGAGTTTTGACGAAATGCACAATGAGGGAAGAAGCGCGACTTTTGAATTGATCGACTCAAGATAGACATTACCCCGTGAGACACGGTTACGTGGCATAGTTAAAGAGTTGCATTGTCAGCTTTTAGGTGACAACTAGCTCTAATAACTATCTTGAAGGTGTGGACAACCCCGAAAGGTTGTCAAACCCGTCAAAGTTCATGTCTACCAAGAGTTTCTCGAATGGTACATTCTACTCGGACAAGTCCTTTGCGAGACACGTTTACATCACTAGCGAACTAGCTTGAAATTATTACCCGTCCCGGACAAGTCTTTTCGAGTTACTAACAGTAAGATCTCGTCAATTCGGTGGTTAAGTCTTTTGCACGAGAATTTATGAGCAAAACACAACATATTTCTTATCACGTATTTTTCTCCCCCTCAAAAATGGCATATGAAATGTTATTTTTGAAAAGTTGAGAATAAATATGACCATTTCAAGTGTTGCGGGAAGAATGACCACTATGAACAATTTGTGAACAAAGTTTTAAGTCAAGTACTCCCCTCAACGAGTGATATAAACGGTTGAGGTTTTGAAAATCATAAGGAAAGTACTTGTTCTTTTGAGCAAAACCTTGAAAAGTGAAAGGTTTGATAGGTTTTACTCAAAAGTAAGAAGCTTTCGCTCCTTTTATAAGGATTGTGGCCTGAAGCGTACCGAGGGTCCTTTATTTATAAGAACGGGTTGTACACTGTAATGTGTGCACAAGCCATTGACATAATATATCATACATCCAAAGTTATAATGAAAGAAGCAGTTCAAGGGGTACCGGTAGTCCGAGATGTTCGCGGGGAGTGTGAATCGGCGTTGAAAGCCGGTGATGTTAATCCCCGGGTCCTACCACCAACATAGCTTTCCAATCTTCTAAACGGATCCCTTCTATACAACCGTTCATCAATCATCGTGATGATCCTTTTCACATCCCTTCGATCCTGAGAATTCCATCTCTTAGGAGACCCGATCTTTTGGTGTATATCCTTCAACCGGTAAGCCAATCCGTCCCTAACCATCTTCAAAGTGTGATCTCCAAACTTGTGAAGATCTCTGCACGCCATCAAGCAATTTCTTTGAAGTTCACTGCGGTAAACGACGAATGGTTTGCTTGATGAGTGTAAGTTGTGAGAGCGGTTGATGTCGGAAGATCAAGTTGCGGTGGAGTGAAGTTGACACGGTCCGATAAGATTCAACCGCCACCGGAGATCTTCTACCGCTTCTTTGATCACTATGCGTCTGATGAAGATGAGCACCGACTTGATGAATTCACGTTGTACAGGTGGAGAATTGTCTCATACAACCCTGTACTTTGGCAAGGTACATGTCTTCGATGTCGTTGATAGACAAATTCTCAAAGTCATTCAGAAATGCATAATCCCTTTCGTCTTGTCTTTTGACCACTATCTTCTTGAGAAAAGTGTAGTCCCATTTGGACGAAAGATCAACGTGTTTGATGGCAACGATGTTTTTAGTCTGAACCGCATGTTGAGACTTCGAACCGCGCACCAGTAGTAGATTCTTCGGCGCTCGGCCAATGATGAATCCCGTACATTGCATCTCGGTCTTATGCTTCCACTTTGTTGGAGAACAAGTGATTAGCTCTTTCCTCGATAGCTATGCGGTTTGAGTATTCGTTGCTGGGAATGGAAGTGTCAAGGATGTAGCGTATTTCCTTGAACCATCGCCACCATGAAGAAGAAATTCCAAGTCTTTGTTGAAGAAATATCTGAATGGGATTCTAGGCTTGTCTGGTTGGCCATCGTTGGTAGTAGTTTATACCAGTCGGTGTAATATGGAGGGTTGTCCCGCTTGGTAAAGTCGATGTTTGCTTCGGGGTTGAGCCAATCCATGTTGTTAGACATAGCTCGAGCAATGTTTTCAAGGTGATATTCGACCTCGATGGCACTTTCGAGCTATCTTTCCACAGTTGGAAAGCTTCATTCTTGATTCGCTTCAACTCGGATTTCGTCATCTTCTTTACTCGAAATTTTTCTTGCAGTATCTTTGCATGCTCCAATGTATTACCTTACCGGATCTTGACCTTCAGCAGGGTAGGGAGTGGAATTAACAAGAGTAGAAAACCATTCAAATTCCTCTGTATTATCTTCATCTAGCCATGATACGGCGTCAACTTTGGGCGCCTTCTTCTTCTTTTGTTTAGACCTAGATGAGGATTCCGGTTTCGAACTTTGTCGGGAGAGGCGGGTTGTTGTGGGGCTCATGGTATTCTTCATCGTCACCACCCGTATACTCAAAGTGGTCACCGGTTTTCGATGAGTCGATGGTGTCTCAGAATCCGGAGGTTTATCAGCAGAAGAGGGAGGAGATGATCTTTGTTGAGCTGGAGTCCTTTGTAGTGGAGGTTGCATCGAGTACTGAATGGAAGATGATTCACCAGACTTCTTTGTGCGTTTAGGCTCCTTATCCTTATCCTGATCTTTATCATCATCATCTCTTGAACGCTTAGGCCTTACAGCCTCTTCTCTGAATGATGACTTGAGTTGGTATTCTAGCAATGCTTCAAACAGTTTAGCTTCATGAGAGGCAAACATTGCAGAGCGTTTCGACATTTGCGCTACCAGCCGGTTCACCAATTCATCATCTGAGAAGATTGTAGTTTCAACTGGATTGATGCTCAAATTCATCGGAGTTGATTTCATGGCTTGCTTGGCTAAATGTAAGAGATTCGGATAAAGTTGTCTGGTATACATCTCCTTTGTCAGTTTGGAACGACCTCCATTAAGAACTTGTGAGTGTATCCTTTTATCATCTCATCCATGCTCCCTTGAAGATCATCCTTCATAAGCTTCTGTACATACTACCTTTTGACTTTCATCTTTTCATTCTCATCGTAAGATACGTTATCGATCGAATGAAATTCACTTTCTATAGAGCATTTCTTTCTTTCGGACTCTTTTGACAGCTTTAACGATTCGATTCTTTGATTGAGAGATCCAAGATGGAGTTGGCTTCTTTACCGATTTGGATGATGATTTGGTTGATTTCTTTGATGGTGGTGGTGAAGAGTGAGAAAAGAATCGATGATGATGATGATGAGATGTGAGGAGACTCGGATCCTTTGGAGGTCAGAGGTTTTTCTCTCCTTTGAGCGGCAGGACTATCTAGAAGAAACTTATCATTATCATTATCATCTCATTTTCTTTCTCTTCGTCTTATCTGTCTCGGTCTTTTCTTTGTCACCCTCATCTTTCTCGGACTTTTCTTTATCAGGTTCCTTAAAGTCATGCTCAATAGTTTCTTCCACGGGCTTTTGTTGTTGCTCCAAAGTGGTGGCACGAGATCCCTTATCGGGTTGATTAACCGCATCGGACCTGGTGAAGTTGAGCTCACCACTTGACCCTCCGGGGCCACCCATTTGATCTTTTGCAAATTCTTTTGTCACGTGTTGGAGTCTAAGGAATTTGAACTTCTTCCTGTATGAAGTATCCGGTTGCTCTTCTTCTTCATCTGAGCTTTCTTCATAAGGCACAAGTACTGGAGTCTTCCCTTTTCCTTTGTCATGGTGGACTTGGAGGTTTAGCTACCATTGTAGTTTCATCTTGTGCATTTGAGTAGAAAGTCTCTTCATCTGATTCCCTCTGAAGTCCTCGTCCATTAGCTTTCTCTGCGGTTCAGGCTTGGATACGGGAATAGGAGCAGCTTCCTTGAGGCGAGAACTATCCTCTTACGTGGAGGATTCCTTCGTGAACATCCTTCGACTCTCTGCTGCGGCACTTCCAAGCACTTCCTCTTCGGTTTCCTTATAGGTGTACCGGAAGACTTCTCATCGAGATGACCAACTTTGACTTCTCTTACTGCTACCAGATACCTTTTGTATGTCTCGAGCTTTTTGATTTCATTAGTCAGAAGGTGATCAGGTAAGACAGCACCCTGTTTCTTTGTTGATGATTCCTTGATTCTGACTGATAGGGTAGGCTCAATCAACATATCGTGATTGTCGGGGTCATTGAGCCTCTGTGGAATATCGGGATGAAGTCCAAGTGCTCTCTGGATCAACAATTTTGTGTATCTGACATAGGGAATCTTTGAGCCAAGTTTCTTGTGAAATGACATCATGTCTTCCCATATCGTGCTTCATTTCGATGTCCTTTCTGTTGATTAATGACCAGAAGATTTGTAGTTCCATGAGCTTGGGATGCTCATAACCACTATCACGACCAGAGACCGATTTGGTGATGATGATGTAGAGGGTTCTCCATGGTTGAGGAATGTTCTTAAGCTCCACATGAGAATGCTTAGAGATAGTTCCTGAAGCTTCATCATAGCCAATATCAATCAAGAATTGTAGAACTGTCTCTTCAGTAGGTGTGGCATAGAAGTCGGTTGGCTCGATTTAAGGAATTAGAAGAACAGCTCCGTAAATCGCATGTGTGATGGTGATTTGTTTGTGATTGAGCATCACAGTCACCGCACTTTGACCTTTGATCTTTGCATTGAGTTCGAATTGTTGAATGTAGATCTCCGGAATAGTAGCAGAGTGTGAGAGCATGTTCTGGTACGGATGATTCTTAAGAATATCCACAGCAATCAGGCAAGAAGATTCCGAGCATGTGAGGGTATCAAAGTCAACCCTAAGGTTGTTCTTTCCAATCTTTCTTGGATAGCCATTGGGGAAGATATCGGCAATTGTGAGAACCTCAGGTGCATCCACATTTATTTGAGCAGCCATGTCGTGATCTGAAATAACATTAGCCAAAAGAACCAACATATCGAAAGACATAATGTTAGTCAACAGAAGGTTTTATTGTCTAATTATTGAATGTATAGTGTTAATGATTGTTACGAGTCCTAAGTCACTTGTTTGTCCAATAGTCCAATGACGTCGAGAAACGTTTCGTGAGTTAGTTAACTTTAAGTTTTAAAGTTTATGTTATCACTTATAATTCACAACATATCAAACATTTAAGTTTATTAGTGACATTATTGGATTCGTGACGTTATGATTTAGTTATTTACAAGTTTGCACGCGTAACAATTCATAACGAAGGTTTGATCAAGGCTTATGCGTAGAAATGGCAAAGTTACGCGTAAACAAGAATGGTATATGCGTAGGATCCTTACTTACGCGTAAAAAATGTTACGCGTAGGAAAAAGGGGACCTTATGCGTAGAGCTTACGTGTAGGCGCATAAAAAACTTTACGCGTAAGGCTTACTCGTAAGAGTAGACCTTATGCGTAGAGTCCCTGTTTACGCATATCCTTCACAGGATACGCGTAGTCCCATTGTAGAACCTTACGCGTAGCAGTTACGCGTAAGATTTCTCTTACGCATAACTTTCTACGCGTAAGGTGATCCTTATGCGTAGAGTATCAATGACCTTGATTCTGAGTTATACGAGTAGCAAGCCTAAAATAAAATCATCATAACATCAATTTTGACTTATACATTCAATCTTAAAACAGATCAAGGCATGAAAGTATGTTAAGCAGTTACGCGTAGAAAGTCATACGCGTAAGTCAAAACCCTAAAGTTTAAAATTACATATGATTTCTAGCCATAGGAATTGCACCAAACGTTTCTCGGTAGGTCTTAGGTGTTATGAGAGTCTAATAACCAAGTTTTAACATCTAAAAGTCAGTGAATCAAAAATACCCAAACCTAAGAACATTAAACCCTAATTACTAATTTATCATCAATTAGTGTTTCGGGTTGGTTTTAAAGGCATAGATATGATCAATTCATCATAAGAGCATCATCACACAACAATCTTATTGACCAAAAACGTTCTCATTTGTAAATACCCAAAACAACTCAAGAACCCTAATTTTGAAAAACCATCAATTCGTGTTTCTAGGTGGATTTAGAGGATAAGCATAGTATCCTTGATGTTAAATAAATGTTTTGACCCATTTATCTTAACCTCAAACACATAGGTATGATCATGTGTTCTTACGCGTAGGCGTATAACACAAAATCAACATATCGTATAAAATTTAACCGTTGGATTCGTTTGAAAATCAAAACCAATGTTTAAAAACGTGTTATCAACATAAAAACACTTACAAATTGATGATCAAAACTTCGGATTTGTTGAACGAATTATATGCGTAGATTATGTTGGTTAGGAGTAATAAATGTGATGAAAAGGTTAGGTGGAAGGTGTTTTTATTAAAATGACTTTAACCTTTTGGCAGTTTTGGTCCCTCCACCTTTTCCTTTTTCATTTAAAGCCTTTTAACTTCCATTTTGGTTACCAAACAAAAGATTTTAAGAAATAACTTTGACGACACTCCCCCTCGACTTAAGAAAATGATGAAAGGTTATAAATTTTAGTCCGAGGAGTGTCAGTTTGACCAGAAAAGTTTACCACCATTGATACAAAGAAACAACGAATAGAGTAACATGCAAGTACACGGATGTTTTTGAAACAGTTAAGTATTTATTTTCTCCCCTCAACACTTGATCGGAAAAATACTGAATTTTGAAAGATTAGAGTGTTGTCGGAAGAAATGTACTTGCCATGTTGAAAGAAAATTAGATTAGAAGAATATTTTTGTTGTTTTATCGGATTTTATATTTTTGTATTTTGTTTTGAAAAATTTATTTACAAAAGAGAGTTTTGGTGTTTGACAGTGTTTTAAGACTATTTAGGAGGTCATCCAATTCCTCTTGAGTCAAACACCTCATACCAATCCGGTGGACCAACTCATTAAACCTAGCGGAGGCAAGGCTTTGGTGAGAAGATCCGCCAATTGGTATACTCCACAAAGTATAATTAAACTGTACCCTGTTCCACGTGATCCTTGATGAAATGATATCGAAGATCGATGTGCTTTGATTTCGAGTGTTGAACCGAGTTGCACGAGATCGCAATAGCACTTCGATTGTCGCAGATACATCGGATTACGTCAAATACGTAACCAAGTCTTTGAGTTGTGTTCTCATCCAAATGACTTGAGCACAACACGCCGACATGGCTACATATTAGGCTTCGGTTGAGGACAGCGATGTACAATCCTGCTTCTTCGATTGCCATGACACGAGTTTATCACCAAGAAATTGTAAAGCTCGAAGTGCTTTTCGTGAATCTAAGCATCCTGCGTGGTCGTCTGAAAAAGCGATTAGTTCAAAACCGAATCCTTCGGATACCAGTTTCCCAAATTAATGGTTCCCTTGATGTATCGGAGGATTCTTTTAGCCTCGAAGAGGTGGGTTTCAGTTGGTCGCGATGATAACGGAGCAAAGATATACGACAAAGACAATATCAGGCATGCTAGCTGTTAGATACATGAGAGACCCAATAATACTACGGTATTTTGTAGGGTCCACCAATTTCCCATGTAAATCAGCGTCTAGCTTCTTGGTATGAGCCATTGGTGTGGCATAGGTGTCACAGGTTTGCATTCCAAATTTGTTTAACAATTCAAGGGCATATTTGGACTGACTCAAGAAAATACCACGGGGTGATTGATGAACTTGCAGTCCTAGAAAGAATGTAAGTTCACCCATCATGGACATTTCAAAATGTTTCTTCATTAGTTTTGCAAAAGCGATTGAGTACTTTTTATGTGTTGACCCAAAAATGATGTCATCCACATAAATTTGAACAATTAAAATATGTTCCCGTGATATTGTATGAAAAGAGTTGGGTCGACCGAACCTTTGGTAAAGTAATTGGCAATGAGGAAAGATGATAGCTTATCATACCATGCCCGAGGGGCTTGTTTGAGACCATAGAGAGCTTTGTTCAGTTTGTAGATATGATTAGGGAACTATAGATCAATGAATCCTTCGTGGCTGACATAAACCGTTTCTTTAAGTTGTCCATTGAGAAAAGCAGTTTTGACATCCATCTGAAAGACCGTGATATTCATGTGAGCCGCAAATGCGAGAAAAATCCTACAGACCTCAAGACGAGCAACCAACGCAAATGATTCTTCAAAGTCAATACCCTCTTCCTGTCTATAACCCTTAGCCACCGACGCGTGACTTGTTTCGATAACATGTTTCCTTCACATCCAATTTGTTTTTTCAAATCCATTTAAGACCAATGACGAAGACCCCTGTTGGTCTTTCAACCAGTTCCCATACTTCAAGACGTTTAAATTGGTTGAGTTCTTCTGGCATGGATTCAATCCAGTTGTCTTTGTCATTGCATCTTTGATGTTTTAGGTTCAGATTGGCGATGCGGTGAGTGCATAAATGCAATGTTCACCATCTGTGTGAAGACGTTGTCTTGTAACGACCGGTTGATTCGGGTTGCCAATAATATTTTCCAGAGGATGGTCTTTTGTCCATCTATGTGTGGAGGGTTGATGTTGGTATACATTGTGCAGATTTTGAGGATTCAAATGGCTTGTTGAAGATTGCGACATCGTGTGTAGCGATCTCATTAGCAAAGCGGGTTAAAGAGCATTTGGATCAAAATCTACAGGTGGGGGTACTTCATTCAGAACATCATCAGCGGATTCATCATTGTTGGAAGCGGTTTGTTCAACTGCTGTAGTAGAGTCAACTGGTGGTGCTTCTTCAACCGTAGTTGTTGTAGCAGGTGTATCGGGTATAAGAGTAGTATCGAGGTTGAAGCGTGAGCAGCGGATACACCTGGAGCACGTTCATCAATATCGTCACTGAATAGCGGAGCAAATAACCTTTCCATTTGTTGTGAGTGAGTTGGGGCTTTGTTCAGGTGATGATGGGGTTTGGGGAAGTTTAGCGGTTGTGACGGGTTCTAAGTTATACTCGAAGCCATTTCCGTGAGTTCATCAAAATGAGCATGAATCGTTTTCCATAACTCCTTTGTTCGACGATTCCGATGCGAAAACCTTTAGAATTATCACAGTATCCAATAAAGACTCCAATGTCAACTTTGGCTTTGAGCTTTCCAAAGTCATCACGATCATTATTCGGATAGCAAAGAGATCCAAATACATGAAAGTGTTTTAGATTCGGTTTTATGTTGTGGACAAGCTCGAAAGGTGTTTTGTTGTGGCGTTTTGTAATCATAGAACGGTTTTGAGTATAGCATGCACGATGATACGACTTCGCCCATAAGTAATCTGGGAGTTTAGCATTGATTAACATTGTTCTTGCAGCTTCCACTAGCGTTCGGTTTCGTCTTTCAACAACTCCGTTTTGTTCTGGTGTACGTGCAATAGATGTCCGATCGAATTCCCACTTTCTCATTAAATTCACGAAGAGTTTGGTTAACAAATTCATTGCCTCTATGTTCGATTTGTCGGACGGTGTTTGGAGCTGAACTTGTATTTTCGTGAGAAAGGTGATGAATCATCTATGGAGCTTGGTCTTTGCTTCGAAGAAAGTAGACCCAAGTCCAGCGTGAATAGTCATCAACAATTACTAAGATGTAGCGTTTGCCATTGATCGTTTGCAGCGCATGTCGGGCCACACAAATCCATGTTGAAGAAGATGAAGCACATCTTTGAGAGTCGTGTTCCACCTTTGAAGGAAAGTGAGCATGAATGCTTTTCCCTTGTTCACAAGCCGAGCAAAGATGATCTTTAGAATACCGAAATCGTGGGAGTCCTTCAACTAGTTTGTGTCGAGCAAGGTTGGTGATGGTTTGAAAGTTTAGATGTGAGAGACGACGGTGCCATAGCCAGGATTTTGTTGATGTTGCCTTTGAAAGTAAGCAAATGGGAGATGAAGCAACCATGTCTTGCATAGAGATAGTGTAAAGACTTGAATTACGAGCGGACATAAGGTCGTTTCCATGTAGATCACGAATGAAACAAGATTTCTCCCTGAAAGCAACCTCCAAATCTCCATCACAAAGCTGACCTACTTGAAAACAGTTGTGACCGAGGCCTTCTACATAGTAAACCCTGCTAATTTCGATGTTCCCATTGATATAGTCTCCGTAGCCCATGATAGCTGCGAAGTGATCATTCCGAATCGGCGACAATGAACTTTGCAATAAAGTTTGATAACAGTTTAAGTTTTCTGTCATGTGTCGGGAACATCCGCTATCAACAATCCAGAGAATGATCGTATCACCGCATTACACAGCGACACGGATGGAATAGAAGTAGATGTGGAACCCAAATGTTAGAGGGTTCGGGCGATGATAGTAGATATACAGACATCAATAGATTTAGGTATCCATTTAAATCCTAGTGTGTTATATATCCATTTCTGCCATCTCCAACTAGTATTTGCTTTAGTCTTAGTGAATGCACTAGGTGGTACTACATTCCTAGGAGGTGAAACTGGAGCTACTGAGGGACAACAATCGTTTCTTAGAATCTAAAGATGGCGGTCTACCAAGCAGAGACTTAGAAAGATTAGTGGGCCTAGAGGTATTCCGGTTCTTAGGATTCCTTAAGCGAGAGATGATAGCTTTAGCAACACATTTGTCATGACAATCAGAATTCATACTTTTACGACAAATAACACAAGGTGCATCGGACTGAATATCAAAAGTACTTAAAGGTTTAGCATTCGTTACATCACTATTTCTATTACATTTGCCGACGGCCTTAATATCTATAGTGGAAACAACGTGAGTCTTATTCATAGTCCTAGGGTGTTCTTCTACTTTAGCATTCCTTATTGATCTTTTCTTAGGTCGCAACTTCCTATTCTTCGATGTAGTGCTCCTAGGCCGTGAAGTCGCGGACGTTTGGAAAAACGCAACTATTCTGTTTTCAAAGAGAAGGAAGCGTTAGCAACTTGTGATTTGGCAGTAGGGATTCTAGGTTCACGATTACTAAGTGTTCCTGGTGCTATTCTCTTAATCACGGTAGGCGGAAGTTGTTCATACTTTCCTAACATTTCTCTTAACTTGAAGATAGTGTGAATCGGATCTTGATTTTCAGACCGAATATTTCCAGCAAAAATGCATAACTTCTTTAGTGTGTGCAAGATAATGATCAAGTTCATTTGATGCTTCATCACGAAGTCTTTTGAGTAAATCAAATATGACACCATATTCCTTTTTAACTTTTACAAGTTCTTGTTCATATTTTGAGATTTGACACTTAAAAGACACGTTTTGATCATCCGTTGCTCAATTTTTAGATCGAAAGTTTTGTCACGATGGCTGGCGATTTTGTGTTGAAACGCAAGTTGTTGATCGTGAATATCTTTTTGACACCAATTAAGACGGCGTATTGCATTTGAAAGTTCGTTTGACAATCGTTTATTTTCAACTTTTAAGGACTCGTCGAAGCACATTATCGGTGTTCTCAACATTTACCACAGAATCAACGATGATCGGCGAGATATAATCAAATGCATATGACAAAGAATTCAATAACACAACATTATGGACATCGACACGATACATCTTCCAAGAGTCGATCAACATCTTTTCTCAACATTTTCTTATTACGTTTAGTATTAGAAATAGATGTTTCGTTTTCTCAAAACGACCTTCATCAATCCAAGTTCCTTATGAAAGTCTCTTTCCCAAGATAATGCACAACTTTTCAAATTTTTAACATTTGGTAAAAGATTTTTCTGAAAAATGTCTCTTTGTTCTCGCGCCAAAGGCGATTGAAAATGTTAAACTTTGATTTCAGAATGATATTCTATCTCATGTTGTAAAGTTTTGAGGTCACCATGAAAGGTCAAAATATCGAAGAATTTTGCGATTTTCAGGTTTTAAGTTTACTTCACTGATGGAAGGTAAAGGACCATAAGTTTGTGCATAATCTGGTTTGGGATTAACATTAGAAGACTCGAGACGTTTTATGATAATCCTTGGTGTGTTAGAAGAATCCGTTGGTGTGACGAAGTGACCGCTTTTGAATAGTTAAAAGGTTTGTTGTAAACAACATTTTCTAATTTTGATCGACTCTCGTCTTATGCATCTAATTCCTCTTGACGATGATATTCAACAACATTCATAACAGAATTATCAATTTTATATTACGCACTTTGGAAACTTCAGATTTGGTTTGAATGCTTTTGTTGAAAGCTTAGGTTTGTAATCGGCAAGATTCGGTCCATATCCATTTGGATTGGGTTTTAAAGTAAACTTTCAAATAAACGTGACCGACTTGCCATGTTTTTAAACAACAGTTTTAAACTCTTTAAGTTTGTTTTGCAAGCCAATGATTTCTTCAAGATGATCATCTATTCGTTTCATTGAATGCTTTTTGTATGCAGAGAACTGTTTTTGACAAGTTAACAACTCAGCCTTAGCTTTTTGATTTTCCAAGGTAAGAGCGTTAATTTACTTTTTATGTTCATGTTTCAGTTGTTCTATTTCAGACAACAAAGCATTCTTCGAAGTGGCTAGATCACGCATCTGTCTCTCTAAATATTTTTCATTTTGATGAGATTTAGCAAAGGCTGCTTCAAAACCTTTTCACGTTTTTCTTGAGTTTTGAAAAAGTTGAGTTGCTTTTGTAAACATTCAAAATCCTTGGTTAACATTGCATTTTTACTTTTCAAGTCCTGATTAATTGCATGACATTCTTCCACTATGGTTTGTTGGTCTTGTATTAAACGAGCAAAATCTGGATGAGGCAAAAGTTGGGCGTGTTCAACGTGAGTCTCAACATGATCATTACTTAGATCCTCAAGTATAACCACGGAGTCAATTTGATTATCAAGGGAAACCATTTGGTCATCTTGATCGTCAAATATAACTACGGGTCTAGTTGAAAATCGTCGGAATGAGATGTGGACGACTCATTTTGAACATTCGAGCCTTGGATTCGGATGTTGGCGGAGATATTAGATCGAGAGATAAATATGGTTTGTTGGTGCACGAGACAAGCCATCAGTGTCATACTCTGGGCCTGTGTCACTCATGTGTAACTCATGCATATTAGCCATCAACATAACATTTGCATTGGCCCTGCAAATCCTCCATATCATCATCGATTCGCATTTGCCATAAAGCTCTGTTCTTTGCAGCGTGAGAGTTCCACCGGCTTCATCCTTAAGAGCCAAAAGAAGAGCCTCTTTGTGATAAGCAACGCCCTTGTCCTCGGCTTTGGGCATGCATTAGCCAGTGTCCCTTCTCATTGCAGTTGTAGCATCGAAGACCATTCAACCCATTTCGAGCATTTCCTGTTCCACCACTTGAGCTCTATTGTTATTCCTACTTCCGGCATTAAACCCTTGACCACCACCCATCTGCGACCATAACCACGATTCTGAACTTCAACTCGTCCATTGTTCACAACAACTTGATTCCTTGTGTTAGATGAGGAACGAATATGATTGTTGGATTTGTTGGTATAACGGCTAAAAGCATTAGCAATCATAGCAAATCCTTGTTGCAATGCTTGAATAGATCGATTCCTCATTAGCTTCATCGACAAGTGCTTGAGCATTGTTGTTGTTGTATGGAACCAATTGAGTTTGTTGAGATTGAGGTTGTGAAGGATCATATGGTGTGATTGTGCATTGGTTGAGTTGTTGGTTGAGGAGAATAACTGTTTTGAGCATATAAGGCAAGTTGTTGATTTTCGGATTGTGAAGGTGAAGCAATTTGAGCACGGAAAATCCTTTCTCTATCAACTTCCTTTTCATGAGGCTTCAAGTAATCGTACAACAATCCATATGTAGAATGATGCATATTCTTCGCTTGATGGAGAAAAATGACATACTTCTCCCATTCAGAACCAAGACTACTCAGGAACTTAGTATTCACGGCAATTCTTGGCATGATGATGTTGTGTTTATCCAAATCATTGATGATGTCCGAAAATCGGTGATGATAGGACTCGAGTGTCTCTCCGGGTTCAATCATGAAGTGTTCATAAGCCAAGTAAATTTTGGATTCCAAATCCTCGATTGAGTACTGATCCTTCCATAAGAAGATGAATATGATCCCACATTCTTTGATCTTTTGAGCATCAAAACTACGAAGAATTGGGTTTGGTAATCCTAAGAGGATATATTCCATTGCAAGCTCATCTGCTTCATAGTGTAGAAGTTCTTGAGGATTCAAGTCTGCAGCAGTAGCAATGTTCGTTTGTTCATCTCTTGGTGGATTAGCATTTGGATCTCCGGGTACAATGACATTAGGCATCTGAAATGGACCTTCCAAGATAACCTTCTTTAAGAACTTTCCATGTGGCTTCTTCAGATCACAAAACCTAAAGAACCTTATCACCCATTGATCGTAGTTTCCTGGAGTGAGCATTGGAGGTCTATCAAGTGATCCACCCTCATGAATTGATTGTTGGCTGCTTAAAGCTTCACAAATCTTTGCAAACCAAGTGGGTTCCTTCATAGTGTTCCTTGATGGATGTTGATTGAAGTCATTTGTGTAGGGTTGAACTTGAAGACTTGGTGGTGGTTGAACCATTTGAGGTTGTGGAATTGCGGCAAGTTGTGGAGTATGTTGTTGATTAAATTGTTGTTGATAAATTGCTTGTTGTTGATTCCATTGTTGATGTTGTGGAGTTATTGTTGTTGTTGACGTCGAGAATAAGTGTAAGGGAAATAGTTAGAGTATGGTGGTTGTGACATGTTGAAAACTTGTGTTGGTAAAAATGGATCTTTGTAGTCGAATGAACCTTTGTTGATGAAGTATCCTTAGGCATAGAAATCACAATAAACCAAGTAGGACTTATGCGTAAAACACCAAAGTTCGCACGTAACAATCAAGAGTTACGCTAGATTTAGCTACGCGTAAGTAGAGTAGAGGCACTAAAATTATGCGTAGACACAAAGTTGGTAGAAAGTTAGGCGTAGGATTACCTTATACGTAAGACTAGGCTTAGGCGTAAGATGAATCTTATGCGTAGGATTTCTATGCGTAAGCTTTTTGCTTATGCGTAAGTTTAGGGTTTTATCCCAAATGATCTTTTACACTATCACATTGCAAAAGATATCCAAAGTCGACGTGTTTTCAGGCTTATCCAAGCAAGAAAAAACGGAGTAAACCACGAAACTGAAGATCAAACCAAGGAGTGAGTTACGCGTAAGTTTAGGGTTTCACGTACGCATAGTTTTACTCGTAAAGTGATTTTTGCCCAAAGATGTTTCTAAACCAGATTTTTGTGATGAGATAGCTTCAATAACACCAAAATAACACAAAAGTGTGAAACTTGATGAACCAAAGCGTCTAAAACATTCGAGTAGGATGAAACCCTCTAACAAAAATAAGCTTAAAAACGTAAATCCACGCGTAAAGTTTGAAACTTTTTGCCAAAAACAGTTATTTTAACACCTTAAAACATTGAAAGTACAAGAATCTTGGATTAAAAAGTGTAAAAAACGAGTTTTTGAGCGAACCAAAGCTCTCGTTACCTTTACGCGTAAGACCAAAAACCTTCAAAACAACAAAATAGCGATTCACCCAACTATTTGTCTCTGATACCACTGTTAGGTCACTAGTTTTACAACACAAGCTTAATAGAAAGATAGAGAGGCAATTGAACAATAAACCAAACACACACACACGAAATACAATGACCGGTTATGCGTAGATGTATGTGAAAGAAAGATAAATTGAACAACCAACCCTCAAGTGAGGGTTATACATGAGTATTTATAGGTGGGAAGCTAGGGCAACACTCCTAGTTCCCATCCTTTACTTATTGGACATGGGCCTAAGCTCATGGGCCTTCTACATAAGCTTAAGGCTAATAACAAACATAAAGGCCATAATTAAGCTCACTATTACATATAAATTACTAACACTTGATTATGGTTTAGGAGTGATTCCAACAGAGGGTATGTGTGAACAATATGGACTATTTTCTTCACGAAAGTTGAAGAGAGAATCAAGAGACCAATCTTCGGTGAAGGCACATTGTCCACGATTTGGAATCCGGAGGATGTGAGCAAAATGCCCAAGGGTTAGAGTGAACTTTTGGTTTTGATATAAAACCAAAGAGATAGAGCGATCCTCGTTCTGACGCGAGTTGACTTGACGGAAGAATTCCATTATGAACCTTGGACATATCTTCTCGTTGATTTCAAGAGACATTCTAGTTCCTATGGCTCGGAAGGAAGGTATTGATACCTTCTTGAATTATAGAGAGGTGTCTGTCAATCGTCCTTCGTGGAAGTGACGGTTTTCGAGATTATTGAACCCACGGACATGATTGCAAGGTGTGTTGGGTTTGAGAGAGATGTTCGGAGTGTAGACGCTAGTGAGTGAAAAATCAAAGTCATATTCATGCGTCATAGTTGAACCTATAGAAATGATAAGTTAATAAAAAGAGATGTTTGTGGTCAACCTATGATATTTTAATGTTTTTACTAGATTTTTATTAACAATGGTATTTAACACTTTAACTTACTCAAGGTTTTGACTTTCTAGTGGATTATTACATTTAGAAGGATAGTGGTTTTAATTTGCATGAAAAAACTGTTTTCGAGTAGGACGGATCCCACGGTTCCTTTTCAAAAGGGATCCGGCTAGTATAACTTCCGGGATCCGTAGATGCATAATTCTGAACCAGATTATATGAAAATGCATAGGTTTTTAGATCTCATAGTTTTATACCAAGATATATGTTTTAACCTACATTTTCTTTTAACATGCATACATGACTTCTAATGTATCACGAAGGAGTATGAAACAGATAAATCAAAAGAAATGACAAACACATTATGATAATAATAACCTAGATAACTAGATTATTAGTAATATTGCATTTCAATACTAAGGATGACACAAAGGATTGTGTATATGATCCCAATGTAGATTAACAACACAAAGTAAATGTCTCCATATGTGAACTTCATCATAGGGAACACAAGTGCAATGAGTGTTAAGGCGATGAGCACGAGTGCGATGTAAACCATGTTGATGACGAATCTTCTTGGTTTCGGTTGAGATGGAATGAGGAGGAAGATGAAATTTTTGAATGAGAGGAAATTTTTGAAATTGGAAGATTTGAAAAAGTGAGGGTTTGGTAGAGTGGTCGACGGTGGGGTTATTTATAGGGAAGGAGGAATTTTTGAAATTCGTGTTTTGTTTTATTATAGGATTAAAAGAAATAAAACATAAGTTTTATATACCACGACTATAGACGAGAAATATAACACGTATGTGAGAAAAAGGCTTACTAATGAAGCTTTATGTAAAACATGTAATTGCACAAAAAATAATCATATAAATACCTAAATAGGTATACTTAATTATCAAGCAAAGTAAGAAGAAAATCATACCTCTAGCGCACTTAGGAATGTCTTTACAAATGACACAGCAAATGTCACTTAGGCGATTCCCGCTCCTTTGAGTTTAAGATACCTTCTTAAGGAAGGTATTCTTGTTACCAAGCGACTCCTAAAGCTAGGTGGGTATGAGCTTTGACTAATCAACATGACAAAGAAGATTAGTGCAATTAAATGAAAAAGTAAATAAGAAAAGTGTTGTTATCAAATCAACATCCAAACATATAGTCTTGAAATACATGGTGTTTGTTTTTATGAAAAACCTTCTTTGTAGTTTTCAATTAACTATGGATCGTATCAAGTTTTTAAAGTACAATATACTTCAAGAAACTTGGTAACGAAGCTCTGATGCCAATTGTGGAAAACGAGAAGGGGGGATGAATATTTAGGCCAATTAAAACTTCCTTTTAGTCTATTTAGATTGACTTATGTCAATATATTTGGATGTGTGTGTTGGATGTTGATAAACAAGCATATAAAGGTAAGTAATGAAAAGATAAGAGTAAGAAACACAAAACCACAACGCGAGTATTTATAGTGGTTCGGCTACAAGGTCACCTTCCTTGCCCTACTCCACTCCCCGAGTCACCTACTCGAGAGTTCGTAATCACTACACCAATCTCCTTATGGCGGAGAAGCCTTCACAACGTCACCTACCCTTTTTCCGGTGCTAGGCTAACCACCGGGTTCTTTCACTCCAAGGTGAACTACACCTTCACAACGTCGCCTACCCTTTATTAGGTACTAGGCTAAGCACCTAGTTCCATTGCAATGGAGGAACTACTACCACACTACACCAACGACTAATCCCAAAGGAGATCTACTCCTTTACAACATCATCAAGGATATCAATGTCCTTGGATCTAATACTAGTCTATCTTGTACATCGAAACACACCATATCGAATGTACATCTAAGGCACCTTTCACTAATGCCTTTGACTAGATCTACAAGACACCTTTCACTAATGTCTTGTGTCTTCACTTCTAAGCACCTTTCACTAATGCTTCTAGTCTTGACTTCTAAGCACCTTTCACTAATGCTTCTTGTTTTGACTTCTAAGCACCTACCACAAGTGCTTATGCTATAGATGATAGATACCCTTCACTAATATCTTCTTCTTGACACTTGAGACATCTTTCACTAATGTCTTCAACACTACACTTCTTTGAATAAAGAAAGGAATCATCAACAAGAAGACTTCAGTAGCCTTGATGATGAGGAAGCATGGCAACTCATGGACTTGAGCTTGCTCGACTTAAAAGGTGGTGATCTTGCCTTTAAGAGGAACCTAAAAGATCACACAAAAACAAAACTACAAACATAGATCTCTTGGATCTGAGGTTAGTGAGTTTTACACTTAGAGAGAAAGTGTGTTAGAAAGGGGTGAGAAATAATGAAGAAATGGCTCACTATTTATAGAGGAAAAATCCTACTGTTCCCCGGATCCTACAGATCCCTACACAAGGGATCCGGCTAGCACAAAGCTAGGGATCCGTGGAACGCTCCTCTTTGCCCATGGGTATTTTGGTTATGGATCATGGGTCATGGGTTGAACCATGGATCTTTGGCTAGATGCAATGCACTTAGTTACTTGGGTATGGGTTGATCCATGGGTTATGGATATTATCCATGTGTGATATAAGCATGATGTCATGCAATGGGTTATGGGTCAAGATCCATGGGGCATGGGCTTTGGGTTGTACCCAACTACATTCAATGTATTTGCCCAATGGGTTGTGATACTTAAGTTTCTACCCATTTATATTACCCAATATACTACATACTAGTTATGTGTATATTTTATCCAAATATGTAAACACTAGTTATTGTACATATGTATTACTAAATCATAAAATCACTTATACTTGTTTTAGTGTTTTATGTGAAAATGTGAATATGTTAGAAATTATTAGTTCAAACCATTTACGTATTTTATTTGTTTCGTTAAAATGATTTTACGTTTGTTATCGACAAAACATTAGAAGATCGTAAAATATAAATAAACGTTTTTATGGCTTATTTGTATTAACAACATCGTTTGGATTGTAACAAACTTATTTCCGCAAATGTTTACTATCTTTTTGGGACCTATCTTTTGTAAACTCTGAATGTTTTATTATATCAAACGATGTGCTTTTCAAACGACACTTTAGGTCGTTCAATATAACTGTAACTGTGATGCTATGACAGTCAATCCCCAGGAATTCCATTCCGCTGCAAAACAGGTAATTTGGGGGTGTGACACAAAACGGAACCTGCTTCAAGCCTTTCTAAATCTAACACTTACTCTTCTAAAAACAATTCCTTCATCTCCACAAATAACAACTCCACCTTTTGGATCTAAAGATAGTCTTGATTGTCCTAAACTAGCACCTGACAACTCTTTCTAGACACATACCTTGCATGTCATTGTTAGTGTAAATGATTTACTAATCTAGACCGTAAATCTGTTTTGGGCTTCTTGAATAGTGCTTGTTAAGTTTGCTAAACCTATGAGTTATTTGTGAGCTCAATCTCATTTGATTGCCTATATGTTATTTCTACATGCTCTCCTTGCTATGCTTAACTTGTATATATGTATACTTGCTGTAGAAATCATTAGTTTCAAAATTCGAAACATAGAGCGAAATTTTGCAACTATTATGTTAAGAAAATCTGTCTCAGATGCCGGATCCCTTAGATATAACTAGATGGATCCCTCAAGTGAAGGATCCGTGGGATCCGGGTGGACAGAAGTTCCTTTTTAGCCTCCTTACATCAATACAACCTTCCAGACCTTATTGGACTAGTTAAACATGCTACATTAGGATCACTTAAACTTTCCTTAGGCTCAGTTGATCTCACATTCACTCATAGATGACTTAGGATCACATTCAAAGTATTTTTGATTTATCATTACTTCAAAACTCATCATATTTCCGCTACAATGTTTACACATTGTTCCTTTCAACTCAAAACACCTAGTTTGATATTTCTTTTAATTTTAGCAAATTGATTCTAGTCATCTTCACCTTAAAATGCTCCAAAAACTAGTTTTTTCATTTCTTATGATTTTTAAGAAATTTTCTAAATTTTCCTTTATCCACCATCTAGTTCCTATAACCATTCACCATCCTCAAAACACTTAGTGTCATCCATGATCACTCATTTGTGTTTCTAAAACTCTATTTTCCCCACAAAAGCCATCATTGACAAATCTCACTCATTAGTCTTGACCACTTAGATTTCATGCCATGTAAGACACTTAATAGACTGAGTAACTTAGGATAGGTAGGTGCTAGACCTTGATAGAATCCAATCACCTCCTTTTCATCTCATCTGTTGGCCGGATCCCTAGACTAAAGCTAGCCAGATCCCTCTAGTGAGGGAACCGGTGGAACCGGGGAACAGAAGGTACATTATCTCTTGAGATAATCATTTAAAATTTCCTTTTTGTCACTCAAACACTTGCTCAACACTTAGGATTATCAGTTTCTTATATGTTTATAAATGAGTTGCGTTTATGTGATTATTTACGTGTTCTTTCTTTTCTTTTCATGATATTATGTGAACAATTTCTCCATTTGTATAAATGTTTTCCTTTTGTACTAACTCATTTGGATTCTTGTAGGTTGACTATGGTCGATTTCATTATCAAGTCAAGTTGTGCTCATTCGTACATTTTTTAAATATTCCTAAATCTTGCATCATCCTAACCATCTTCATCCACTTTTGTCACTAGTCACAAAGTCATCATGTCTACCACCTCTATTGAGTCATCAACCGAGTCAACAAAAAGAGTCACCTTGATACCTTTCATCACCATCCCTTACTACTCTTGAGTCACTTTATTACCTAGTAAAACTTGACCTCTCATCACCTCTACCACAACTTCCATACCTCATAATGATGATTCCTATCATCATCACCATGTCCAAGGTCTAGTTCATGAGCTACGTGATGAAGTATGTTTCATGTTCTACCACATCCTACTTGTGTCAACCACAACCTCAAACCACAAGCTACTTGTGTCAACCACATTCTACAAGTGTCTCACTACCACTACAATTCATGGTCACTCAACCATCCTCCACAAACATCTATGTTGTCAAAAGCCAAGTGAATTTCGTAATGAAATGCGTCTCATCCCCAAATGCATTTATTTTCTCATCTTGAACAACCTTACAACCTCTAAACCAACCACGGTGATGCAAGTAATAGGATTATTCTCTTTTTGACAATAATCCTTTCTTTGTAGGTTCATATATATACACTTTGATGTGTATAGGATTCTCGTCTATCTATGGATGAAATTTTACACTAATTTTTTTCTTTGTAGGTTCACTCATATACATGGGTTTGTATATGGCACACTTGTCTTCGGACGAGGTTTACTTATTTTTTTTGTAGGTTCTTCTTGACGCCCTCGAGCTAGGGGAGCTTCCGTCGAGCATTTACAAAGTGCATTATATAACTCGACTAACGACGAATATATTTTTCACTAGTTTTTTGTTTTGTAGATTTTCAAAACACACTAGGAGCACTTGACGTCCTCAATGAAGGGGAGCTTTCGTCAAAGCAAAAACATTGCAAATTTTGCAATACTTTCGTCTTAGCTTCCTAAAATACTTGACGCCCTTAACAAGGGGGAGCAACAATCAAGGGGGAGCATGCACATATTCATTCTTCAAAATTCCTTTATGTTTCAACAAAAGGGAGATTTCTTTCTCATCATATATATATTTTTTTCTTAACACTAACCTTGATGTAGGTTAAGCCTCAAAAATTTGATCCATTAATCTGTTGGCAACAATGGTTATAATTCAAAGGATCTTTCTATGTATTTTTTGTGTGTGATTCTCTAGGTTCCTCTTAAAGGCGAGATCACCACCTCTTGAAGACGTGCAAGCTCAAGGTTATGAGTTGCTAAGCTTCGTCATCATCAAGACCACTGAAGTGAATCCTGTTGATAATTCTTCTCTTCCTCCATTAGTGTTTCGTGTTGAAGGTATTGGCGTGGTGTTCCAATTGTAGCAATAAAGTGTTTTCAATTAACCTTCACTAGGGATGATGCAAACTCGCCATTCTTGGGAGAAATTAAGTTTAAAATCCAAGGACACACCCTTTTTGTTTCGACAAAAAGGGGAGAAGAGTGTAAACGGAGAAGGTAATTTATAGGTAGTACGGATACAAGTAATCTTTTCCATTTTACCTATGTATTACGTTTACATATATTTTGTCATCATCAAAAAGGGGGAGATTGTTAGTGCAAATATTACGATATTTAATCTATACAGTCTCGTTTGTTTTGTTGATGACAAACATGTAACTTGTAATACATAACATAAAATGTATAAGTTACTTGTAATTATATTTTGTCTCAACATACTTTCAACACCTCTTGACGACTCAAGTCCTTGTATGCTACAACACAGGTTCGTACATGTTTGTTATGTTGCGTTATGATCAAACCCCTAACAAACCATTAAACATGTTTAGTTAAACACTTAAGTAATCTTAGTTACTTACATTTTATAAAATACATAAACAAAAGTAAATGTGTTGGCTAAATACCATGATCCATAACACATACCCATGACCTAAAGTCCATAACCCATTTTCTAGATACATTGTATCTAGTTGGGTATCCATGACCCAAAGTCCATGACCCACGGATCCTTCTAATTTCCCACAGATCCCTTGGATTACAAGGGCCGGATCCCTCTCAAAAGGGATCATTGGGGCAGAATCTTGTCTTGGACTTTTTGCCTATAAATAGCAAACCAATTCTTACCATTTCTTCACACCTTTACACATAGTTTCTCTCCACCATTTCTAGCATATTTAGATCATTAGGAAACATCTAAACCACCCTCATCTCATATGGTCATAATACTTCTAACTTTCATTTGTTGTAAGCATACCCCCGAAGTGATCCTCCAAAGCAAGCCTTGAGATCTTGCATCCTTACCTACTGAAGTGATCACCCATCACAAGCATACAAGCACATGAAGATCTTCTACAACAAGCTTGGGAAACTTTTCATCTTCATTCATAGAAGACAAAGTAAATCATGCTTTGTGTTCTTGATGTTTAGTTTAGGATTTCATATCCATTAGACACATTGTCTTGGATATTGTCTAGTATCGTATTCTTGTATCTATAACTAGATTAGATGGTTTATCTGTTTGTGCCATAAAACACAAGGTTTGTTATGTTGGGCCACAAAACATAACAGGTGTCATAGATGTGTCGTGTTGGTCGGGTAATGGTTCCTCCTTTGTAATAGAACCCGATATCTAGCCTTGTACCAGATAAAGTGTAGGCGACGTTGTGATAGGTTTGGTTCTACCTCGTCGAAGGACTTGGTTTCTATCCTTGTACCGGATAAAGTGTAGGCGACGTTGTGATAGGTTTGGTTCTACCTCGTGGAAGGACTCGGTATCTAGCCTTGTACCGGATAAAGTGTAGGCGACGTTGTGATAGGTTTGGTTCTACCTCGTGGAAGAACTCGGTGTTTAGCTTAGTACCGGAAAAAGTGTAAGCGACATTGTGTAAGGTTTTCTTCGCCAAGAATGGAGTTTGTTGATCTAGTGAAGTAACTCTCGAGTTGGATACTCGGGGAGTGGAGTAGGGCCAAGAGGAGATTCGTGACCGAACCACTATAAATCCTCATGTTGGTTTGTCTATCCTTTTACTTATCGCTTTACTTTTATTATTGCTTTATATTGTTTATTGTCTATGTGATTGATGTTTATGTGTGTGATGCATACATGGTCTTTCATATAGTCATAAACTATATTTAACACTTTACATATTATGACACGCTTGATCAAGAAAAACAAACCGGACTAATAATTGTGAAACTTGATTTATAATGAACCATTAATCTTGCGAAATCTTATGTGATATTAAGGGGTTGGCTTTACATGCCGTAATGCGTTAAATGCATCATCTCGTCGAGATTAGCAAATGCGATGATTTATACTACATTTGATACAAAAGGTTTAAGTTTAAAACGGAAATGTATTCACCCCCCTCTACGTTTTCACATAGGGTTTCTCGGCCTTGATGCCAATTTGTAATTTAATCCAATTTTGTATTTTATTTATATCACTTCTAAGTATTAGAATAAGATTGTACTTCTCAATTTTAATAAATGTAACAAGACGAAGCTCAAGATTGGATGCTTGAAGACTAGCGATCGACTGAAAGCTCTAGTTAATCGAGTGCTAGGATCCTGGATTAAGTTGGAGCAAAGGAGTAACCCTAGAATAACCATTGTGCTCATGTTGGCTCACGGATACAATATAGTATTTTGGGCTGGGCTAGGCTATACATATGTATGTTTGCATGAATGTGTTTATTTTCTTGCATGGTATGATTGTTGCATGACAAACCCTATTTTTGAGTTTAAGGTTAAAATGGTTTTAAAGGTTAAGCGTCGAAAATGTTTTTAAATGGTTTAAAACTGTAAAATGGTTTTTACAAAATTCCATCATAAGTAATATGCATGTATTTACTTAGGTGCCGTTTGGTTGAGGGGGGTAGGGATAAGATATGGACATCATGGTAAATATGAAGTCTTTGGTTGCAATTTGTGGGACCCAAATATTGGATTCAAAGAAAATACTCGGGCATGTAGTAATACTTACCTAAGAGGTGGGTTTTTGAAGTGGAATATGTTTTTGGTAGGCCACGTATTTGTCATTTAGTAGGTTTTTTGTCTGCTTTCTTCATAAATTGACCACTATATTCATAGTACTATTTTTTATATTATAATAATAAAAGTGTTAAAATCCATTCCCAATTATATTTTAGTAAACAAACAACATTTTGCATTTCTCTCTCCTACATTAAATCCAAATCATAATCCAAATCCAAATTTTAATTCAAATCCAAAATCCAAATCCTAAACCCATCTACAAACCAAACAGGCCCTATGTGCAGTTTTCTATTGTTATAAAAAAGACACGAATTAAAGAATGGAACATAATAATATGTGGATTGACCATGACAAATTGACAATGTCAGATATTTAAATTCTACCATGAAGAATGAATTAAATGGTTATCGCTCTGATATGTAGGCAACTCATTGTCATGTCATATGGTAACACAAGTTCGTTCCATAGAATGACAAAAGACATTTACATTGTTAAAATTTTCTAATCTTTAACGAGGAAGAAGTTAGGAGATGGTTTGAATATTAACAGAACACATTTCTTCCATCATTGCACCTTTCTTTTCGTCTTCATCCTTATTTGTTGAGAAAGCAGGTCATTTAGGTATAGGCACGTCAGCATGTTCGTTTCTTAACATGGCTGAAACCTCCAACATTGATGGTCTATGTATCCACTTTTCTTCTATACATAACAGGCCAACGTCCATGCATCTTATTAGCTTGTATGTTGAAGATGTTGGAAAATTTAGTGCACTTGTGGGATTAGTTCACACCTGGTTTTGGGTAAGGAGGTACGGAGTGTACACCCATGAGGTCCCTGAATACCCTGACTCAATAGTGGTTTGTACTGGTAGTATTGGTTACTACTGATAATGTAGTAACTGATGGTTCCTGCTGGTAGTGTTATAGTTCCCGCTGCTAGTGTAATGGTTCTGTTGGTAGTGTTTGGTTCATCTTTGCTAGTGTAATGGTTCCTACTGGTAGTGTTGCAGTGATTTATTTGTAACAGCTTTGACTCATTCAATTAGTTGTTATGACTGCTTTATGACCACGTTTAATTGGTCATATAACCACTATTTCTATGATAATGGAGGTTTATTATTGGTGATTAATTGGCCGTCAATCATACATAATGTCTATTGATTAGTGTTAAGTGTTCTCTACTATAAATAGAGAGTGACATCTTCAGCTTGAAGGGACACTGAAAAAAGAACAATACCAGGAGAAACAAACAAAAGGCTAAACACTTATAAGCGCAAGGGTTATTGAATTGTGCCTAATTCTATAACTACATTTGGTCTTACCCCAAGTAGATATTCGTGTAACCCAGGCATTAGGGTCGAATAGTTTACTTTGGAAAGTGATCACACGATTCCAAGTGATATCCGGTAACCACCTTGTGGTATTGCTGCTGACTTTGATTATCTTACCCTTTTCTGGGCGAATACACACCAACAATCAAAGTAAACTATTTTTGTGATAATCAATGGCTGCTGCTGTAATGAAACACATGGCTTCAAACTTTGCTAAGCTTGATAAGTTTGAAGGGGTGGACTTTAGGAGATGGCAGAAGAAGATGCACTTCTTGTTGTCAAGCATGAGTGTGGTGTATGTGCTAACCACTCCTATTCCTGATGATGGGGATGATGCTACTGTTGAGCAGATCAGGAGGAGAAGCAAATGGGAGAATGATGACTACATTTGCAAAGGTCTTATTCTCAATGGTATGTCTGATTCTCTGTTTGATATTTATCAGAACTTCGAATCTTCCAAAGAACTGTGGGATTCCTTGGATGCCAAATATATGGCTGAGGATGCATCAAGTAAGAAGTTCCTTGTAAGTAATTTCACAAATTACAAAATGACTGATTCAAGACCAGTTATGGAACAATACAATGAACTTCTTGGTATACTTGGAAGGTTTACACAACACAATATGCACATGGATGAGGCTATTTCAGTCTCTTGTGTCATTGACAAACTCCCTCCTTCTTGGAAAGATTTCAAGCATACCTTGAAACATAAGAAGGAGGAATTAACTCTGGTTGAGTTGGGCAGTCATCTGCGCATTGAGGAATCTCTCAAGGTGTAGGATAATGACAAGCCAAAGAGTAGCAATGCTGCTGGTGCATCTGTTGTCAATATGGTGGAGCATAACAACTCCACCAGGTACAATGACAACAAAGGAAAACGTAAACATCATGACAACACAAGGACAGATCCTAACAAGAAGGCAACACCTACTTGTTTGAAATGTGGCAAAACTAGTCACATTAAAAGGGATTGCAAAGGTGTTAAGGTTGGTGGTAAAGCCAATGGATCAGGCACTAATGGTTCAGGGAGTGGTGGTTCTTCCAACTCACTGAAAGGTCAGAATATGTTAGTTAAGTCTTTTCAGATTTATTATGTTACATATGTATCTGAATCTTATTATGTGCAGGATGATGATGTTGCGTGGTGGGTTGACTCTGGTGCAATAATTCATGTGTGTAAAGATAGAAGCTGGTTCAAGACTTATGAGTCACTGAATGATGGTTTTATTCTTCACATGGGAAATGAGTCAACAGCCTTGGTGCATGGTCGTGGTTGTGTAGATCTTAAATTTAGTTCTGGAAAGATTGTATCTTTATTTAATGTTATTCATGTTCCTGATATAAGGAAGAACTTGGTTTCAAGTAGTATTTTGAATAATCATGGATATAAACAAGTTATTGAATCTGATAAATTTGTTCTTTCTAAGAATGGTGTGTTTATTGGTTTTGGCTAATTATGTAACCAAATGTTTAGGCTTAATATTGTCACTGATAGTGTTATTTCAGCCTTTGTGACCACCACTGACCTGGCTGACTCTTCCCTTTGGCATGCTAGACTTGGCCATGTACACTATAAAAGGATGCAAGATATGTCTAAGGATTGGTTAATCCCAGCTTTTGACATGGACACTGAAAAGTGTAAAACTTGCATGTTGACCAAGATAACAAAGAAACCTTTTCAGGGTGTTAGTCGTGAGTCTAAGCTCTTGGAGCTAATACACAGTGACCTGTGTGATTTGCATGTCACTCCCTCTTTGGGGAATAAGAAGTACTTTGTGACATTTATTGATGATGCTTCTAGGTTTTGTTATGTCTATCTATTACATTCCAAGGATGAAGCATTAGATAAATTCAAAGTGTTTAAAACTGAAGTTGAATTACAACTTGGGTCTTTGATCAAAAGATTAAGGACTGATAGGGGAGGTGAGTACATGGATACTCTGTGTTTTCAGTCTGTTGGTATAATCCATGAAATGACTGCCTCTTATACTCCTCAACAAAATGGTATTTCTGAAAGGAAAAACAGGGTGCTGAAGGAGATGGTTAATTCCATGTTGTCCTATTCAGCACTAAGTCAAGGGTTTTGGGGTGAAGCTATGTTAACATCTTGCTATTTATTAAATAGGGTTCTCAACAAAAGGAACAAGGTTACCCCTTATGAACTCTGGACCAAAAGGAAACCCAACCTGAACTATCTCAGGGTTTGGGGTTGTAGGGTTGTTGTAAGACTCCCTGATCCAAAGCTAAAAACTTTGGGTGAAAGAGGCATTGATTGCATCTTTGTTGGATATGCTGAGCATTCCAAGGCTTTTAGGTTCTATGTTATTGAACCTAATGAATATGTTTCAATTAACTCCATAATTGAATCAAGGGATGCAAACTTTGATGAGAATAGATTCTCATCGGTCCCTAGACCAAGTCAGAGGATCCTTAATGGAACTCATAACACTAGTGTTTCAGAGGTCCCTGATGAAGTACCATCAGAGGTCCCTGATGAGGTTGTGGTTCAACAACTTGAACCTATACTTAGAAAGAGCAAAAGGGTCAGGACTCCAAAGTCATTTGGACCTGAGTTTCAACTATACTTAGTTGAAGGAACAAGGGATGAGGTCTCTGACCAATACTCCTATTGCTTCATTGTTGAGGATGATCCCAAGACATTTGAAGAAGCAATGAAGTCCTAGGATATTGCTTTCTGGAAAGAGGAAATAAATGATGAGATGGATTCCATCATGGGCAACAACACTTGGGTGTTGGTTGATCTACCACCTGGTTGCAAACCTCTGGGTTGCAAATGGATTTTCAAAAGGAAAATGAAGGTAGATGGAACTATTGAAAAGTTCAAGGCTAGACTAGTCATTCAGGGCTTTAAACAAAATTCAGGGATAGACTATTTTGATACTTATGCCCCTGTGGCTCGTATTAATACCATAAGACTGCTGATTGCTTTGGCATCTATTCACAATCTGATCATTCATCAGATGGATGTGAAAACTACTTTCTTGAATGGTGAATGGGATGAGGAGGTTTATATGAACCAACCTCATGGCTTCATCTTGCCCGGCAATGAAAACAAGGTGTGTAAACTGATTAAGTCTCTTTATGGACTAAAGCGGGCACCTAAGCAATGGCATCAAAAATTTGATGAAGTGGTTTTGTCTAGTGGTTATGTTCTTAACCAAGCTAACAAATATGTGTATAGCAAATTTGATGAATCTGATAAAGGAGTCATCATTTGTCTATATGTTGATGACATGTTGATCTTGGTACTGACCAAAATCAGGTTGACCTGACAAAGGAATTTTTGTCAACAAGGTTCTCCATGAAGGACATGGGGGAGGCTGATGTTATCCTTGGTATAAGGATTAAACATGAAAGTAAAAGAATTTCTATCTCTCAGTCTCATTATATTGAGAAGGTGTTGAGGAAATTCAATTACTTTGATTGTACTCCAGTGAGTACACCTATGGATACGTGTGAGAAGCTGATGCCTAATAATGGCAAAGTTGTATCTCAACTTGAGTATTCTAGGGTAATTGGCTGCCTGATGTATGTCATGACTTGTACAAGACCTGATATTGCTTTTACAGTGGGTAAATTGAGCAGGTATACTAGTAATCCTAGTGCTCATCACTGGCAAGCAATTTAGAGGGTACTGAAGTATCTGAAGGGAACTATGGACTGTAGTCTTTCATATACTGGTTATCCTTCAGTATTAGAAGGATACACTGATGCAAGTTGGATTAGTAACACTGAAGACAATTTGTCTACCATTCGGGTATTCCTACTTGGTGAAGGTGCAATTTCTTGGGCATCCAAGAAGCAAACTTGCATCACCAGTTCAACAATGGAATCTGAATTTTTAGCCTTAGCAGCAGCTGGTAAAGAAGCTGAATGGTTGAAAAACTTGCTTCTTGAGATTCCATTGTGGCCTAAACCTATAGCACCTATTTCTATCCGTTGTGATAGTGCAGCTACATTGGCTAAGGCTTATAGCCAGATGTACAATGGGAAGTCTAGACACTTAGGTGTCAGAAATAGCATGATTCGTGAGCTTATCATGAATGGGGTGGTATCTATAGAGTTTGTTAGATCTCAACAAAATTTAGCTGATCACTTGACGAAGGGTTTGGCTAGAGGCTTGGTTATAAAGTCTGCTAAAGGGATGGGTTTAAGTCCAATTTAGTCACTGGATGCTAGGATACCCAACTCCCTCCTGAGGAAACTTGGGAGCTGAGTTCAATGTGGAAAGTTGAACATTCAGTGGACTGGAGCACATGTTTTATATTACATCCTAAGGTTGTGCTCAGAACCTGCTGAAAGGAGGATGAAGTCTTTACTTCTTAATTGTTAATTTCTTTGAAAAAGTGCTTGGCAGGAGCATGAATAAAGAGGAACCACCTATGTAAATGTCGAAGTTTTGCCGCTTCAGGGAGCTTTGGACTTTTGGCTCTTACAACATTTATGAATTTTAATATGGACACATGGCTTGTATAGTGTCAGGAGCTTTTAAGTGTTTGAAAACTTGTGTGTATTTTATCTTCAGGTATTCAAATGGGTTGAAGGGGTTCAATTCTTAGAACACCCTGATTCTCGAATATTTGAACGTGTAATGTACTAAGATGGAAATTTAATCCTCGGGATATTTTCGTTTATGCACATGTTTTGTTTGATGATTGTTTTTCTTGAAAAGGAAGTGAACTAAATTTGGGGAGGATTATTGGAAAATTTAGTGCACTTGTGGGATTAGTTCACACCTGGTTTTGGGTAAGGAGGTACGGAGTGTACACCATGAGGTCCCTGAACACCCTGACTCAATAGTGGTTTGTACTGGTAGTATTGGTTACTACTGATAATGTAGTACCTGATGGTTCCTGCTGGTAGTGTTATGGTTCCTGTTGCTAGTGTAATGGTTCTTGCTGATGGTTCCTGCTGGTAGTGTTTGGTTCCTGCTGCTAGTGTAATGGTTCCTACTGGTAGTGTTGTAGTGATTAATTTGTAACAACTTTGACTCATTCAATTGGTTGTTATGACTGCTTTATGACCACGTTTAATTGGTCATGTAACCATTATTTCTATGATAATGGAGGTTTATTATGGGTGATTAATTGGCCGTTAATCATACATAATGTCCATTGATTAGTGTTGAGTGTTCTCTACTATAAATAGAGAGTGACATCTTCAGCTTGAAGGGACACTGAAAAAAGAACAATACCAGGAGAAACAAAACAAAAGGCTAAACACTTATAAGCGCAAGGGTTATTGAATTGTGCCTAATTCTATAACTACATTTGGTCTTATCCAAAGTAGATATTCGTGTAACCCAGGCATTAGGGTCGAATAGTTTACTTTGGAAAGTGATCACACGATTCCAAGTGATATCCGGTAACCACCTAGTGGTATTGCTGTTGACTTTGATTATCTTACCCTGTTCTGGGCGAATACACACCAACAGAAGATGTGTCATCCAACGAAGGATCTATGAACTCCATGGCACTACCTTCTTTCCACATAACATATGCCTGAAATTGTTCAGAGTCAAAGTCAAATTCAAACATCATTGTGCAAAATTATTTGTGAATATATAGTTGTAAAAGTAACTTACATATTCTAGGAGACTTAGGCTTTGATGTGGTCCGTACACGTTATAGTTCTTCTTTCCACTTATATTTTGCAAAAGAAGAACCCCGAAGCTATAGACATCATATTTTCTTGAGTGTGTACCTTTTTTTATATACTCGGGAGGAACACATCCGCTGCATTGCACCAAAAATACTGTTAAGTACCAAACGTATCATTTTCAGTCTGAATCAACTAGAACATATGAAAAACCAAATATTCATGAAGACGTTGCTACAAAGTAATACCAGCCAGTTTTGTGCATACTTACTAGGTTCCAACAATGTGGTCTATACTTGCTTCGGTTTCATTGTCTTGAGAGCTTTTGGCTATCCTAAAATCCGATATTCTTGGTTTCATATGTGCATCAAGTAAAATGTTGCTTGCTTTCAAGTCTCTGTGAACTATCGTTAATCTCGAATACTCTTGGAGATAAAGGAGTCCTTGGATTATTCCTTCTATTATCTCAACCCATTTTTCCCAGTTCAACATAGACCTTTGTCTTGAGTCTATACATGCCAATTTATGTTATTACTTTTATTAGAGAATTTGAAGTAGAAAAAGCTCGATATGTGTATATAATAGACTGCTCACTAAAGATGTAAAAGTCTAAGCTTTTGTTTGGCATGTACTCATAAATTAACATCTTTTCTTCCTTTTCAGTGCAAAGCCCCAAGAGTTTGACTAAACTGATGTGTTGTAATTTTGATGCAAATGTAACCTCGTTCTTGAACTCCTCGAGCCCTTGTTTAGAACTATGTGAAAGTCTTTTTACTGCTATTTCTTGTCCATTTGAAAATTTACCCTAGTGAAAAATAAAATGATGCTTAGCCGCAAGATAGGGAATTGTTACACATAAATTCCACTTAAGTATAGCTTTATGCAAACAGAATATAAAATGTTAACATTGATACCTTGTAAACAGGTCCATATCCACCCTCGCCAAGCTTATTTTCATCCGAAAAGCAATTTGTAGCTTCACTTACGTCAGCAAAGCTGATTACTTGCTGGTTGTGATTCGAAGATTTGCCTCTGCTCATCATCTTTTTCACTATTTAAGAAAATTGAATATTTTTAGCATCGTTTTTGCAATTTCCAAGATTTTGTCATTGCTACTAAATTATAGAAATATGACTTAACTTTTGAGGTCAAGCAGAAAAAATTACATATTCAATATTGATGTCAATCATTATACCTTCTGAAGAAATACTTGTTAGCTACATTACCTCCTTACTAAGAAAATCTCAAAATTGATGATGGTGTCATATTTTCATTGGCAATTTGACCCACAATAGTCAGATTTATCTATTCCCTTAGAAACTAGAATGTAAAAGGCGTACCTTTCGCTATAACCACTCTTCTTCTTAAGTAACAAATTATGGAGCCTAGTAGCAGTATAACTGAAGCGATCGTGGGCAAGGTAATCGCCAACAATTTTTTGCAATGGCCGAGTTTATCTTTTTCTTGAGCTGCAAAATTTGTTGTTATATAACCATGCTCTTTCCAAGCTAAGTGCGTAATATATTGCACATAATATATCTGACTAAAGTAGGTTAACTTTTACTTACCAGCAGCTTTCGAGAGTTCCCAATTGTGGTCATTAGGGACCTGCCACACATTATAACCAAGAAGCCCCTTTTCTTTTGCATATGCAACTTTAGCTCCAATAGCTTCAACGTCATCAAATCCTACCCATAACAAATCAAAAGTGAAATAATTTATCACATACGTTGAGTTGTACACAGGATTAATCTTGTAACCTTTCAAGTACTTCCTGATATAATCATAGCTCAGCGAACCATCTCCTATAATGGACCCAGTTTTAGCTGGTGCACCAATGCCATTATCATTATGATCCAAAAGGGTCCATGTATACCCATGGTATGCTAAGCCCAGCACCATCTTATTAGCCGGTAATCCCCTTTTGACCCATTCGTTTATACCATAATTTGTATTGACCTGACTAGAGGGATCATATAGAGCTGTGTGGGCACCTGTGAAATTGTATGTGAATTTATCCGTGAAACGTGTGTGATAATCATATGACCTAAGACTCACCCAGTCAAAGTTCCTTCGTATAGAGTCAACCGGGTAACTTAATGAGTCTAGTTCAGGCACATAATAGCCCGCCATAGTCAAGATCAGTTTCTTTTGATCTCTAGTACTTTCTTTCAGCTCATAATGTATAGCAACTCGCCACTCGTCAAATAAAGTCCCTAAGTTGGTCATGTTACCCGTTGTATTCAATAAAGTACTGACATGAAGATCAAGTCCTTCAAACCTGTAAAGCCTTGCTATTTTTATTGAAGATTGTATAAAACTCTTTCGATGAGATTGGTTTTCGGCCATCTTATAAAAGTTGGATGAATTTTCATAGCTTCCCGGGCTACCATTTTCTGTCCATATCGACAAAAGTGGTCTAACAATTGGGTTGTTTCTTTTGACAGTGGATGCAAATGTGGATATATATGATTCATTTGACTGAAACAAAAAGAGCTCATGGTTTGAAGCGTTAATGTATGCAAAAGCACATATGAGGTGAGTGAAAAGACCCGAGTTTATATTTGGAATAGGGAACGAGCTACCGGTGAACCAGTAAACGGCTTTGATCCATGTTTGTTGTGATGTTGAAGTGCTAAAATGTGAAGAGAGTAATGTTTATTGGTTTAATCACCATCGACCCATATTAACCCATAACAACCCACTATGACCCGGTCAACGAAAGTCAACCAAACGAAAGTCAACAGAAGCAGTTATAAAAACAGTTACATAGCAGTTATGAAATATTTATAACTGCTACATTCCCTGAACCAACACAATGGTTCATTTGTACCCTTTCATTCAGTATATATACTCTTAGAATTCTTATGTAAAACATGATGACAGATTAATACAAAACATATTTACAGTTTCATTAATCCCTGCATATTATTTGGTACACTTGTGATTTAACTTTAAGACCATAGATCCCGTTTAAAGGCCAACAATTGGTATCAGATCGGTTTGGTTTACTAACCAACAATCATCACTTACCATTACTCGTAAAGTTCCAGAATCAAATCAAGAAGAAACAGCTTTCGATAAAAAAAAATTTGCAAATCGATTCAAACACAAAAAAATCCAAGACGTAACTTTTTTCATTGTTTCACACTTCTGTCGCAACAGGGGTATAACCACAATAGTGATTACTCTCAACCCGGCAACAAAAAAATTCACAATTTTTTTTTTACTTTTTATCCGAAACCGGTTTCTTTTACCCAATCCAATAGGATCAGAAAAAACGAATAAATCGTTTACATTTGATTCAAGTTAAAAAAAACTAAGAAGCGTCATCAATTAGGGCACAATCAAAGATTTGAATTAGAACAAACACACCTGTTCATAAACGGAATCAAGCCCAGAAGGATCAATTGAACCCCAATTGATTCATTTGCATACTCCAATCATCAAATTACTCACATATTAGAAAACCCCAAAATAATTCGAAACCCTAGGTTTCAATTGGAGGAATATTAGTGCTCGCAAAGAACACCTATACCGGAGAAATAGAAGAGGCAGTCAAAATACAACCGTCGTCAGTTGGAGAAGGAGAAGATCAAGTTAATCTTCCCAGAGAGAGAGAGAAACTTAAGATAGTAGTATCTCAGAAGAAAGAAAAGAAAGATACACGCGTCTGTTCTATCTCAAAAGGAGATAAGAGCCAAAGTTATAAGAGGCGCACGTACACATAAGGGCCACACAAAACATAAAAGGATTTTATTAATAGGGCATCGGGTTAAACCATCAACCCCTCCAGGTTCCAAAAGATTAAAAATACCACCTTTCATTGTTACTTTCTATATTACTTTGATATATATTGTTTTATTTTTGATAAGTTATTTTAAAAAATTATTAGAATCTTATCATATTTTGGATAGTATATCTAACCTAGTGATTACACTGATTAGGAATAATTTGTAAGGAGTAATTAGCCTTAGGTTATTCATTTTAAATTTTATAATCTCCGAGGATAGTTTAAAATTTTAAAACTATACCTAGAAAAGTTTTACACCCATTTGAGGAAGATAAAACATTAAGAGCTCATTTTAAGAAATAAGATTTTTTTTTTTTAAACACACCTTGTGTTAAAATTCTTTTTGGAGATTTATTGTCATTATCATTTAAGATATGACGAAAGGAAAGGAACCTAGTACTAACATTTCGAATAGTACACTCCAATTTCAATGCCCAATCCTAAAGCCAGCGAATTACTCATTATGGGCAATTCGAATGCAAATCATTCTCGAAGTGAATGGTTTATGGGAAACAATTGAGCCGACTGAAACGACTCAACCCGATAAGAAAAAACATAAAACCGCTATTGCTTTCCTTTATCAAGCCTTACCCAAAGAACAATTACTTCAAATAACAAAGCACAAAACCTCAAAGGACATTTGGAATGCTTTGAAAACCAGACACGTTGGCGAAGACAGAGTTAAACAAGCAAGAATACAAACACTCAAATCCGAATTTGAGATGTTATATATGAAGGAAGATGAAACAATCGACACCTTCACCACAAAACTTACAACACTCGTAAACAAAGCCGCTAGTCTAGGACACACAATAGAAGATGAAACCTTAGTATGGAAATTACTAAATGTTGTACCCGAAAGGTATCTGCAAATAGTCGCATCTATAGAACAATATCCCGATCTAAGTGAAATGACATTAGAAGAAGCAATAGGAAGACTTAAGACCTACGAAGAAAGGATTAAGTTCAAGAAAGGAAAACAAGTGGACAATCAAGAAAAACTGATGTTCACACGACATGACAATAGAGGGAAAAATTTCAGAGGACGTGGACGTGGAAAATATAAAGGATGGAGAAACCACGATAAAATTAACCACGAGAAGAAGGATGGAGAAAACACTCACAATCACTTCAACAAATAGAATATTGATTTTAGCAAAGTAACATGTTACAAGTGCAATAAAACTGGTCATTATGCATCTAAGTGTTATGCAAAACCAAACACTAGCATGCAATCTAATCTTGTCGAGGAGGACTTAGAACCTACCTTATTAATGGCAATATTAGAAGACCCACATGTAACAAAGCTTGAAGATCAAAAGGTCTCGCTACACGAAGAAGATGTAGGATATAAAGAGACAAGTGTCGATAGTCAATGGTATTTAGACAACGGAGCTAGTAACCATATGACTGGGATAAGAGAACACTTTAAAGAGCTAGATGAGAACGTTAGTGGAAAAGTAAGATTCGGAGATGGATCTCATATAGAGATTAAAGGAAAAGGTTCAATCCTATTAGAATGTGATGACGAGAACCAAAGAATCATATCTCAAGTCTATTACATTCCCAGCCTAAAAAGCAACTTATTGAGCCTTGGACAATTTACCGAAATTGGTTGTAAAGTTGTAATGGACGATGATGAATTACGACTTTATGACATGGACAACAAAATCTTCTTGAAAGTCACAAGACAAAGAAACCGTCTATACAAAGCAAGTCTGAAGATAGGCGCACATGTTTGCTTATTAGCAAACTTAAGTGACAACACTTGGTTATGGCACGCAAGATTAGGACACCTCAACTTTGAATCATTAAAATCTATGACTCAAAGAGAGTTAGTTCATGGAATACCTGCCATTAAACATACAACACAAATTTGTGATGTTTGTTTAGTTGGTAAACACAGCAGAGCACCATTTCCCAAGAAAGCAAAAACTAGATCAGCATCACCATTAGATTTAGTTTACGGAGATTTATGTGGACCAATCACACCACCAACACCATCTGGAAAGAAAAATATATTCTTGTTAGTAGATGACTACTCAAGATATATGTGGGCATATTTCCTAAACACGAAAGATCAAGCATTCGATACTTTCAAGGAATACAAAGAAACAATAGAGAAGGAGCTAAGGACAACATTGAAAATGTTAAGAACTGATCGTGGAGGATAATTCACATCTAACGAATTCACTCAATACTACAAAGAGAACGGCATAGCACGACAACTAACCGCACCTTACTCACCACAACAAAATGGAGTAGTTGAACGAAGAAATAGGACAATTATGTCTACTACGAGATGCATGATGAAAGCAACTAACATGCCACAAAATTTTTGGGCTGAAGCTGTTAGACACGCAATATACATTCTAAACAGTGTTCCTACAAGTGCCTTAGAAGATATCACTCCATATGAAGCAATCAAGAAAAGAAAGCCAAACTTAGAAACTTTAAGAGTTTTTGGCTGCATAGCATATGCAAAGGTACCATCACAACATCTGACAAAGTTAGATGATAGAAGCAACAAAATGGTATACTTAGGAAGCAAACAAGGATCAAAAGCTTATAGATTGTTTGATCCAACAACACAAAGAATATGTGTTAGTAGAGATGTGAAGTTTAAGGAGGATGAAGCATGGGATGGAAGGATTACGGATGAACACACCAATGATGAACCCGAATGGTTTTACGTCAAAGTCGAAAACCTTGAAGCCACAAATGAACATCAGGAAAACGAAAACCAACCAGATGAAGAAGACAATGATATCCCTGCAAATGATGATCATGAATATGAAACATCAACAACTGACTCACCCTCACAATCACAAACACTTCGCACACCATCGACAATTTCATCAAGAATAAATACTCAATTTACACCAACTACCTCAAGACATTCAACCAATCAAAGTAACTCAACTACAACCCGGAATTCACATCCAGACTTTGATCACACACCATTACAAGGTTTTAGAACGTTGAATGATTTATATGAAAAAACCGAGGAAGTTTTACCCGAGCATTTATTACTAGCTGAAGATGAACCTAAGAATTACAAGGAAGCATCGAACGATCAAAAATGGATTGAAGCAATGAAGGTCGAATTAGATTCCATTAATAGAAACAATACATGGGAACTAACCACTCTACCAAAAGGACATAAAGCCATTGGATTAAAGTGGGTATTCAAGACCAAGAAAGATGCTAATGAAAATATAGTCAAGCATAAGGCAAGACTAGTAGCAAAAGGCTACATACAAGAGCATGGCATAGACTTTGAAGAAGTCTTTGCACCTGTAGCAAGAATGGAAACAGTCCGATTACTATTAGCCATAGCTGCTAATAACAAATGGGAAGTACATCACCTAGATGTCAAATCTGCATTTCTGCATGGAGACTTAAAAGAAGAAGTGTATGTTACACAACCCGAAGGATTTATAAAAGATAATGGAAAAGTCTACAGATTGATAAAAGATCTATACGGTTTAAGACAAGCACCACGTGCATGGAACATAAAGTTAGACAATACCTTGAAGTCCTTAGATTTCAAGAAGGGCGCTTTAGAACAAGCTGTCTACACGAAGCAATCAAAAGACTCAATACTTCTAGTAGGAGTCTATGTGGATGATTTAATCATCACTGGCACACCAAAGAAAGAAATAGACAAGTTCAAAGCTCAAATGGAAGAAAAATTCGAGATGAGTGACCTAGGATTACTATCCTACTACTTAGGAATTGAAGTTACAAGCTGGAGGTGACATATCAATAAAACAATCCGCTTACGCAAGCAAGATCCTAAAGGAAGTTGGAATGCTAGACTACAACCAAACTTTAATACCTATGGATCCAGAAACAAGACTAATAAAGAACACTGAAGAAAAAACGGTCAACTCAACTGAATATAGAAGCTTGATTGGATGCTTACGATATTTGCTACATACAAGACCGACTTAAGTTATTCCGTTGGATTACTTAGTCGTTTTATGCAAGAACCGAAGGAACAACACATGAAAGCTATAACGCAAGTACTACGCTATGTTAAAGGAACAAAAGACTATGGAATCACCTACAAGCATAACGGAAGAAAACAGATACAAGGCTATAGTGACAGCAGCTACGGAGTCAACACTCAAGAAGGCAAAGGCACAACTGGAATTATCTTCTACTACGGTGAATCACCAATCAGCTGGAGTACACAAAAGAAAACCACGGTAGCTTTATCATCATGTGAGTCCGAATTCATTGCAGGCAGCAGAAAGAACACAAGCATTATGGTTCAAGAGATTACTTAGCAAGCTTACACACACGCAAGAAGAAAAGGTTACAATACTGGTCGACAACAAGTCTGCCGTCGAACTAATGAAGAATTCCGTATTTCACGGAAGAAGTAAGCACATTGATATAAAATACCACTTTATAAGAGAATGCGTCGAAAGAGAAGACCAACAAGTCGAATTCATAAGTGGAGAATTTCAGAAGGCTAACATACTGACAAAGGCATTACCGAAGATCAAATTCCTCACAATGAGACAACTAATTGGAGTCAAAGATCTGAAACAAGACGATTGTGATTAAGGGGGAGAATATTGGTTTAATCACCATCGACCCATATTAACCCATCACAACCCACTATGACCCGGTCAACGAAAGTCAACCAAACGAAAGTCAACATAAGCAGTTATAAAAACAGTTACATAGCAGTTATGAAATATTTATAACTGCTACATTCCCTGAACCAACACAATGGTTCATTTGTACCCTTTCATTCAGTATATATACTCTTAGAATTCTTATGTAAAACATGATGACAGATTAATACAAAACATATTTACATTTTCATTAATCCCTGCATATTATTTGGTACACTTGTGATTTAACGTTAAGACCATAGATCCCGTTTAAAGGCCAACAATGTTAACAAGATTATAGTAGTAGTCATGAATTTGGACCCAATGAGAATATAATTTGGCATGCATGGTCTATTATGTAGTAACACAAATAAAGTAATAATCAAGACTCTTGGTAAATGCATAGTTACACCTATTTGTCATGGGTCAAAGTCAAGCTTAACTTTCTTAGCAAGTTTTGTGGGACCTATTTGATTTGTATTTTGGAGTATCGTATGGAACACTGCATGACTGCAATGCTACATGTTCATTTGGATGGTTAATACTTAATAATCAACATTAGTTGATATTAGTAATTAGTGTATGATTATGTATCTGACACAATTAAATATTGTCATTAATATATGATACATGGGGTTACACGTAATAACGTGAGACTACATATTTATATATTTAACGTAAATATATAAGTGATCTAATTATACGATAATTCATTAGGCTTAATTGGTTGGACTAATTAATAATATGGAAATGGGATGGAGGTCCAGAGGGGCAAACCCCTCTTGGGCTTGAGGTGCTACTAAACTTCATAGAGGTGTCGGGCTTGGGCCTTGTTTGGTTTCTTGCTGTAAAAAAATAAATGTTTCAACTTGGTAATTAGAGCATCTGCAATGCAAGGGTTTATAGATGACTTTTTACCATTTAGAAAAGCTTTTAGAAGACTTTTACCATTGCAACAAAAGCTTTACAAACAACTTTTTGGAGAAAGACTTAGCCATACACCAAGCGGTTAATAGAAAATCAACAAGCTATTTTCATTAATTATATACTTTTTGAGTTTTCATTTTATACCCCTCAAAGAAACATATTTGTAACACTTATTACCCTAGTGAGTTTGCTTTTAAGTTATATTTGTTTCATGCTTGTATATATATTACATCATGGTGCTTGCATAAATACGAAGGCATCATTCATACATATATATATATATATATATATATATATATATATATATACACACATCCTCTTATCCTGCATAATTTTATACACCCTTATTATATGTGGCGACGACATCGAACAATTTTTAGCACAAGCAAATGAATTTATCATCGAGGAATTAAATGACGATACCTATGTTTTAGACACATTATGTTTTAGTCATTTGAATTCATTATATCTGGATTTGTTAGTAATCTCTGAATGAATCTCCTCCAGTATACAAGACCGAATAATAGCTATACAAAATACAGTGCAATAAAAGTAAATGAGTAATTACACATTCACAATCAAGGGAATCTTGTAAAAACATAAATACATAAGGATAGTTTGTACAAAATGTTTGTGAAAAGCTTTTGAAAAGCTTTGTTGCATTGGAGAGGTTTTATGGAAATGACTTTTTGAAAGGCAAAACTTATTGAAACATTAATGAGATATTGATATTTATGAGGCAAAAAATCATTAAAGACTTTTACCATTGCAGATGCTCTTATCTTATTATATTTATGGGTAATATTATATTTTTAATATGGTGGTTATCCATTAGCTAGACAAAAAATATAAGTTGATAATTGTCATTTAAAAAGGAATTGTGATCACACCAAAACCCTAGAAACCCTCTCCTCCCCTCTCCCTCTGCTCGTCGTTAATTTGATATGTGTGTTGATGCTGCTTGGATCAACCGCTAGCACGCTGATGTAGTTGCTTGAGTGTTAGCGTGCATTAGCCGTGAAAAGATCTTACCTTCGGATCTTTCATAAGTCATAGTTGATCTCACACTTAAACAAAATATGAGATACTTGTTTATTTGTTTTTATGATTAGTCATGTTATCTTATATGGATCAATGTGATCGAGAACACATAAAAGAGTTTGTTCTTCTGCTACTTATTGTTTATTCTGATTTGTCTTTAATAGTTAAAGTTAATTTTATAAAATTGTCCTATGTGTTTTCCTACAGTAGTATCATAGCCACTTATACGTGTTTTTATCAGTGTTTTGTTTTAAATGCGAGTTTTATGGTCAAGTGGTCAGATTTGAATCCGGAAGGATTATTGGTATAGTGTTTGTTATACAAACAAAGATCTGTCGTTTTGGCGCATAAATAAGTATTGTAAAACTTATAACCTTTCATGTTTATTATGATATGTGTTTATTTGATAGATTTGTGTATACATGGTTATAATAGTAGATGGAAAATTGAATATTGTATTTAATTATTGATATTGGCTTGTTAAACTAAGTGTCTAAATTTTCTGCATATCTCATGATCAACCTCATGCAAAGTTTATCATGAGCAAGCCAATGGCTGTTTGATAATTTTTATTATTTGAGGTATTCAGAGGGTATGTATATGACACAATACAGGAAAATAAAGAACAGTAATTGCGAAACACGTAAAGACTTTTTATTAAAAAACTTAACTCAAAACTTTAATCGATACAAAGGTAATTCCCTACCCTCCACGGTATATATAGACTAACCTATTCTCGTTAGACTAAAACTAGGATTACACTAAACATATCCTAAATAGATAAATACTAAACTATAACAGGGGAACTTGGACGAGTTGGACTAGCACTCCGACTATTATTCCAAAAACCTGATAACACGCCTTAAGCCACACCAGACATCAACTCCTTTTATTACAACTACTGAATCTGGCACACGCCTCAGTCACAACCAAACTCAGGAATTCGCCAACATTATTGTCGCGTATAGCTCGTAATGCCCATAGCCGTTTGCCATGGTTCAATTATTTGATAATTTTATTTTACACCTTGGTTAAGGCGTTTAGGATTTCTCGGCCTTGATGCCAAGGTGTAATTTAATTCAGTTTTGTATTTTATTTATTTCAATTGTAAGTATTAGAATAGGATTGTGCTTCTCAATTTTAATAAATGTAACAAGACGGAGCTCAAGATTGGATGCTTGAAGACTGGCGATCGGCTGAAAGCTCTAGTTAATCGAGTGCTAGGATCATGGATTAAGTTGGAGCAAAGGAGTAACCCTAGAATAACCATTGTGCTCGTGTTGGCTCACGAATACAATATAGTATTTTGGGCTAGGCTATACATATGTATGTTTGCATGAATGTGTTTATTTTATTGCATGGTATGATTGTTGCACGACAAACATTATTTTTGAGTTTAAGGTTAAAATGGTTTTAAAGGTTAAGCGCCGAAAATGTTTTTAAATGGTTTAAAACTGTAAAATGGTTTTTACAAAATTTCATCATAAGTAATATGCATGTATTTACTTAGGTGCCGTTTGGTTGAGGGGGGTAGGGATAAAATATGGACATCATGGTAAATATGAAGTGTTTGGTTGCAATTTGTGGGACCCAAATATTGGATTCAAAGAAAATACTCGGGCATGTAGTAATACTTACCTAGGAGGTGGGTTTTTGAAGTGGAATATGTTTTTGGTGGGCCACGTATTTGTCATTTAGTAGGTTTTTTTTCTGCTTTCTTCATAAATTGACCACTATATTCATAGTACTATTTTTTATATTATAGTAATAATAATGTTAAAATCCATTCCTAATTACTCCCTCCGTCTCAATTTAATTGTCAGGAGAGAGAAATCACAAAGTTTAATAAAAGTGGGGCGACTTTAATTTTCAACCACATGAATAGAATATTCCCTCTTTAGATTCTCTAGTTTTTACTAAAAAAGAAAAACGGACAATTTTTTTGAGACATCCAAAAATAGAAATATGGACAATTAAATTGATACGGAAGGAGTATATTTTAGTAAACAAACATCATTTTGCATTTCTTTCCTATATTAAATCCAAATCCTAATTCAAATTCAAATTTTAATTCAAATCCTAAACCCATCTACAAACCAAACGGGCCCTTATGATGCGCAGTTTTCTATTGTTATAGAAAAGACGCAATTAAAGAATGGAACATAATAATATGTGGATTGACCATGACAAATTGACAATGTCAGAGATTTAAATTCTAGCATGAAGAATGAATTAAATGGTTATCACTCTGATATGTAGGCAACTCATTGTCATGTCATATGGTAACACAAGTTCGTTCCATAGAATGACAAAAGACATTTACATTGTTAAAATTTTCTAATCTTTAACGAGGAAGAAGTTGGGAGATGGTTTGAATATTAACAGAACACATTTCTTCCATCATTGCACCTTTCTTTTCGTCTTCATCCTTATTTGTTGAGAAAGCAGGTCGTTTAGGTATAGGCACGCCAAGATATTCGTTTCTTAACATGGCTGAAACCTCCAACATCGATGGTCTATGTATCCACTTTTCTTCGACACATAGCAGGCCAACGTGCATGCATCGTATTAGCTTGTATGTTGAAGATGTGTCATCCAACGAAGGATCTATGAACTCCATGGCACTACCTTCTTTCCACATAACATATGCCTGAAATTGTTCATTGTTAAAGTCAAGCATCATTCTGCAAAATTATTTTAACAAGATACGAGTAAAAGACTAAAAGTAACTTACATATTCTAGGAGACTTAGGTTTTGTTGTGGTCCATACACATGATGGTTCTTCTTTCCACGATGATTTGCAGAAGAACCCCTCGCTATAGACATCATATTTTCTTGAGTATGTACCTTTTTTATATACTGTGAGGAACATATCCTCACGCATTGCACTGTAAATAATGTTAAGTCCCAAACGTATCATGTTCAGTCTGAATCTATTAGCACATATGAAAACCAAAATTTGTGAAGATGCTATTACAAAGTAATACCAAGTTTTGTGCATACTTACTGTTTAGTTTATGATATATAAAATAAAATAAAACATAAAGACATCAAGAGTACACAGCGGAAGACTTAAGATCATAACAAATAAATTAATTAACTGAAAGTATGCGTAACGTACCTCTTGCGAATATCAAATCACTCGAGCAAAGCAAAACCACCCTCGAGCAAAGCAAACCAAAGAAGTACTTATTGGTGTAAGAATAATGTCTTACAACCACGTTCTTGTACACACGAATTAACCAAACGAATCAAGCGATTGCTAGATCTAACACAAGCCCTCAGATATGAAAACAAAACCAACTCCCTAACAAATGGGGTGTTCGCCAAGCTATGCAAAGAAAGAGAAGAGAGGAGATCTAGGGTTAATTCAATGCACAAGGTGTGAATGAAACCCTAGACCCTAGCCCTCCTTATATACTAGTAGGTAAACTTAGAGGACAAGTTGGGGAATGGAGGCCTTTGAGAAGTTTCCTATGGCCGCCACCAAGAGGAGCCCAAAGCCCATTCCATAACTTTCCCAAGTTTCCATTTCTAGTCCTTCTTCTTCCATTTTAACGGTCGTTAGTCATTTTTCCGTTAAATACATAACGATCGTTAACCAGACTTAATGTGTAATAATTAATCGTAAACATAAACATTAATTATTAACTTTAATTCTCATTCGCTAATGTGTAACTCCGTGGTCACGAGTTCAATCCGACATTCACATGTTTGTAAATATATACATTTCCAACAACTCCCACTTGGATATGTTTACAAAACGTGAAATGACATTGGTTAGCGTCTAGCAACACGCCAATGCCCCGGTACCTAACTCGTGTATGGTCTTCTGAGAGAAAACCAAGTTTTGACGATTCATCATCATATTCATCCTTTTGTTTCTAATACCATGTTAATAAGAATATGGATCTCACTCATTTCTTAATAACTATTCTGTTTCTCGCTTTATGATTTATTAAGATTACCAATTCTTCAATGTAAGACCTTGGGTATGGCCATACAAACATCTTAACAATCCTACGAGGGGCCCAAGTAGTATTAAACTTCAAAATGAATTTGAAGGAAACAAATCCCATTTTGACTACAAGCATGATTCATAAATTTCGCAACACTTCTGAAAACAACCCTTATAACTACCGCCACGTGTAGCGTAGATTGCTTCACAACAATGCACTACATCCATGACATATCTCTTGTATCTCAAGTCAGAGGATAAATATCCATGATATACTTAATGACAAAGATCCATAAAGTATCATCATGTGAGTGGGATAAGTCCTATATTCAATACATTGAATATCATCTGAAATTAGTCATGCTACGCATCAATATACTTTCAAGTATATTCTAACTAATACTCAGATTTGTCTTAATTCAATATCATTCCCATGTTATTGATTGACAATGGACTCTTTAGAATAACTTAAGTTATTCAAGGATTTAAACATGTAAATATAGGACAACATTATAATAAATGAATAATAAACATAACAAAAATACTTTATTTCATTTCAATAATAATGTTTACAATATCCTTTTATCTAAAATACTTAGTCACGGATGGGCATGAAACTACTAGCTAAACTAAGTCCAAACTTATCGACAAATGATTAAGTTTTTCACCGTGCAAGGCCTTCGCTAACTGGATCCGCTAGGTTATCATCTCGTGTGAACTTTGAGCAAATCAATTTCACCTATCTCGACTTGCTCTCGAACATAGTGATATTGTCTAGGATAGTGTCTGGTGCCCTTCATGACTCCAGTTTCATGGGCAAAAGTAATTGCAGCTGAATTGTCACAATATACTTTAATAGGATGTTCAATCGACAGCATAACACCAAGCCCCGAAACAAACTTCCTTATCCAAACAAATTCCATGGCGCCTCGACGCCGCTATGTACTCACTTCTCAGAAGCGTATATCGCAAGTGTTGTTCCGCTTTCTTACTCTTCCAATCCACAAGACCTCCATTGATGACAAAATGTAACCCGCTTTGAGACTTCAGATCATCTTTGTCACACTTCCAGATGCATCGCAGTAACTCGTAATGCATGCTTCGCTTCGATTTCCTCCATACACTCTGAACATATCTCTTGTAGCCCTAAGGTACTTGAGAATATGCTTAACAGCCGTCCAGTGAATTTCACCCGGATTCTTTGATACCGACCGTCAAGTTTTGAGCAAACGCCACATCGAGCCTTGTGCATCGCACCGCATACATGATAGATCCTACAGCCGAAGCATAAGGAACTTTCTTCATACGCACCACCTCTGCAGGTGTTGAAGCACAGCCTTGGCCGCTCAAACCATGATTTACTTGCATTGGCAAAAATCCCTTCTTGGAATTTTGCATATTGAATCTCTTCAATATTTTGTCAATGTAAGCACTTTGGCTTAAACCAATTAGCGCCTTGATCTATCCCGTAGATCTTGATTCCAAGGATGTATGTCGCTCCCTAAGTCCTTCATTTGAAAAACATTTACCAAGATAGGTTTTCACCTCATTTAGACTTGGTATATGATTTCCTATGATTAATATGTCATCGACATACAGAACAAGGAAAGTAACATGACTCCCACTAGCTTTGTGATATACACATGGCTCATCAAGATTCTGAGTAAATCCAAAACCTTTGATTTCTCCATCTAATCTTTTATTCCATTGCCTTGATGCTTGCTTCAGTCCATAAATGGACCTCTTAAGCTTGCATACACGGTTAGGAAACAATGGATTCACAAACCCTTCCGGCTGAGCCATATAGATGTCTTCATCTAGACGACCATTCAAAAAAGCGGTTTTGACATCCATTTGCCAAATCTCATAGTCATAGTGTGCAGCTATAGCTATGAGAATCCTAATAGCTCTTATGTCCACTACAGAAGAGAATGTCTCCTCGTAGTCAACGCCATAGGTTTGAGTAAAACCTTTAGCCACCAGACGAGCCTTGTAGGTGTGTACATTGCCATCCATGTCAGTTTTCTTTTTGAAGATCCACTTACTCCCAACGACCTTAGCCTTGGGAGGAAGGTCAACTTCAATCCAAACATCATTATCTTTCATGGATTGCATTTCCCCATTCATAGCAATCTGCCATTTATCCTTCTCGATCACCATGGCGTTCCTTATAGTTGGCGTTCATTAAGATCCCCAACCATATTTTCCTCCACCTCTACGTTAAGACATAGACGGTCAGTGCACGTGATAGTCCTTTCACTACGAATGGGAACAACTTCGGAGGAGCACCTAAGCTTTCGTGTTCTTCTTGAAGTTGGCTAGTATTTTCGTAAGGTGTTGTATCTTCTTGATCATATTCCAGATCATATACTCTCCCACCGAGTTCTTGAGATATGAGATTCCTTTCAAGGAAATCTCCATACCTAGCCACAAAGACTTTATTCTCAACTGGGTAGTAAAAGTAGTAACCCATAGTTTCCTTAGGGTATCCTACAAAGATACACTTAACAGGTGATCTGGCTTGAGCTTATCAGGTGTGTCACGTTTAACAAACGCTTCACATCCCCAGACCTTTAAATAAGAAAAGTTGGGAGCTTTTCCAGTCCATATTTCATATGGAGTTTTAACAACCTTCTTAGTTGGAACCATATTCAAAATGCGAATAGCAGTTTCAAGGGCATAATCCCAAAAAGTAAAAGGTAGAGTCGTAAGTTCAAACATTGATCGTACCATGTCAAGTAAGGTACGATTTCTCCTTTCAGATACACCATTTTGTTGTGGAGTATAAGGAGATGTGAGTCAGCCGGATAATTCCACACTCAGCTTAGTAATCTTTGAACTCTTGACTTACATACTCACCACCTCTATCGGATCGAAGAGCTTTAATCTTCTTTCCAAGTTGTAATTCTACTTCACTTTTGAAAACCTTAAATGTTTCAAAGACTTCATGTTTATGTTTAAGTAAATAAACATAACCATAACGACCGAAATCATCCGTAAGGTTAAGAAGTAGACAAGACCACGTTTGACACATGTCTAAGTGGACCACACACATCGCTGTTTATTAATCCAAGTAGATCGAAGCCCTTTCCACTTGTGGTGAAAAGGTTTCCTTGTCATCTTCCCAGCAATGCAAGATTCGCATTTGTCAAATGATTCATCATTGACCGCTTTGTAAAGCCCATCGTGTTACAGCTTTTCCATGCGTTTCTTGCCAATATGGGCAAGGCGACAATGCCAAAGATAAGAAGAGTCACAGTTCAACTTGCTCTTCTTATTGCTAATGCTATACAACGAATTATTTCCATTGGATATACAACCATCCATATCAATTTCAAACACACCAAGCATAGGAATTGCATTAAAGTAAAAACATTATTTAAAGAAACTGAAATTCCATAACTTGTAAAAGTGTGCACAAAACCAATATCTTTTAACAAAGAAACTGAAATGACACCCCTAACAATGGAGGGTGCATAATGACAATTATTTAGTTCTAAAATTAAGCCCGAAGGCAACACTAAATCAAAAGTCCCTATGGCTTCGACAAATGCACGCTTCCATTTCCAACGCACAAGTATCTCTCTCCACAGTCAGCCTTCTTCGCCTCTAAGTCCTTGCGATGTATTACAGATGTGAGTACCACATCCCGTATCATATATCCGTGAATTTAACTTATGAGGAAAAGAAAATAATTCAAACATAAAAATACCTGATGAGCTAGGCACCATCTTATTTTTATTCTGAAGGCACTCATTCAGATAAACCGACAGCTTCCGCTTCCAGTGACTCGGTGAGTTGCAGTGGTGGCAAGACAAATCCTTCTTAGGATTCTCCTTTTTCTTTCCGTGGTTCTTCTTAGGAGCTGGGATGACAACTTGTTTCCCCTTTCCTTTCCTTTCCCTTTCTTATCTGCTTAAGGCTTAGGCTTATTCACCCTACCACCCTGTATAGCAGTACAGCAGGTGTATGAGCCTTCTTTGGCAATCTCTTCTCGTAGTCTACAAGCATTGCATGTAACTCATTCACGCCTTCCCCGCAATGCATGTTAAAATTTCGAACAAAATCACCAAATCGTTCCTGATTAAGGGAGTGATTGATGAGGCCGACACATACATCATTCGAGTAACCACAACCGAGCTTCTCCAATTGGTCCAAGTGATGTTTCATCTCAAGGACGTGGTCGGAGACAGATTTGCCAACCTCTTGCTTGCAACTATGAACCTTTTCAATAAGTTCATACAGTTCAGCTGCCGGTGGCTTCTCAAACATACGCTTGAGTTCATCTAGCATGCTCATAGGCGGATAGTGCTCAAATTGTTTTTGCAATTGAGCAGACATCCCCGAAAGCATTAGACACGCCACATCATTATGCTTCTCATATTCAACACGATATGCCTCTAATTCAAGAGCAGTTGCCGTGTTGGGAGGAGCTTCAGGCAGAGGTGTAGTCAAAATTTCAACCCTTTTGGCAACACGAAGGATGATCCTAAGTGAACGATGCCAATCATTGAAATTAGGCCATCAGCTTGTCCCTTCCAATCATATCTTTGAAAGCGGCACTCAGAAGCTCATAGTGTTATCGATTGAGCCATCTACAGAAAAAGTTCAAAAAAACCATCATTAGTATTTTGATAATTTTCCTTTTCAATAAACAATTAAATACCCAAGGTTCATATTCATATAACCAATTAATATTTATTGAAAACTAGGATCCAAATTGTCATAATCTCATCACATCAGTTGATCTGTTAGTGATGAACCTTATACAAAATGGTAGAGCATTTGCTCAATTGCCAATTTCAATTGCAATTCCTAGATTTATGGGATTTACATATAGCCAATATCAATCGCCATGTAAACATGTTTTATCCCATCTTATGCCTTGAGTTTTCGCCACCGCCTAACTCAAATTAAGTTGTCCAACTTAAGAAACTGCAAAATCGTCCATGCCCGTTCTCACGACACGTGGACATTTTACCCTTTGATTAAGATCTAAATCACGTTCTCACGCAAATAGAAAGTAATCTTAGGTGTTTCCGTTTCGTTGGATGGCATATAACTTAAATTTAAAGGGTAATAGTTTTGATGTTAAATCAAATATGTACAAAGATGTCATGCATTCATCTTTGTAGCATAGTTTTATTAAAACATTTATATCTTGTTTTAATGTTTAAGCTTTTCATCATCAAACTTTAATTGAGGTATTGGGTTCACCAATCAAGGAATTAGTGTTAATTATCATCCATTATACCGTACTTTTGCATAAGTGTAAACACTTAGTGTTTCGGATAATTACCACCTAAGTGGCGCATGGAATCAATACTAATTCGCCCTTAAGATGAGCTTGCACATTTAATGACTTACTAAGTAGCTCCACTCGAACTTACAGGGGGCAGAGGACTGTGCACGCTAAAGCACAACCTTAGACATCCATTCAGGTGACTGTGCACTTCTTTAAACCCCTTTTATTAGTTCATTCTCATGGGTGAGCCGTTCAAACCATTTGTACCAAAGTCATCAATCAATTAAACGATTATGATTACTATTCTTAAAATACATGTTTCACCATTGTTTAGGTCAGTTTATTTTTCTTGTAAAAATACCCTTGTTACAAAATACAAACAAGCAAGTATTTGAAAAAATAAACAAATAAACAATGAATACATAACAAATACAAGTCATGTATATCAAATAGCCACATGCAAACGGTTTTGATAAATCTTATTAATAACCATTTTATTAATGTCAATATGCATATATTTAATTAAGACTTTCACCCGCTTTCATCTATGTACAAGGTGAACCACATGCATCGATTCATCGACATGTAAGTCAAAACTAAATATATACCACATAGCACATAACTGATTAAATAATAACAATTGAGGTCTTCCCCAATTTAAAATCTATCAATATTTAATGTATATCACTTAAAACATGAAAGACATACAATAAACAGATCCATGATAAAACATGCAGGTAATAATCATGGATATAAATTACACTTAACAATTAATGCAATTATCAAAGTTACGCATATACACATAAAGTTGCATGCATCTTAGGGTTTCTAATCCAATTAAAACAATAGTTTACAAAACCCTAATTAGGGCACCAAAAAACCCCTCAAAATTAGGTTTTAGGTTTTGCAAACCCTAGATCTAAGCATACAAATAATAACACATTCATGTTTATTTTAATTATGTGTTTCAGTAATTAATTACTTGTTATACAAGGCTCGTGATGCCACCGCTTAGTTTATGATATATAAAATAAAATAAAACATAAAGACATCAAGAGTACACAGCGGAAGACTTAAGATCATAACAAATAAATTAATTAACTGAAAGTATGCGAACGTACCTCTTGAATATCAAATCACTCGAGCAAAGCAAAACCACCCTCGAGCAAAGCAAACCAAAGAAGTACTTATTGGTGTAAGAATAATGTCTTACAACCACGTTCTTGTACACACGAATTAACCAAACGAATCAAGCGATTGCTAGATCTAACACAAGCCCTCGTATATGCAAAACAAAACCGAACTCCCTAACAAATGGGGTGTTCGGCCAAGCTATGCAAAAGAAAGAGAAGAGAGGAGATCTAGGGTTAATTCAATGCACAAGGTGTTAATGAAACCCTAGACCCTACCCCTCCTTATATACTAGTAGGTAAAACTTAGAGGACAAGTTAGGGGAATGGAGGCCTTGGAGAAGCCTATGGCTGCCACCAAGAGGAGCCCAAAGCCCATTCCATAACTTTCCCAAGTTTCCATTTCTAGTCCTTCTCTTTTCCATTTTAACGGTCGTTAGTCATTTTTCCGTTAAATACATAACGATCGTTAACCGGACTTAATGTGTAATAATTAATCGTAAACATAAACATTAATTATTAACTTTAATTCTCATTCGCTAATGTGTGCAATCCCGTGGTCACGAGTTCGAATCCGGACATTCACATGTTTGTAAATATATACATTTCCAACACTTACTAGGTTCCAACAATGCGGTCTGTACTCGCTTCGGTTTCATTGTCTTGAAAGCTTTTTGCTATCCCAAAATCTGATATTCTTGGCTTCATATGCGCATCAAGTAAAATGTTGCTTGCTTTCAAGTCTCTGTGAACTATCGTTAATCTCGAGTACTCCTGGAGATAAAGGAGTCCTTGGATTATCCCTTCTATTATCTCCACCCATTTTTCCCAGTTCAACATAGACCTTCGGATTGGATCTACACATGCCAATTTATGTTATTACTTTATTAGAGAATTTGAAGAAGAAAAAGCTCGATATGTGTATATAATTGACTGCTCACCAAAGAGGTAAAAGTCTAAGCTTTTGTTTGGCATGTACTCATAAATTAACATCTTTTCTTCCTTTTCGGTGCAAAACCCAAAGAGTTTGACTAAACTGACGTGTTGTAATTTTGCTGCAAACGTGACCTCGTTCTTGAACTCCTCGAGCCCTTGTTTAGAACTGTGCGAGAGTCTTTTGACTGCTATTTCTTGTCCATTTGATAATTTCCCCTGGTGAAAATAAAATGATGCTTAGCCGCAAGACAGGTAATTAATATGCATAAATTCCTCTTTAAGTGTAGCTTTATGTACACAGAATAAAAGATGATAATATTAATACCTTGTAAACAGGTCCATATCCACCCTCGCCAAGCTTATTTTCTTCCGAAAAACAATTTGTAGCTTCACTTATGTCATCAAAGTTGATTACTTGCTGGTTATGATCCGAAGATTTGCGTCTACTCATCATCTTTTTCACTATTTAAGCAAATTGAAAATTTTTAGCGTCATTTTTGCACGTTGCAAGATTTTTGTCATTGCGACTAAATTATAGTCATAGTATTATAAACAGAGAAATATGAGTTGACTTTTGAGGTCAAATAGAAAAATTACATATTGATGTCGATCATCCTACCTTCTGAATAAATAGTTGTTAGCTACATTACCTCCTTACTAAGAAAATCTCAAAATTCATGATGGTGTCATATTGTCATTGGCAATTTGACCCACAATAGTCAGATTTATCTATTCTTTTTGAAACTAAAATGTAAAAGGCATACCTTTTGCTATAATCACTCTTCTTCTTCGGTAACAGATTATGCAGCCTAGTAGCAGTATAACTGAAGTGATAGTGGGCAAGGTAATCGCCAACAATATCTCGTGATAGCCGAGTTTATCTTTTTCTTGAGCTGCAAAATTTTTATATTATATAACCACGCTCTTACCAAACTAAATATATAATATATTGCACAAAATTAAACTAAAGTTTGTTACCCTTTTACTTACCAGCAGCTTTCGAGAGTTCCCAGTTGTGGTCGTTAGGGACCTGCCACACATTATAACCAAGAAGCCCCTTTTCTTTTGCATATGCAACTTTAGCTCTTATAGCTTCAACGTCATCAAATCCTACCCATAACGAACCAAAAGTGAAATAATGTATCACATAAGTTGAGTTGTACACAGGATCAATCTTGTAACTTCTCAGGTAATTCCTGATATAATCATAGCTCAGCGAACCTTCTCCCATAATAGACCCACTTTTTGCCGGTGCACCAATGCCATTATCATTATGGTCCAGAAGGGTCCATCCATACCCATGGTATGCTAAGCCCAGCACCATCTTATTAGCCGGTAATCCCCTTTTTACCCATTCATTTATACCATAATCTGTATTGACCCGACTAGATGGATCATATAGAGCTGTGTGGGCAGCTGTGAAATTGTACGTGAATTTATCCGTGAAACGTGTATGATAATCATATGATCTAAGACTCACCCAGTCAAAGTTCCTTCGTATTGAGTCAACCGGGTAACTTAATGAGTCTAGTTCAGGCACATAATAACCAGCCATAGTCAAGATCAGTTTCTGTTGTTCTTTTTTACTTTCTTTCAATTCAGAATCTATAGCAACTCGCCAGTCGTCAAATAAAGTCCCTATGTTTGTCATATTTCCTGAGGTATTCAATAAAGAAGTGACATGAAGATCAAATCCTTCAAACCCATAAAACCTCGCGATTCTTATTGAAGACTCTATAAAACTCTTTCTAAAAGCGGAGTTTTCGGCCATTTTAAAAAAGTTCGAGGAATTTTCATAGTCTCCAGGCCTACCATTTTCTGTCCATATCGACAAAAGTGGGCTAACCGTTGGGTTGTTTCTTTTGACAGTGGATGCAAATGTGGATATATATGATTCATCTGAGTGAAACAAAAAGAGCTCATGGTTAGAAGTGTTTATGTAGGCAAAAGCACATATGAGATGAGTGAAAAGACGCGAGTTTATATTTGGAATAGGGAACGAGCTACCGGTGAACCAGTAACCGGCTTTGATCCATGTTTGTTGTGATGTCGAAGTGCTAAAACGTAAAGAGAGTAATGTTAAGAAGAGTATAGTAGTCATGAATATTGACCAAATGAGTATACAATTTGGTATGCATGGTCTATTATTTATATGTAACACAAAATAATAAAGACGACTCTTGGTAATTGCATAGGTGTACACCTATTTGTCATGGTCAAAGTCAAGCTTAACTTTCTTAGCAAGTGTTGTGGGACCAAATTGAGATGTTAAGTTCATATTTGTTACTTATTTGTAGGTTGGAGTGTCGTTTGGAACACTACAATATTGCATGTTTATTTAGATGGTCAATACTCAATGATCACATTAGTATCACGTGTTATGCCATTGATGTATTAGAGAGCATAGTGCAATTTCGGATAACAGGTATAGGTGCCAAAAGAAACCCACTCCGGCTAAATTCTTGTTTCGCTTTGAATGCGGTATTTTTTGGGTTACTTGCAACTGTAAATGACTTGACAAAAGAAACCCACTCAAGGTAAATTCCGTCATATAGATAATACCCTTGCTTAAATTTACACCCATATACTTCAAACTCAACCTCAGGGGCGATGTCATCAAGCATGTCGTCGAATAACGGAGAATTATTTAAAACCGTAAGATCGTTATTCACACCCGCTACCCCAAAAAATGCATGCCAAATCCACAAATCGTATGAAGCACCGGCTTCAAGCATTATAGTTGGATATATTTTATCACCTCTGTGAAATTGGCCTTGCCATTCTTTCGGACAGTTTTTTCATTCCCAGTGCATACAATCGATGCTCCCCAACATTTCCGGAAGCTTATGAACAATGTTATGTGCATTGTATAAGTGACGAATGTCATCCTCATCTGGTTTTCTTAAAAACTCCTTCACATATAGATGGGTTATGCACATAGTAAAAAAATCTAGGCAATCGTGTTCACAGTGTTCACCTATTTGTAAATACTCATCTAATGCATCAGCTACTACCCCGTAAGCCAATTGGCGTAGGGCACATGTCCATTTCATAATCACACTAAAACTCATTACACCCCTACAATCTGGTCGGACTCTAAAGAAATCAAAATGCTTGGGAAGAGGATGATGAGTTTCAATATATGTTTCAATACCTTGTACTATTTGTAAAAATAGTCTACGGCTCATACGAAAGCGACGCCTAAAATTTTTATCCGTATATTTTGGGTTGTCACCAAAATAGTCAGCAAGTAGACGTGCTTCAGCAACTTCATGTTCACGGGGGACGTATCGACACTGGCTTGAAGGACCGGCTTCTTGTTCTTGCAACGATTGCTCTTCCTGAAACTCTTGAATAAACATTTCTAGGTCCGCTAACTCTTCAATGTCACTTTCACCGGAGAAAGATGATTCACTCATGTTTATATACGTAGATTTTATAGTGTGTAAAAGTGTGTTTATTTTGATTGAAATGGTTTAGTATTTATAGGTGGTATAAAGTTTTTTTTTTTTTTTTTTTTTTTTTAGGGGGCAAAACTATCCGTTATAAAACGGATAGAATTGTGGTGTGTCAGATATTTCAGCTCTTCGTGGTGACGAAGAACCGCTCGACGGCGAGCTCTGCCGGTGTGGCGGCGAGTCACGGCGAGCTGCCACGTTGGACGTGTTGGAAAATTTAGTGCACTTGTGGGATTGGTTCACATCTTGTAATGGGTTAGGAGGTACGGAGTGTACACCCATAAGGTCCATGAACACCCTAACTCTAATAGTGGTTTGTATTGGTAGTGCTTGGTGAAAGTATTGTTGTGGTTACCACTGATTATCAGTGTTTCCACTAAAGCAGTACTTCCACAGATCAGATGATTTCCATGAAGTGGTGTTTCATCGAAGTAGTGTTTACAATGATGCGTGGTGTATCCACCAAGCCATAACCACCGATAGCACTATGAAAGTACCGATGATAGTAATGCTTGTAACGGCTTTAACCTATTCAAGTGGCAGTTTAAACTGCATTATGACCACGTTTAATTGGTCATGTAACCACTAACGACTATAATGGGGATAATTATGAGGCTATTAATGGGCCGATTAATACTCATAATTCCATTTGACTAGCTAAGAGTAACCTCCTATAAATAGGATATCTGATTATGCATGAAGGACACACAGAAAACGTAAACACTTATTAGCAAAAGGGTTATAGAATTGTGCCTAATTCTATAATTGCATTTGGTCTTATCCCAAGTAGATATTCGTGATACCCAGGCATTAGGGTCGAATAGTTTACTTTGGAAAGTGATCACACGATTCCAAGTGATATCCGGTAACCACCAAGTGGTATTTGTTACTGCTGACTAGTTCTTGGTTTCTCAGGACTGAACAGTTGCACATTTCTGCTGAAGATTGATTATCTTACCCCTCTGCTGACATAACCGCCAACAATCAAAGTAAACTATTTTGTGATAATCAATGGCAATCACGCAATGAAACACATGGCTTCAAACTTTGCTAAGCCGAAAAGTTTGAAGGGGTGGACTTTAGGAGGTGGCAGAAGAAGATGCATTTCTTGCTGTCAAGCATGAGTGTGGTCTATTGCGACTACTCCTATTCCTGATGATGGTGATGATGCTACTGTGAGCAGATCGAGGAGGAGCAAGTGGGAGAATGATGACTACATATGCAGAGGCTTAATTCTCAATGGTATGTCTGATTCTCTGTTTGATATTTATCAGAACTTTGAATCTTCCAAAGAACTATGAGATTCCTTGGATGCCAAATATATGGCTGAGGATGCATCAAGTAAGAAGTTCCTTGTTAGTAATTTCACAAATTACAAAATGACTGATTCAAGACCAGTTATGGAACAATACAATGAACTTCTTGGAATACTTGGAAGGTTTACACAACACAATATGAACATGGATGAGGCTACTAAAGTCTCTTGTGTCATTGACAAATTACCTCCTTCATGGAAAGATTTCAAGCATACCTTGAAACATATGAAGGAGGAGTTAACTCTTGTTGAGTTGGGCAGTCATCTGCACATTGAGGAATCTCAAGGTGCGGGATAATGACAAGCCAAAGAGTAACAATGTGCTGGACCATCTGTTGTTAATATGGTGGAGCATAACAACTCCACCATGTACAATGACAACAAAGGCAAACGCAAATATCATGACAACACAAGGGCAGATCCTAACAAGAAGGCAACACCTACTTGTTGAAAATGTGGCAAGACTGGTCACATTAAAAGGGACTGCAAAGGTGTTAAAGTTGGTGGTAAAGCCAATGGATCGGGCACTAATGGTTCAGGGAGTGGTGGTTCTTCCAACTCACTAAAAGGTCATAATATGTTTAATAAGTCTTTTCAGATTTATTATGTTACATATGTATTCAATCTTATTATGCATGATGATGATGTTTGCGTGGTGGGTTGACTCTGGTGCAACAGTTCATGTATGTAAAGATAGAAGCTGGTTCAAGACTTATGAGTCACTGAATGATGGTTCTATTCTTCACATGGGAAATGAGTCAAGAGCCTTGGTGCATGGTCGTGGTTGTGTAGATCTTAAGTTTAGTTCTGGAAAGATTGTAACTTTGTTTAATGTTATTCATGTTCCTGATATAAGGAAGAACTTGGTTTCAAGTAGTGTTTTGAATAATCATGGATATAAACAAGTTATTGAATCTGATAAATTTGTGCTTTCTAAGCATGGTGTTTTTATTGGTTTTGGTTATTTATGTAATCAAATGTTTAGGCTTAATGTTACCACTGACAGTGTTATTTCAGCTTTTGTGACCACATATGACCAGACTGACTCTACCCTATGGCATGCTAGACTTGGTCATGTTCACTATAAAAGGATGCAAGATATGTCTAGGGATGGTTTAATCCTTGCTTTTGACATGGACACTGAAAAGTGTAAAACTTGCATGTTGACCAAGATAACCAAGAAACCCTTTCAGTGTGTTAGTCGTGAGACTAAGCTCTTGGAGCTGATACACAGTGACCTCACAGTGATTTGCATGCCACACTCCTTTTTGGGGAATAAGAAGTACTTTGTGACATTTATTGATGATGCTTCTAGGTTTTGTTATGTTTATTTGTTACATACAAAGGATGAAGCATTAGATAAATTCAAAGTGTTTAAAACTGAAGTTGAATTACAACTTGGGTCTTTGATCAAAAGATTAAGGACTGATAGGAGAGGTGAGTACATGGATACTATGTATTTTCAGTCTGTTGGTATAATCCATGAAACGATTGCCCCTTATACTCCTCAAAGAAATGGTATTTCTGAAAGGAAAAACAGGTGCTGAAGGAGATGGTTAATTCTATGTTGTCCATTCCAGATGAGTCAAGGGTTCTAGGGTGAAGCTATGTTGACAGCTTGCTATTTATTAAATAGGGTTCCCAACAAAAGGAACAAGGTTACCCCTTATGAACTCTGGACTAAAAGGAAACCCAACCTGAACTATCTCAGGGTCTGGGGTTGTAGGGCTGTTGTAAGACTCCATGATCCAAAGCAAAAGACTTTAGGTGAAAGAGGCATTGACTGCATCTTTGTTGGATATGCTGAGCATTCCAAGGCTTTTAGGTTCTATGTTATTGAACCTAATGAATTTGTTTCAGTTAACTCAATAATTGAATCAAGGGATGCAAGCTTTGATGAGAATAGATTCTCATCAGTCCCTAGACCAAGTATGAGGATTCCTAATGGAACTCATGACACTGGTGTATCAGAGGTCCCTGATGATGAACCATCAGTGGTCCCTGATGAGGTTGTGGTTCAACAACCTGAACCTGAGCTTAGAAAAAGCAAAAGGATCAGAACTCCAAAGTCATTTGGACCTGAGTTTCAACTATACTTAGTTGAAGGAACAAGGGATGAGGTCTCAGACCAATACTCCTATTGCTTCATTGTTGAGGATGATCCCAAGACATTTGAAGAAGCAATGAAGTCCTAGGATATTGCTTTCAGGAAAGAAGCAATCAATGACGAGATGGATTCCATCATGGGCAACAACACTTGGGTGTTGGTTGATCTACCACCAGGTTGCAAGCCTCTGGGTTGCAAATGGATTTTCAAAAGGAAAATGAAGGTAGATGGAACTATTGAAAAGTTCAAGGCTAGATTAGTTATTCAGGGCTTTAAACAAAAGTCAGGAATAGACTATTTTGATACTTATGCACATGTGGCTCATATCAGTACCATAAGACTGCTGATTGCTATGGCATCTATTCACAATCTGGTTATTCATCAGATGGATGTGAAGACAGCTTTCTTGAATGGTGAATTGGATGAGGAGGTTTATATGAACCAACCTCAAGGCTTTATCATGCCTGGCAATGAAAACAAGGTGTATGGCGATTAAGTCTCTTTATGGACTGAAGCAGTCACCTAAGCAATGGCATCAAAATTTTGATGAAGTGGTTTTGTCTAGTGGTTATGTTCTTAACCAAGTTGACAAATGTGTGTATAGCAAATTTGATGAATCTGGTAAAGGAGTCATCATTTGTATATATGTTGATGACATGTTGATCTTTGGCACTGACCAAAATCAGGTTGACGACAAAGGAATTTTGTCATCAAGGTTCTCCATGAAGGACATGGGGAGGCTGATGTTATCCTTGGTATAAGGATTAAACATGAAAGTAAAAGAATTTCTATCTCTCACTCTCATTATATTGAGAAGGTACTGAGGAAATTCAATTACTTTGATTGTACTCCATTGAGTACACCTATGGATACTTGTGAGAAGCTGATGCCTAATCATGGCAAGGCTGTATCTCAACTTGAGTATTCTAAGGTAATTGGCTGCCTGATGTATGCCATGACTTGTACAAGACCCGATATTGGTTTTGCAGTGGGAAAATTGGCGGTATACTAGTAATCCTAGTGCTCATCACCGGCAAGCAGTTCAAAGGGTACTGAAGTATTTGAAGAGAACTATGGATTATAGTCTCACATATACTGGTTACCCATCAGTGTTGGAAGGTTACACTGATGCAAGTTGGATCAAATAACGAAGACAATTCGTCTAATAGTGGCTGGGTATTCCTACTTGGTGGAGGTGCAATTTCTTGGGCATCCAAGAAGCAAACTTGCATCACCAGTTCAACAATGGAATCTGAATTTGTGGCTTTAGCAGCTGCTGGTAAAGAAGCTGAATGGTTGAAAAACTTGCTTCTTGAGATTCCATTGTGGCCTAAACCTATAGCACCTATTTCTATCCGTTGTGATAGTGCAGCTACATTGGCTAAGGTTTATAGCCAAATGTACAATGGTAAGTCTAGACACTTAGGTGTCAGACATAGCATGATTCGTGAGCTTATCATGAATGGGGTGGTATCTATAGAGTTTGTTAGATCTCAACAGAACTTGGCTGATCACTTGACAAAGGGTTTGGCTAGAGACTTGGTTATAAAGTCTGCTAAAGGGATGGGTTTAAGTCCAACTTAGTCAATGAATGCTAGGACACCCAACTCCCTCCTAAGGAAACTTGGGAGCTGAGTTCAATGTGGAAAGTTGAACATTCAGTGGACTGAGCACATGTTTTATTTACATCCCAAGGTTGTGCTCAGAACCTGTTGAAAGGAGGATGAAGTCTTTACTTCTTAATGGTTAATTTTCTTTGAAAAGTGCTTGGCAGGAGCATGACTAAAGAGGAACCACCTATGTAAATGTTGAAGTTTTGCCACTTCAGGAAGCTTTGGACTTTAGCTTTTACAACATTTATGAATTTGGATATGGACACACGGCTTGTATAGTGTCGAGTCTGATAAGTGTTTGATAACTTGTGTGTATTTTATCTTCAGGTATTCAAATGGGTTGAAGGGTTCAATTCTTAGAACACCGTGATTCTCGAATATTTGAACGTGTAATTTACTAAGATGCAAATTCAATCCTCAGGACATTTTCATTTATGCACATGTTTTGCTTGATGTTTGTTTTCATGCAAAGGAAGTGAACTAAATTTGGGGAGGATTGTTGGAAAATTTAGTGCACTTGTGGGATTGGTTCACATCTTGTAATGGGTTAGGAGGTACGGAGTGTACACCCATAAGGTCCATGAACACCCTGACTCTAATAGTGGTTTGTATTGGTAGTGCTTGGTGAAAGTACTGTTGTGGTTACCACTGATTATCAGTGTTTCCACTGGCGATACTTCCACAGGATCAGTGTTTCTACTGAAGTGGTGTTTCACTGAAGTAGTGTTTACACTGATGCAGTGGTGTATCCACTGAAGCAGTGTAACCACTGATAGCACTATGAAAGTACTGATGATAGTACTGCTTGTAACGGCTTTGACCTATTCAAGTGGCAGTTTAAACTGCATTATGACCACGTTTAATTGGTCATGTAACCACTAACGGCTATAATGGGGATAATTATGAGGCTATTAATGGGCCGATTAATACTCATAATTCCATTTGACTAGCTAAGAGTAACCTCCTATAAATAGGATATATGATTATGCATGAAGGACACACAGAAAACGTAAACACTTATTAGCGAAAGGGTTATAGAATTGTGCCTAATTCTATAACTGCATTTGGTCTTATCCCAAGTAGATATTCGTGATACCCAGGCATTAGGGTCGAATAGTTTACTTTGGAAAGTGATCACACGATTCCAAGTGATATCCGGTAACCACCAAGTGGTATTTGTTACTGCTGACTAGTTCTTGGTTTCTGCTGAACAGTTGCACATTTCTGCTGAAGATTGATTATCTTACCCTGCTGCTGGGACATAACCGCCAACAGGACGACGGCGAGGCACGAAAATACCACACCTTCCCCTCTAACTAGGGCATGCAACCTTATGCAATTTATCTATACAAAACGGGCTAGTTTCGGCCTGACATGTTTCTAGCATGTAAAAGAAAAAAAGAGAAGAAAAATCAACATTTTGCAACTAAAAATAGGCAAATCCAAGAATAGTTTCACTGATTGCTAGATACTGATTACTGACAATGACTCCACATGCATAAAGATCATTACCAAATTGCCTTCTAATATAAGTTCAGTACCAATTCATGGCTATCCTCCCCCTTGTGATCTTATTCATCTTGAACACTTCTAGAGCACAAACATGGATCAAAGCTGGTTACTGGTACACGGGTAGCGAGTTTCCAGTACCAAACATAAACTCAGCTCTGTTCACTCACCTCATCTGTGCTTTTGCATACATCAATCCTTCAACACACGAGCTTTATTTAAAAGATTCGGATGAAACATATGTATCAACATTCGCGTCCACAGTTAAAACAACCAACCCGTCCGTAATACCACTTTTGTCAATATGGACACAGAATGGATATTATGGAAATAACGAAAACTCGTCCAACTTTCTGAAAATGGCTGAGAATCCCTCTTATTGAAAAAGATTCATAGAGTCTTCAATGAAAGTGGCAAGGCTTCACGGATTTAAAGGACTTGATCTTTATGTCACTACTTTGTTAAGTACAAAGGGAAGCATGACCAACTTAAGGCCTTTATTTGACGAGTTGCGCGTTGCTGTGGATACCCAAAACTTGACTTTGACTATGGGGAGTCATTATTCGCCTGAAAACGACAGATTGAGTTACCCGGTTGACTCAGTAGGAAGAAATTTCGACTGGGTACATGTTAGATCATATGACTATTATACATCTTTAAATACTAATATCACGGCTGCACATTCAGCTTTATATGATCCATCTGCTAAAGTCAGTACAGATTATGGTATAAATGAATGGATTAAAAGAGGATTGTCGCCTAGGAAGCTTGTGTTGGGGTTAGCATACCATGGGTATGCGTGGACACTTGTGGATCCGAAAGATAGTGGCATTGGTGCACCGGCTAAAGGTGTGGCTATTACTAGAGATGGGTCAGTGAGCTATGAGTATATAAAGAAGTATATGAGAAGTTATGGGGTTAACTCGGTTTATAATAGCACGTATGTGATAAATTCTTGTGTGATTGGTACATTTTGGATTGGATTTGATGATGTGGAAGCAATTAGAACTAAAGTTGCTTATGCAAAAAAGAAGGGGCTTCTTGGTTATAATGTGTGGCAGGTTCCTAATGACTGCAACTGGGAACTCTCAAAGGCTGCTGCTGGTAAGTGATAGAGGCGGGTCAACTTGACCTGAAACACTTTTTGTCCGGTTTTTGAACATTCTGTTAATAATATTGTTTGATGTATATGATTTACCGAAAAACAAATTATTACAGTAATGACCTTGTCTTTTGAATAACTTACCTTAGTAGGTTATATGCATCAACGATACACTTTGTGCACATACTATGTGAAATATTGCAGCTTGCACGACACACATATATTAGTTATGTGGCTACTGCTATTCATGTGTAATATGAGAAAATGTATCAGTTTTTTCCCGCTGCAATACAATCTGAAAAAGTAGTTTGAAAGTGTTCTATTTACAATGACGAACTTTGCAGCGGAAGAAGAAGATAACTACAACCATCACAAGCGATATTTGGTGATTACTTTGTGCACAATCTGTTTCATTATCGTGTTACTTGGCTGGATAATGGGTTACCTGAGAAGAAAGATTGCATCAAAAGGTAAACCTTTCACATTTCGCTAATAGCAAATCCTCTGCGCCAGTACAAAAATAAACAAAACTTTATGTGGGGTCTAAACCTATTGTCATATTAGTAAGAGGGTTATATGATCATATGATATGTTGTAAATCAAAATAGTTTTCCATTTGGCTTAAACAGTGAAACAGATGACGCAGAAAGGCAAATCGTCAAATCAAAATCAGGAAGTAATTAGCTTTGATGGCATAAGGGAAGCTACAAATAGCTTCTCGGAAGAAAATAAACTCGGTGAGGGTGGATATGGACCAGTTTATAAGGTATTTATTTCTTTTATTTTACCATTACCATGTCCCTCTTGTGGAACTAGCGTTATGTAGTATATAGAAAATGTTACTTATGAGCATTATGGTTAAGTTTAATATGTATATTTGTCTTTTCACCAGGGAACATTATCAAATGGTCAAGAAATAGCGGTGAAAAGACTTTCGCATAGTTCTAAACTGTAAGATGATAATATTGAATTGATTTGATTTTTGATTCATTGATTACAATTACATCATCTCTATAAATAGCACAAGATGGAATATTCTAGAGTCGGGCTTGGGCCCGTTACATAAAGGAATTGAGGAGTTCAAGAACGAGGTTATGTTTGCAACAAAACTACAACATGTCAATTTAGTAAAATTGTTGGGATTCTGCACCGAAAGAGAAGAAATGATGTTGATCTATGAATATATGCCGAATAAAAGCTTAGATTATTATCTCTTCGGTAAGGAATCCTACGTATCTCGAGTTCTTTATTTAAAATTTTTTATGTTACTAAGAATTGAAAATGATATGGGTAGATCCAAATAGGAGGTCAATGTTGAACTGGGTTAAATGGGTAGAAATAATTGAAGGAATAATACAAGGACTTCTTTATCTCCAAGAGTACTCGAGACTAACAATAGTTCATAGAGACTTGAAAGCAAGCAACATTTTGCTTGATGTTGAGATGAAGCCTAAAATATCGGATTTTGGAATAGCAAAAAGCTTCCAGAACAATGAAATCGAAGCAAGTACAGACCGCATTGTTGGAACCTAGTAAGTGCTTTTCAGAGAATCTACATACATAATATTGAAACAGTTATAGAGTTTTTTTTTTTTGTATTATTTTTTTTTTATTATTTGTTTTTGGTAAAAATTATAAGATCATGATTCTTTAGACACTGAACTATTTCATTTGTGCAATTCAGCGGATGTGTTCCTCCTGAGTATATAAAAAAAGGGACATACTCCAGAAAATATGATGTTTATAGCTTCGGGGTTCTCCTTCTGCAAATACTAAGCGGGAAGAAGAACTACAGCGTCTATGGACCAAGTCAAAACCTAAATCTCCTGGAATATGTAAGTTAATTCATCAACAGCTTCCCTTAAGGTCGACTCGTGTAGCATATTCACTTATTTTTTCATTTAAATAGTTTAGGCCGGTATGGTTAGATCTTCTACACAATAAATCATGTTTATACAATGGTGTTTGACTTTGACGATGAACAACTTCAGGCATATGTTCTGTGGAAACAAGGCATAGGCATGGAGTTCATAGACCCTACACTGGACGATACATTTTCACGATATAAGCTAATAAGTTGTATGCAAGTCGCACTGCTATGTGTCGATGAAAACTGGGCACAAAGGCCATCAATGTTGAAAGTCTCAGCCATGTTAAGAAACGAATATGCGAGTATGCCTATGCCTATGCCTAGAAGACCCGCTTTCTCAACAAATAAGTATGAAGACGAAAAGAACTTTGGAGCGACAGACGAAGTCTACTCGGTTGATATTGCAACCATTTCGCATCTTTTACCTCGCTGAATTAAAAAATCCTGGTTTAGGTTGATGCTGCATCTCAAAAGACATACAGTCTGTAGTGCCTTTAGAACAGTTTTTTTTTTTTTTTTTTTGATTAACCTGGGTTCCGACTCGACATTGCGAGCCGACTAATCCCAGGGCGACTACCCTTTGGATAGCCCGGAGTCATCGCAGGTGAACCTCCGTGGCCACATGGGGATTAATTTTCTCCCCAAGGTTTGAACCTGGGACCTCCAGGGTCTTTAACCACTTTAGGAGACCAAATCCAAACCATTGGGTCACCCCATGTGGTTAACAGTTTTAACAGTTTTAATAATTAACCAACAGATTTTTAAATGATCCATTCTAAGATAGTTTTGCATATGTGTTTGCACAAGTTTATTAAGGAGGTTGTCACATGATGTTTTCTCTCCACAATATAAATTAGTTTATTATGTTAATGCAGTAGCTATGATTATAAAAAAACCTGTATCTGCTACAACATAGTTAAACTATTTGAAAAATAACAATTTACCAGGTTGGTATGCATGAAAAATAGATTCATCAATTTTGTACCCATTTTGACCCGTTAGTAGTTATTGTTATTATTATTTTTATCTTACACCTTTAACCTGTTTAAGTATAAACGCATTTTGAGTTTTAATGGGATCGAAATATAGAGCGCAATTATCCTGTTCGTTGTCTATGATTTGCACGATTATGCTATTTTCATGATTGTTGTGAGACTGGTCGTTTGAGAGTACCTAGAACGTGTCGGTAAATGGCAATAATTTGGTCTCCTCAACCTCAAGTATGGTTTCTTGATTCTTAAAATTAGTCATTACTAAATATAAATTACTAATAATATCATTGTCGTTAATATATACTTCTTCCACTATTAAAGAGTGATGCAGACATTCAGATTATGATTTTCTTCATGTGATGTCTGAAAGAGTCAAAGGTTTGAACACTTGAGTTAATTTGTCATCCAAACCATTAAATGTAAGGTTACACAGGCTACTCAAACAACCTTTCTTGTGAGGTTTATGGATTGAATCTCAAAAGTATAAACAGTTTTCTGTTGTTATAGAAAAGACATGGAATTAAGAATGGAGCCTAATAATATGTGGATTGACCATGACAATGTCAGCGTGTAAAATTCTAACATGAATAATTAATTAAATGGATACCGCTCTGATGGGTAGGTAACTCCCTGTCATGTCATATGGTAACACAAGTTCGTTCCATACAATGATAAAAGACATTTACATTGTTAAAATTTTCTAATCTTTAACGGGGAAGAAGTTGGGAAATGGTTTGATTATTCACCGAACACAATTCTTCCATCTCTGTACCTTTCTTTTCGTCTTCATCTTTATTTGTTGAGAAAGCAGGTCTTTTAGGTATAGGCACATCAGCATGTTCGTTTCTTAACATGGTTGAAACCTCCAACATTGATGGTCTATGTATCCACTTTTCTTCGACACATAGCAGGCCAACGTGCATGCATCTTATTAGCTTGTATGTTGAAGATGTGTCATCCAATGAAGGATCTATGAACTCCATGGCACTACCTTCTTTCCACAGAACATATGCCTGAAATTGTTCAGAGTTAAAGTCAAATTCAAACATCATTGTGCAAAATTATTTGTGAAGATATAGTTGTAAAAGTAACTTACATATTCTAGGAGGCTTAGGCTTTGATGTGGTCCGTACACGTTATAGTTTTTCTTTCCACTTATAATTTGCAAAAGAACCCCGAAGCTATAGACATCATATTTTCTTGAGTATGTACCTTTTTTTATATACTCAGGAGGAACACATCCGCTGCATTGCACCAAAAATACTGTTAAGTACCAAACGTATCATGTTCAGTCTGAATCTACTAGAACATATGAAAAACAAAATATTTATGAAGACGTTGCTACATAGTAATACCAGCCAGTTTTGTGCATACTTACTAGGTTCCAAAAATGCGGTCTGTACTTGCTTCGGTTTCATTTTCTTGAAAGCTTTTGGCTATCCCAAAATCTGATATTCTTGGTTTCATATGTGCATCAAGTAAAATGTTGCTTGCTTTGAAGTCTCTGTGAACTATCGTTAATCTTGAGTACTCTTGGAGATATAGGAGTCCTTGGATTATCCCTTCTATTATCTCCACCCATTTTTCCCAGTTAAGAATAGACCTTCGCCTTGGATCTACACATGCCAATTTATGTTATTACTTTATTAGAGAATTTGAAGTAGAAAAAGCTCGATATGTGTATATATAATTGACTGCTCACCAAAGAGGTAAAAGTCTAAGCTTTTGTTTGGCATGTACTCATAAATTAACATCTTTTCTTCCTTTTCAGTGCAAAACCCCAAGAGTTTGACTAAGCTGACGTGTTGTAATTTTGCTGCAAACGTGACCTCATTTTTGAACTCCTCGAGCCCTTGTTTAGAACTGTGCGAGAGTCTTTTTACTGCTATTTCTTGTCCGTTTGATAATTTCCCCTGGTGAAAATAAAAATGATGCTTAGCCGCAAGACAGGTAATTAATATGCATAAATTCCTCTTTAAGTGTAGCTTTATGTACACAGAATAAAAGATGTTAATATTAATACCTTGTAAACAGGTCCATATCCACCCTCGCCAAGCTTATTTTCTTCCGAAAAGCAATTTGTAGCTTCACTTATGTCAGCAAAGCTGATTACTTGCTGGTTATGATCCGAAGATTTGCCTCTGCTCATCATCTTTTTCACTATTTAAGCAAATTGAATTTTTTTAGGGCATTTTTGCAAGTTGGCAAGATTTTGTCATTGCTACTAAATTATAGCCATAGTCTAATAAACAAAGAAATTAGTTGACTTTTGAGGTCAAATAGACAAAACTTCATACTATTTAATTTTGTCAATCATCCTACCTTCTGAAGAAATAATCGTTACCTACATTACCTGTTTAGTAGGACAACAACAGTCCAATCCCGCCGAACCGGGGTACGGGGAAGTCCTCTTTACTAAGAAGACCTCAAAATTCAGGATGGTGTCAAATTGTCATTGGCAAGACTTTGACCCACAAAAGTCAAACATATCTATGTTAGAAATTGGGGTTAGGGTGTGATGATAATATTGGGTATCTACTTGCATCGTGTATGTTCACTTTCCGAATAAAGTATTTCGACCCTATAGATGTAATCCTTATTGGGATAATTCAAGAACACTTTATTTCTTGGCACAAGAGAACAAAGCAAAATAGAGAGGAACAGTTTGTTTTCGTATGTTAAATGAGACAAATGAATTTGTTAAGTAAAAGATTATTTTTACAGTTATAGGCGGTTAAAGTTGGTTCAAAACCAACAATCACAACTGCTATCCGCAAGGGGCGCAGCCCGCTTATGCGTGGTCGGAAACACATTAGCTCAAACGAGTGTGCACTCCACACATACCCCATTGGTCTCTATAAAATCGCAATTACCTAAAAGTTGATGACACTAAAATCACCAACAATCTATTCCTTTTGAAATAGAATGTAAAAGGCATACCTTTTGTTATAATCACTCTTCTTCTTAGGTAACAAATTAGGCAGCCTAATAGCAGCATAACTGAAGCGATCGTGGGCAAGGTAATCGCCAACAATTTCTTGTAAAGGCCGAGTTTATCTTTTTCTTGAGCTGCAAAATTTGTTGTTATATAACCATGCTCTTTCCAAGCTAAGTGTGTAATATATTGCACAGAATATATCTGACTAAAGTAGGTTACTTTTTACTTACCAGCAGCTTTCGAGAGTTCCCAGTTGTGGTCGTTAGGGACCTGCCACACATTATAACCAAGAAGCCCCTTTTCTTTTGCATATGCAACTTTAGCTCTTATAGCTTCAACGTCATCAAATCCTACCCATAACGAACCAAAAGTGAAATAATGTATCACATAAGTTGAGTTGTACACAGGATCAATCTTGTAACTTCTCAGGTAATTCCTGATATAATCATAGCTCAGCGAACCTTCTCCCATAATAGACCCACTTTTAGCCGGTGCACCAATGCCATTATCATTATGGTCCAGAAGGGTCCATCCATACCCATGGTATGCTAAGCCCAGCACCATCTTATTAGCCGGTAATCCCCTTTTTACCCATTCATTTATACCATAATCTGTATTGACCCGACTAGATGGATCATATAGAGCTGTGTGGGCAGCTGTGAAATTGTACGTGAATTTATCCGTGAAACGTGTATGATAATCATATGATCTAAGACTCACCCAGTCAAAGTTCCTTCGTATTGAGTCAACCGGGTAACTTAATGAGTCTAGTTCAGGCACATAATAACCAGCCATAGTCAAGATCAGTTTCTGTTGTTCTTTTTTACTTTCTTTCAATTCAGAATCTATAGCAACTCGCCAGTCGTCAAATAAAGTCCCTATGTTTGTCATATTTCCTGAGGTATACAATAAAGAAGTGACATGAAGATCAAATCCTTCAAACCCATAAAACCTCGCGATTCTTATTGAAGACTCTATAAAACTCTTTCTAAAAGCGGAGTTTTCGGCCATTTTAAAAAAGTTCGAGGAATTTTCATAGTCTCCAGGCCTACCATTTTCTGTCCATATCGACAAAAGTGGGCTAACCGTTGGGTTGTTTCTTTTGACAGTGGATGCAAATGTGGATATATATGATTCATCTGAGTGAAACAAAAAGAGCTCATGGTTAGAAGTGTTTATGTAGGCAAAAGCACATATGAGATGAGTGAAAAGACCCGAGTTTATATTTGGAATAGGGAACGAGCTACCGGTGTACCAGTAACCGGCTTTGATCCATGTCTGTTGTGACGTTGAAGTGCTAAAATGTAAAGAGAGTAATGTTAAGAAGAGTATAGTAGTCATGAATATTGACCAAATGAGTATACAATTTGGTATGCATGGTCTATTATTTATATGTAACACAAAATAATAAAGAAGACTCTTGGTAATTGCATAGGTGTACACCTATTTGTCATGGTCAAAGTCAAGCTTAACTTTCTTAGCAAGTGTTGTGGGACCAAATTAAGATGTTAAATTCATATTTGTTACTTATTTGTAGGTTGGAGTGTCGTATGGAACACTGCAATGTTGCATGTTTATTTGGATGGTCAATACTCATTGGTGTATTAGAGAGCATGGTGAAGTTCTGGATAACGAGTTATAGGTGCCATTTTTGGCACCTATGGCACCCGGTGTAGTTGTCAGAGATCGCACAACAGCAGGTGTAAACAGAAGTGCACGACACAATAAACAGGAACAAAGAACACGATGTTGCTGCCAAACACGCAGATTTATTATTGAAGAACTAACACAAAACTTCAATTCGGTACAAAGGTAATTCCCTACCCTCCTCGGTATATATAGACTAACCTATTCTAGTTAGACTATAACAAGGATTACACTTTAAAACCTAACCTAAACCAATAAGGACTACTCCATGTTTAGGATAACCTTAGACTAATTGGACTAGCACTCCAATTATCATACAGAAACCTGATCCACGCTATAAGCCACAATCAGACTTCGATTAGGAATTCATCAACAATCACCCCCTGAATTTATGAGTTGAAGAGGGAAATTCTTGCACTCCAAGTAACGACCTCATTTCCTTGAACTTTATACGCGCCAAGGCCTTCACAACGGATCTCGCTCTTTGTTCTTCACCATACATGCTCTACTATTTACCGCTCGTTCTCCACACACTCACGAATGAAGTGATATCGAGTGTGGATGTGTTTGCTTCTACCATGAAAGACCGGGTTTCTTGTTAATGCGATGGCTGATTTGTTATCAACTCTTATTAACACCTTTTGTCTTTCCAACCTCGTCACTTCCGCCAATAACTCCCTTAGGCAAATTGCTTGACACGCAGCTGCAGTGGCGCCATGAACTCAAAGATCACACGAAGATAATGCCAACGGTAGCTTGCTTTTGTGAGCACCATGTAATAGGTGATGTACCAAGGTAGAATACATGTCCAGTAGTGCTTCTTCCATCATCAATGTCAACATTATGACTACTATCACTATATCCTACCAATTTCATGTCATTACCCCGTTTGTATTCAATTCCAAACGAAATTGTACCTTTAAGATAGCATAGGATTTTCTTGATAGCATGAGCATGTGATTCTCTTGGACTTTGCATATATCGACTAACTACTCCAACCGAGTAAGCCAAATCTGAACGAGTGTGCAAGAGGTAACGTAAGCAACCTACTACCTTTCGATATTGAGTAGCTTCTACTTCTGGTTCATCTTCAGCTTTCGACAACTTGAGATCCTTTTCCATTGGATATAAAATTGCATTGCAATCTTCCATACCAGCTTCTTTTAATATTTTTAGTGCATATCTCTCTTGCTTGATCTTGATACAATCCTTCTCTTGTGATACTTCGATACCTAATTAATAAGTTAACTCACCAAGATCCGACATTTCAAACTGAGATGCCATCCTTTTCTTGAACTCATTGATGCAATCTAAGCTTGTCCCAGTCACGAACAAATCATCTACATAAACCGCAACAATGATAAATTCTCCCTTGGTTACCGCTTTATAAACCGCCTTTTCTTGCATGCATCGTTGAAAACCCATATCCTTTAAAGTGCCATCTAGCTTTATGTTCCATGCCATTGGAGCTTGCCTTAGGCCATACAAAGATTTAGCTAGCTTATACACTTTTACTTCCTCTCCTGGTTTTTCAAAGCCTTCGGGTTGAGTAACATAAACCTCTTCCTTTAAGTCACCATGAAGAAAAGGCGTTTTGACATTTAAATGATGAATCTTCCATCCTTTCCCGGCTGCGAGAGCAATCAATAGCCGTATGGTCTTGACTCGAGCTACTGGTGTGAACACTTCATCAAAGTCAATTCAGGGTTGTTGTACATAGCCTTTAGCAACCAAACACGCTTTAAACTTCTTGATTGTGCCATCGGCGTTTCTTTTGATCTTAAATAGCCACTTTAACCCGATTGGTTTAATACCTTTAGGAAGAAAAACGAGTTTCCGAGTATTATTCTTTACAATGGAATCAAGCTCGTTTTGCATTGCTTTGACCCATTGCGGTTTTGATTTCGCTTCATTAAAATTCCTTGGTTCCTCGTCAATTGTCAACATAAGTTCATTAATGTTAAGTTGATAATCACCTAATCTCGTTGGTAAAACCTTGTTTCAAGTTGACCGACGTGTCGTGATAGGAATTGTACCATTACCAGGTTCCTGGGTACCTGTTACTGTAGCATGAAGAGTAGCAGTAGGTGTTCTAGGATGAACAGTAGGTGTTGAGTGAACAGTAACTGGTATCGTGTTGTTGTCGTGACTGCTTGTAGTCTGTTCTTTTTCAGTAGTTTGAGCTTCCTCATTCACCACCTGATCATCATCATTTACATGTATATCGTTCCAAAAAGTAGTTGACATACCTGGTTCGTTTCCAACTTGGTTTGAATCCTCAGATTTCGTTGTCCAATTCCAACCTCTTTTCTCATCACAAACAACATAGGCGCTGATTATAATCTTGTTTCACGTGGGTTGTAAAGTCGAAAACCTCCTGAACCTGGTTCTTTTCCAAGATAAACCAATGGTTTCGACCTATCATCAAGCTTTTTCAGGTGCTTTGAAACAATTCTTTCATGTGCAATACAACCAAATACTTTTAAGTCTTCAAGGTTCGGTTTTTCCCCATAAAACTTCTCGTATGGTGTGACTCCTACCAATGCTCGCGTAGGTGTTCTATTTATTATATATGTTGCATGTCGAACCGCTTCACCCCAAAATCGATTTGGTACACCTCTTGCCTTCATGAGACACCTTGTCATCTCAAGTAAAGTACGGTTTCGTCGTTCCACAATTCCATTTTGTTGAGGTGCATAAGGAGCCGTCAACATACGTGTTATTCCTTCTTGGTCACAAAACCGATTAAAGTCATGTGATGTAAATTCACCACCTCTATCCGTATGGAATGTCACAATCTCTTTACCCGTTCGTTTTTCAATTGACGTCTTGAATCTTTTGATTACTCCAAATGCTTCACTTTTGTGCTTCAAAAGAAAAGACCACCTGTACCTAGAATAATCGTCGATAAGAACTAGGATATAAGAGTTACCTGCTTGAGTGGGAGGATTTATCGGTCCGCATATATCCCCATGAACCATCTCAAGTAATTGTGAAGCTCTATATGTTGCTTTCTTAGAGAATGACTTCTTTTTTTGTTTTCCAACCATGCAAGACTCACATACTTGATCTTGATGCTTAATTACCGGTACCCGTTTAGCTAACTTGTGCATCAAGTTCACCTCACCAAAGCCGATATGACCAAGTCGCACGTGCCACAACCACGACTCTTCATCAATATTAGCTTCCAAACAATAAGGTTTCCCAACTTGTAGTTGAGCCTTGTAAAGACGATTTGCACTTCTTGGGACTTTCATTAGCAAATTTCCACAACTATCATGCATGGTTGAGAAATCACCTCGTATTCTAATATCACAACCTGATATTGAAGCTTGTCCAAGACTTATCACATTACTACGAAGAGCGGGAATGTAATAAATATCTTTCAGCAACTTTTGTTTCCCGTTTTTCCCTTGAAACAAAATTGAGCCTTTTCCTTTTATACTCACACACGAACCGTCCCAAATCTTACACGACATGTAGTGTTTTCATTTAGTTCAGAAAAGTAGGAGTAATTACCTGTCATGTGATTACTTGCTCCGTTGTCAAAGTACCATACATCATCTTCGTCGGTATTGGACTCGATCTTTGGAGGAGTAAACTTTTCTTCATTCATGAAAACCGTTTCTTGAACCAAGTTCATCATAAAGAACGTGCCTTCATGATTTACATCTTTATCTTGTGTCTCATTGAGGTTAACTTCATGGTTTCGATTTCGATCTGGGCATTTTGAAACAAAGTGTCCGTACTTATCACAACGGTAGCACTTTATATGTGAGAGGTCATGTTGCTCCTGTTTCTTACCTTTTTGCTTATTATCTTCACGGTTTTTCGAGGAGTCACATTGACCTTGGTTTTGATAGTCGCCCCTACCACGTCCTTGACCACGACCTCGACCACGAACTCGAGAGTTTGAACCACGTCCTCTTCCTCCACTTGCGTCATTATTCCTATTGGAACTTTCCGTCCTAGCATAAAGCAACTTTTCTTGAGCATCGTTTGCTTTATCATCTTCTTTCACTCTCTCTTCATACGCTTTCAATCTACCAACCACATCCTCAAACCCTGTTGTTTTAAGGTCTAAAACTTGTTCTAGGGCTGCCACGATATGGATAAAACGTCTAGGAAGACTTGTGAGAAACTTCTTTACTAGTTTGTGTTCCGACATGACTTCTCCAAACGTGGCTGACTTAGAAGCAATACCCGATAGCGTTGAGGCATATGCATCTATAGTACCGTTATCTGACATCTTCAGATTCTCGAACTCCGTAATTAAGTTTTGAAGCCTAGCTTCTTTCACACGATCAGCACCTAAGTTATGGGTTTTTATTGCATCCCACATCTCCTTCCCGGTTTTCAAATTCCCAATTTGCAAAATCAGGTCTTCTGGTATTGATTGAAACAACAAACCTTTAACTATGTTATTCTTCTTTGGATCGTCTAAGCCCGGATCGACTACATCCCAAACACCATGAATTCCAAGAAGTACCTCCATACGCATCCTCCATATGGTGTAGTTAGTTGATGTTAACGTTGGGCACTGGAACGTCAAATTGGATTCCTTTGTTGGCAGTGGTGGTGGGTTAGAACCTCGATGGATCTCCGGTCATCCCGTTCTTCTTCCGATCGCCAATAGGTTTGTAATGGAGAATTTTCCAGCCCTTATGTCACAGCTAGAACTAGTTTAAGACAGTGAGACAATCAACAGTCTTAAAAACTGTTTCCAGCTTACTGTCTAAGAAGAGAAAAATTGGGCTGTGATTGGGCTCCAAACACAGTGGGCTGTAATTCACGACTAACCAACAGGTTCACAGGTTTAAGTCGTTTCTTTTAAAGGTTTTTGTAACCCTAAATCGTTGATATCTGGTCACAGTTCTTCACGTCTAACCAACAGGATCACAATTTAGTAACGTTTCTTCACAAGCTCTGGATACCAATTGTAGTTATCAGAGATCGCACCACAGCAGGTGTAAACAGAAGTGCACGACACAATAAACAGGAACAAAGAACACGATGTTGCTGCCAAACACACAGATTTATTATTGAAGAAACTAACACAAAACTTCAATTCAGTACAAAGGTAATTCCCTACCCTCCACGGTATATATAGACTAACCTATTCTAGTTAGACTATAACTAGGATTACACTTTAAAACCTAACCTAAAACAATAAGGACTACTCCATGTTTAGGATAACCTTAGACTAATTGGACTAGCACTCCAATTATCATATAGAAAGCTGATCCACGCTATAAGCCACAATCAGACTTCGATTAGGAATTCATCAACACCCGGCATGTTATACTGCACCGGCCAATCAAATGGATATTTTTGTGGTGTGTTATAAGAATTTTATTGGGGATGATGTTTATGTTATGAGAGTGTCATAAGGTACATGTTGATGTGTCACACCTATAAAAGTTATAGGTGCCCACCGCACCTTGCTCTCTTTTGTATGTCAAACGAAAAACACTCTTATTCATAGCAAAGTGTATTGGATTTAACTAATACGAAGTACTAGTATACACATAAATATAAGAGCACAAGTTTGTCATAGTATATCTACTACTCCCTCCGTCCCAAAATAATTGGCCTCATTTGACTTTTTGAAGTCTTAATTTCTCAACTTTTATCCTTAATATTTTTGTATGTATTATGTAATATTTGATGAAAATTACACCAATGAAAAAACATTTGAAAGACAATCCATTCATATATTTTGCATCAATTATTATATAACATAAATAAAAATATTTAAGATCAAAGTTGAGAAATTAAGACTTTAAAATGTCAAATGATGACAATTAATTTGGGACGGAGGGAGTATCTAGCTAGTATCAATAGTTAAGCTATATTGTATAAACGAGTCATGGCTCCGATAACGTGTTACACTACACTGGGATTTCATTATTATACATGTTATTAGAGCCTAATTCTCTTTGACGCCCTATCGTCTCACTTGTGAGATGATTTTTTCCATTCTTCTTGTGATGTCAAGACAAGTGTTTCACTTCATTTGTTTTTTTAGAAGAAACATTTTTTCCATTCTTTTCATTTCTTTTGTCAGCGGATATGCAGAGGTATTTATTTGTTTTTTATAGACATAAGTGATTTTTTTCGCTTCTTACTTCTTCAAAAATTTGACATAAACTTTCACTTCTTCAACACAAACTCTATCTATTTCTCTTTCATTCATTTATTTCAACAAAAAAAAAAAAAAAAAAAAAGATCTTCTTCCTTGCAAAGGAAGACATAAAACCTAAACGACACTTAAATTTCAACGAACACCACCGTTGATCGTCTTGTTAAGTCACAAAACCTTCACAAGACCACCAGGACCGTCTCGTGGATTTCCATAGCCCCGTGCCATTACCACAAAGAGGCCCTCAAACACATACATTTATACATATGTATAAGTAGTGCATGAATTAATTAAGCTTGAGTCTTATATTGTGTTCATATATATAATAGAAGTGCATGAAATTTGGTGGCCCTCATCAAGCGGTGAACCTGTGCAATCACGCCTCTTGCACTCCCCTAAAGCCGGCCTTGAAGACCACCTAAACAAGTCAACAAGAGAAAAAGTAAAAATACAAATCAAAATCTTAAAAGCATAAAAATGAAACTATCACACTAAAGTGAGCCCAACAATTTTAATGGGCTGAAAAGCCCAGCCTACCATGTAAAATGAAATGAAAAGGTAACCAACCCTAGCTATAAAATGTAAGATCAAATCATTTTTATCACAGTCGTCGTTTGCCGTCAGAGCACCTGTGAACGAACACACACGCTTTCACCATGGTAACTCATCCTCCACCCGCTTCATCATTTTTTTCGATTGATTTGTATTTTATAATTTTTACATTTAGTTTTAAACACTATTATTATTAGTAAACTTGATTTAATAGAATATCTTTCTGTTGTTTTAGTTTGTTGATGCTTTATTTAGGGTTTCTGTGTATTCATATGTTATATTGTATCAACTTAAATATGATATAGGTTCAAGTTTATAAGCTCTTACGTGACAAAATCTGAGCTTCTTGGCTTTTAAAGTTTTATATAAAGCTCATTAGGCGATGTTTCTTTTGGCTTATATACCGGGTTTATGGCTTATTTGGTCTTGGGCTTATGTTTCAGTTTGTGGCTTGTATTGAAACATTTCGGTTTATATAAACTTATTATGTTATGAGCCGAAACTAGATAAGCCATAAGCCTTTTTTATAAGCCAAAAGTTGACCTAAACCTAACATTTAAGTTATGCATAAAACTAGATACTTGGTTTTTGTATGTTGTGATTTGGAATAATGGATAAGCACTTAAACAGCAGATATAGGATGTTTGGGTGACTATTTGAGACATTTTTTTCAATATTTAGTATGAGTAGATTTAATGAGTGTTTGGGAATTATTGTATCTTTCTGCTTTTATTCTTGATAATATCTTTATAAGTTAAAGCTATTTTGTATCATTTAAACTGTGCTTATTCTAGGTTCTAGCAAGTGCTGTTTAGGTATAAGTGCTACTTTGAAATGGAATCTGAAACCACATTTTACCCCATATTTGAGCTAAACTCTTCTGAATCAAATTTGTTTGAAAATGTTCTACGAGTTACAAGTATTTTACTAGAGAAAATTTGTTTGAAATATCATTTATAAGAACTATATTTAGAAGTGTTTATTTTAGGTGTTTTATGGGTGCTTACAAGGAGAATCAGATGCGTAAAATAGCAACTTCTAACACCTTTTAAAGACAAATATGTCTGCTGATTTGTGCAACTTTACATAATGACTTTATATTTGTTATACTGAAGAAGAAAAAGTTTTTGGATTTATGTTATGCTGCTTTATAATGATGAAAGTAGAATGTCGATGCCTTGGTTTGTATGTTTAAGAGTTGGTTTTTGTTCTTAAAACGTGATATTTAGTTACTGACCTATGTGATATCTCATATCTTAACTGCATTTGTTTTTTGGACGTGAATGATTGTAATAGATCTTTTTCAAAACTATACAAAAAAAAAAAGTTTTGAGTTTTTCCCCCTAAACAAAGTTTTGTGCATGGTGGTTTTTTGTTTATTGAATTTAGCCTAGTGTTCATTTTTAATGTGTTGTCATCCAGTCTCTTGGAGAATTTGTTTCTGAACTGGAAGGTGTTTTGAGATATATAGACTGTTACAATGTGAGATAACAGACTGGCTTTTTTATGTTCTTTAGTTAACACATGCTTTTTGGATAAGCTTTATGTTCTATATAAGATGTCGGACTCTTGTTATGGGAGACATGTGTAAGTTTGTTAGTAGTTTGTAAACATGGTTTTCGACTATCTGATATAGTTTTCATGTTAGTTACATGCCTATTAAGATTATCAAGATGTGTTTTTGGGTTTTAAGTTATGCATCATGGTATTCTTTAGTTTTGTTTTTTAATGTTGGCCATTTTATTGAACTTGAATGTGTTTCTTTTATACAGCCGTCACACAAGTCTTTCATGATCAAGAAGAAGCTTGCTAAGAAGATGAGGCAGAACAGGCCTATCCCCAATTGGATTCGCATGAGGACTGACAACAAAATCAGGTCAAAACTATATTCTACGTTTTCTTTACAGTGTGGATAAGGTATTTTTTGTTATGTTTTGCTGACGTGTTTATTTCATGTCTCAGGTACAATGCTAAGCGCAGGCACTGGCGCAGAACCAAGCTTGGATTTTAAGGTGTTCTTGTTGCTGTTTACCGAGTTCAACACTTGGACAGCTTGGAAGCTTATGTTATGTTTTTCAATTTTTAATTTTTAGCCTAAAAAAATGGAAGCACTTTGAGGATTCTATTCTGTCAGGGAATTTTGATAAGACGGTTTTTAGAATTTGCATAAACGCAAGTTGTGAATTGGGGTTCATGTTGGTGTTATCTCATCATTTGGCAAATTCGTTTCCAGTTTAATTTTATTATGTGCTCATTTAAGTTCTTTGAATCTGTTTTGGCTGGGTTTACGTGCTTATATCTCTTCCTGAATGCTTTGAATATACAACTTTTTATAGTCCTGCTGCAGTAGAAACTATAAATCTGTACATTTTCTGTTGCAATCATACATTTTTTGGTCGTATTATTTTATTTTTCTGGGTAATCATTCTCTTCAGTTTCTAATCTACTCTAATTTGTTCCGTCAATCTGTCATATGCTAAGCCAAACTTTAGTGTTGTTGCCTAATAGCTTTGACCATGTAAATTTTGCAAAAGCTTAGTAGAACATGCTGCATTCTCATTAGTGATGTGCATTCTCATTAGTGATGTTTTAATAGCCGTCTGGTATGCTTGTTTGTGTGTAACTCATTGTTTCCAGAACATGGCACTATGATAAACGTTAGTCTTGCCTAATAGAAGCTTCGACCATGTAAATTTTCCAAAAGCTTAGTAAAACATGCTGCATTCTTGTTAGTGATGTTTTAATAGCTGTGTTGGTCCTGTTAAACTCGTAGGTTGACTTGGTTCAGTTAAAATTGTTGACATTTTTACATATAAAGTTACGTCAACATTATATTTCCGGGGATTCCTGAAGAGCAGTTGTAGTAGACTAATTGTAAATACATCTGCCTCACTTACCTCTCACAAGCATATATAGTCATATGCCTCAAAATGAGCTGAGGCTAAACCAGCCAAGCTCCTCGGAATCAGATCGGTAAAAAATCGAAATGAGCTGAGCCCTTGAGCCTGAGCTCAAGCATTGTAAGTATAAACAAACTGAGTCTGAGCTTTGGCAGGCTCGTATTGGCATGTTTTGAACCCAGACATAACATGAAAATATCTTATTTCTGGAATTCGGCGGACACCTTGTTTCATAAACTGTTACCAGCTAAGCATAATTGAAATGCTAAAACGTACAAGTGAAACAAATATATTAAGTCTTTATCTCGCCATACATCTTACAAGATAAGAAAACCGGCTTTATTCACAATTTTACAGCACACTCAGATGTAAATAATGACATTCAGAAGCAATAACACGAATCAGAACCAGGGAAGGAGTATTTGAACCAAAATATATACAATATTCAATTGTACGTTTTACAACATCATTAAAAGCTTCAAGACTGCATCTAGCATTACAACAAACAAAGAAAAACCATTCTACAAACCATATATCAACATTTATATAAACTAAACTACTCAAATATGCAAAAAAAAGTACATTATTTCTTCTGGGGTTTCAAACCAGAAAGAATCTTCAAAACGTCTTCCATTGAAGGTCTATCTGACTGCTTGTTGGCAGTGCAACGAGTTACTACTTCAAGAACCTGTTTAATCTCTTCTTGGACAGACTTTGAAGATGGAGAAGCATCAGCCACTTCATTGTCGTTAAATATCTCCTTTAATAAAACGTCTTTTGGTGTCCTTTGTACGCTCATACCACCATTTCTTCGCTTCCCATTGGTTAAAATCTCCAAAACGACCTCCCCAAAGTTCAATATATCATCGTTTAGCTCATGTTCCGTAACACCCTTGTATTCACCTGCCATAAAAGTATATAAACAAAGATTTCTAAATCTGTAAAATTTAAATATTTTCCTAAATTCTAAATTAGAAAATCATTTACGAAAAACGGCTTTTTTAGGCATCAACCGAATTTGTACCTGTTTCCATTGCAGATATTGTTTTGAAAGCGAATTCCGCCAGATGGGGCTCCATATTTTCATCAAAAACTATGTTACTAGCCTTCATACTTCCATGAGGAATAGCGGGATGGCAATCATGGTGAAGATAACACAAGCCCCTCGCAATGTTAATCATGAGCTTGTGTTTTGAGGTCCAGTCTCTCTTGACTCCAATCTTTTCATCAAGATTTCCGTTTGGCAAATACTCGTACAACAAATAACCAAGATTCTTGTTGTAGCAAAAACCTAACAACCGAATCAAATTCTTGTGCCTTGAATTTCCTAATCGGTTTATAAAATCCAATAAAAGATTCGAACTTTTTGCACCCCATTCGATCTTTTTGACTATTATCGTCATCCCAGTTGGCAAAACCGCTTTGCAAACTGAATTTGACGAATATGGCGTTTCCACTGTTTCAATGGAGTCAAAACTTTTTAAAACATCAGCTGCTGTGAGCTCCGGTAAACCACCAAATGACACCAATTTCCAGTGGCGATTCAGATTCTGCCTCCGATAGTAAAAGATCCCAAAAAGTAAACCCGACAGTACAACCACTATTGCGCACAGTACAATCACCCAAGCAACCTTATGCTTCCTTCTACTTCCTAAATCCATTCCCTTAGATATTCCATTCCCATGATGACATGGTGTTGTAAGAGGTGCACCACAAAGATTCGGGTTTCCAATAAACGAACTACTATCCATTGACTTGAACGTACTTTCAGTAGGAATCACACCCGAAAGATCATTATATGACAAATTAAGAAACTTTAACTTCATTGAAGTTCCTAACTTCACAGGGATTTCACCTGAAAAGTTATTTTCAGCTAAATTTAACGTTTCAAGATTCTCACAAAACGACACACTTTCCGGGATGGTCCCCGATAAGTGATTTCCGTTCAAGTCAACAACTGCTAACGACTTACACGACTGAAATCCAGGAAAGTTACCAGAGATGTTACAAGAGGAAGCTGAAAAGTTATGAAGAGCGGGTAAAGACCATACTTTTTCGGGAATAATCCCTCCAAGGTTAGGATTATTAGACACACTAAAACGCTCAAGGCTCGAAGCACGAACGATATCAGAAGGAATCCCACCAGTTAAATTATTTCCGGATAAATCGACATAAGACACATCTTTAAGAACATTGAAATCCAAAGATATATCACCCGAAAACAAATTATCTTCAAGACGAATACGAACAAGAGAAGAACAATTGGAAATAGACGAAAGCCCACCCGAAAAATAATTAGAAAACAGCATAAGTCTACTCAACTCCCCACCCGAACAAATATCAGGTGGAATAACACCGACAAAATCATTTGTCGAAACATCAACCCATTTAAGCTTAGAGTGTTTACCTAACTCTAGCGGAAGCACACCACTAAAGAAATTGTCCCATATCAAAAGTGACTCGAGATTAGGCAACTTAGCTATACCATCAGGAACAGAACCATTCATATCATTATACATAACACTCAACAACTTCAAATTCTTCAACTCGGAAAAACTATCCGGAATAGGACCATAAAGCATATTATCCGAAAGATCTAAACTTTCAAGACTCAAAAGATTACTAATTTCCACAGGAATCACACCCGAAAGATGATTCTTAAACAAAAAGAGCGTATTAAGCTTACTTAATTTACCTAAATCTTTCGGAATCACACCCGAAAGATTAGCATCCGCTATATCTAGATACTCAAGCTTACTCATATTACCAAACTCCCATGGTATACCACCCTCATAAGCATTATAACCAATTTCCATATGCACAATACTTTCAAGCATACCGAACTCACCCGGTAACTTCCCACTTAAAAAATTACCAGCCAAATGCAAAAACTCGAGCCTTTTACATTTACCAAACGACCCGGGTATCGGGCCACTAAAATAGCTACCAGCAAAGTTCAAAACTTTAAGTGAGGCAATATCACACACATCTATAGGCAACGAACCCGAAAAGCTATTACTAAAAGCATCTAAAACAACTAAATTCACAAGCTTTGATACACCAAATGGAAACACACCTGAAAAATTATTCCTACTAATATCTAATAACTCTAACCTACTCAAATTAAAAACCCCAATTGGGAATTCACCACTAAATGCATTATGACTCAAATTTAACTCAACCAAATCAAGAAACTGATCAAATTGACTTTTTTCAAAAACCCCACCAAGATTTTGACCACTTAAGTCTAAAGATACAATTTTTTCAGCATCTTGATCACATTTAACACCAACCCATTTGCAAGATTGGATTTTTATAGATGGGTTTTGATTTTCATCCAAAACCCAATTGTGTAACCCATTTGGTGGGATAATTAAGTTTGATTTAAGAGTTAAAAGTGCTTGTGATAATGGGTCATTAGCAGATGATGAAAATGGGGTGATGAATATGAAAACCAAGATGAAAATGAACATGGTGAGTGAATTTGATATGGGTTTTTTGTGTTTGTGAATTGTAATGAAAGAAAGTTAGGTGAATTTATATTATGAATTTATGATAATTTATGAATGTAGTGATCTTTTTTAATGTGTTTATTGGGAGTGAAGAAAGGAAGAAAGGAAGTGTGATTATTTAAAAAGGAGGGAATGACATAATATTTGTGAGTGAATATGTTTTTTATGAGGGTTTTGAATTGCTTTTGGAAACATGTGGGGTTCAAATTGGGTCATAAATATGGTGAAGTGCTATCTACTCTTGCTTAATATATTGCTACATTTTATAAAATGAATTGTTAGTAAATTTCTTAAATTAAATTATGTAAGTGTTTATGATAAGCATATTTTAGAGCTTAAAGCATAAGGTCTAGTAACGTCAAAGCTGTTAAAATGGTTGTCATGTAAGTATGACACTGATAGTTTTTTTATTCGTAACGGTAATACTGAAAACTGAAGCATACACATAATGTAACATAAGGTTGTTGAGTTAACGTTAGCATATAACTCTAAAATTAACATCGAAGTTAGTATGGTAAGTTGATATCTTGGGGTATTATGATTAAACATCTAAACTTACCATGTTTAGTTGCACGCTCACTTTAATAGTTTATTTAAGTATATCTTATATAATAAAAGATTTTGAAAAAGTGAAAGAAAAAAAAAAAAAAAAGATTGAAAAACTCAGTTGGACCAATCCAAGTGTAGAGGTGAGATCAATACAAAACACACATAATCTAAAGAACAAATCATAAGATCTCAACCATTTATCTTCTTTTCATCCAATGGATGAGATGAAAGCTAAAATTAGCAAAGGAAGGGTAAAAATGTAATTTTATAAAAACCCACTTTCCACCCTTTTTTAAAAAACAACATATCTTGCAAACGGTAAATCTTCAAGCTACAAAAAATACACCATCGCGACGAGAAAAAAATCATCTTTCTATTGATATGCACTTTTATATACTTTCGACGAATTTTTTTTTCAAAATTTTCGTCCAGAAAAATCCCACGGGATTCGTAAAAATATCACACGGAATTCGTAAAAAAATCCCACGGGATTCGTAAAAAGATGAACTTTTTTTTTCTTCAAAAATTTCGTCCAGAAAAATCCCACGGGATTCGTACAAAAATCCCACGGGATTCGTAAAAAATCCCACGATTCGTAAAAGACGAACTTTTTTTTTCAAAATTTCCGTCCAGAAAAATCCCACGGGATTCGTAAAAAATCCCACGGGATTCGTAAAAAGACGAACTTTTTTTCAAAATTTCCACAAGTCAAAAATCCACGGATTCGTAAAAAAATCCTATGGGATTCGTAAAAAATTCACTTGTGATTTGTATAAATCCCATGGGATTCTGTATAATCCAATGGGATTCTGTATAAATCACATGGGATTCTGTATAATCTCATGTGATTTTGTATAATCCAAGAAACAACAAAAAACAACCAAAAAGTAAACTAATTAAACAAAAAAAATGAGTTCTATTCCAAGTATGGTAGATGAATTGTCAAAAAAATAAATAAAAGTCTTACAAAAATAAATCACCAATGTTTTTTTTTTTTTTTTTTTTTTAAGTAAAGAAAACTAGAATCAAATACCAAATAAATTCATTTTGATTCATACCACTTGTGCAGCTGTAGTTTTCCATTTTGATTCATACCACTTCATAAAAAAAGCATTTCATTAATAAACCATTAATAGTTTCCACATACAAGATATACATCTTGATGCTTAGTAAATTAGCATGATGGTGCCATCAGACGCTCGTATCTCAACAAATGGTCCATTAAGGGTGTGGATTGTTGTACTACTTTGAGGTCCTAAATCATAACTTGCTTGTACTCATTTCAATCTATAATTCAAATACTACTTTGTAATATCTACATGTTAATACTAACTTACGACCATTTTTTAAGATGAATTCGTACCGACCATTTGATGCTCCAATATTCACCACTTCTCACTCAAATCAACTCTATCAGCATTATTCATCAATGCATCATTCAATATCCCAACCACTTCCGACCTCCTCCGCCTTCATCCTACCCATCCACATCCAAACCTCTCGAACTTCCTTCCTCTCATTCACCACTCGCACCCTCTTTTCCGCGGGCTCTTTTGCTGCATCATCCAGCTTCATCTCTGCTTCACTCAACATCTTCTCGTAACTCTGATGCATCACGTAAACCTTAATCACTACCTTAAACAGATTCCTCTCCTTCACCACATCATCCCTCACCTTCACGTCATCCACGTTGAGTGCCACGACATCAAGCCGATCCGCCACATCAGCAACAGATCCTTATCCATTATTTACAATCGATTTGGTTGATTTTGCATTGGATTTGATAGTAAGTTATTAGGGGTTGATTTGGGGGAATGGGGAAAGATGTTGATGAGAGAGAGAACTTAATAAGATGAATGTGTGTTTTGAAATAAAGAAATGAAACAATCAGAGAGATCTAACTGACCAGATCGGGTGTATAACTTTGAGTGTGTAATTACGAATATGACCTTCATTAATTAATTATTCTAAAATGACAATTAATTTAAACCATTGGATTGAAGTTAGATGGGTGGTTGAGATCAAGTGGTTTGTTCTTTAGATAAAACTTGTTCTGTATGGAACTTTTCTCTCCAAGTGTACTATATATTTTGTCAACGTGACAAAACTGATCATTCTTATTAGCCAATAAAAATCAAAATTGAGTTTATTTTGGTCAAACTCATCTCAATTTCATCCAGCAAAATAATAATGTGTAAAAACACATGTGTCAATTTTATAAAGAAAAACATAAAAAAAAATGTGATAATTAATAAAACTTTAGTTATTACATTTTAAATAAATTATATGTATTTAGTTATACTTATAAATAACCTTTATAGATTTAATAATTACCCACTAAACTTTATAAAAAAAATAAAAATAAAAATACAACATATATGTTGTTAAATATAAATATTAGTATTAGTATATATTAAATTAAGGTATTTGCACAGAATTTTAAATATAAAAAGAAAGCACGGGTTCTGTGTGACATGCAAATGAATACACAAAATTATACATATACGAATGACTCATGTTATTCCTTTTAGTGAGATTAAAGAAGAATATCCGGAAAAGTATTCTTTGTTAGACTCAAAATGTGTCGACGTTTACGGAATTTACACTAGTATTATAGTTTAATTATAAGAAGAGACTTGTTATGTAATATAGGCATAGATAAGCGTGTCAGAGGCTATATAAACCCCTCTAGACTTCCATAGAGGTGTGAAGCTCTCATTGTATGTGTGTGTAATCACTCTTTTCTCTCTAATAAAACATACATATCTTCTCTTCTCAATATACTCTTTCTCTCTAGATTTACATATCATGCCTACTCTTATTTTGAGCTTCCTTGACCTCCTGATCATCTTGAATCTTGATGTCCACAATTGGCATCAAAGCCCCAATGTGATTTGTAGAGTGTTTGTTTTGAAAATCGTCTAAAAAGATGTGTTTTTTTACTGAGTTCGTATGGTTTGTAACTAAGTCGTGAGTTTGATGTACAAAACCTAACTTTTTCACGAATCATAACGATAAAGTAGACGTTTTATGTTGTGGTTTGTGTTTAGTAATTTCATTTGGTAAAAAAAACGAGGTTATTTCATTAAAAACACGTTTTTGGTATGTGTTTTTCGAGTTCGCAAGTTTTTAGGGTTTAACGTATATTTTGCTTCAAAACCGACTTATTAAGGATCATTTCATCAAAAGCAGAGGTTTTTGTGAATGATTTATGAGTTTAAAGTTTCTATGTAAAAAGAGCAAGCTCAAACACGTAAAAATTGTGTTTTTAAGGTGGTTTTTGGTCGAAAACTAGTTATAGCATTTTATCGAGTTCGACCCTTTTTGAATTTAGCGAGATTGATCTAAAAATCAAAATAACAAGATTCAAAACCCTAATTTTTAGCGAGTTAGCTTACCGAGTTTGGTTCAACGAGTTTAGGTTAGCGAGTTTGTTTAGTTAACGAGTTGATTTGTGAGTTTGTTCAGCGAGTTAACTGGTCTTGCCAGTTTGCTTTGGCGAGTTGTTCATTTAGCGAGATTAGGTCAACTCAGATTTAGCAAGTTAGGGTTTCAACCCTAGTTTAGCGAGATTATTCTTATGGTTTAGCAAGTTTGTAAAACCTGATCTTGCGAGATTCCTTACCAAATTAGGGTTTCATTTCATCAAGTTTAATTAGGGTTATTCAATTTTTACCAAATTCCGGCGAGTGACCACTCACCTCCACCACCATTTTGTAGATCTTTTTTTCCTCTTTTCATCCATATATAGAACGCCTATAGAAGCCTTCATTAACACCTCCAAATCTTACAAAAACTATTCGTGATTCTAGGGTTTTCAAGTAACTTTGTAGATCGGGTTTGGAAAAGGTAAAAAGAATATGGGTCAAGCTCGTTTGAGCCATGACAAGCCACGTACGAGCTCTTTTTGGCTCGTACAAGGCTCGACCTTAGTGGGTTCTTGATGAAACATGGGTTTAAAACTAATTTACAACTAATAAAACATGTAGCTAGTGATTTGATATCGTGTGTTGTATCATTTTATTGTGTTTTTGCATTTTAGTCATAGTTTCCTGATGTTGGTTTAGATTAGTTGATGGGTTTGATGTTGTTTGGAGGTTGATTGATTGTGTTTGGTTGTTGTAGAAGCCATTTGGGATGTGTTTGGATGGAGAAACTAGGTGTACGAGCCACCAGGGACTCGTACAAGGGTGTTGGTTTGCGTACGTGACCCCTAAGGACCAAGGGTCCGGGTCGGGTTGTTGTGGTATCTTGTTGGTAGTTGTTGTTGGTGTTTGGATGAGACACGTGGAGCCGAAAAGCTTCTAGAGCTTGTTTGGTTCACGTGGTCTTAACCGGGACCATGTCATGACCATTAGGGTCATAACATTGGTTACAGGTATTTTTGGTAGTTTGTTTGGATGGCGAGATTGATATGGGTTGATTGGAGATTGATTTGCGCTATTGTGATTATTCACTTGGACTATATTATAAATTGTCAACTTTGTGCAACGTCGGTGTTACTTTGACTTTTTAGTCATAGTTGACCCCGACAATGCCGTAACATGGACTTTAGTATATATTGGACTATAGATTGATTAAAAGCCGAGAAGTCATGACTCGTGCTTGTGGACTCGAAACGAATAACGATTTGAAACTAATATTGAAATCGACGTAATATATATACATGAAAATGTTAATAAATCTATGAAACATAAATAATAAATGGTTTTTATACCAAAACTCTCGATAACAAGACTTGTCTTGTTATACACTATTTTAAATGGAATTAACGACTAAAAACGGGAAAGTTTTCTAATTAATAAGTATTTAATGTTTTGAGTGCACGTTTATCGAAATGTGCCATTTATGAGCATTTAATACCATTTCAAGTATTTAATTCTATTTACGTCTTGTGCATGGGTTATGGATGACCTAACATTAATAGCGTCGATCCACGTGGATAGCGGACTTATTAGGTTGATGAATCTAATAAGAACCCTCTAGGTACGTAGGATAACGTTACTAATGGGTGAATGATCCTTATAACTCGTTAGGATGCGACCGGTTTATGGGATAATAAGCGACACAAATAAATGATTGAGTTTATCGAGTTGACGAATTCGATAAGGTCTACTATTTATTCCGAAGCTTATTGGACTATGGGGCTTATCGCTTAGACATCTCATTGTGTTGCATTGAGTCACATTGTGGTTATTTGAGTGCATTCATGATATCATGTTGAGTCGATACACACACACGAATACCAAACGCTGGGACTAAACGGTGAAACAAGACATTTTCGGAGATAAAGAAAATGAATACATTGGGGTAGATAACGTTGATTTTGGGAAATATATATTAAAATTGGTTTATATTAATAGGTTGTGTCGAGTCAGTAGTTGTTGAGCCGTGTTAGCTGTTATCTGCTTGCTAGTGTTTGTTTGTGCGTTGCTTGCATGAGGTGAGTTTCATAGCCCCATTTTTACCTATGTTTTTAACTACTTTGGGGTGAGAAATCATGCTACTCTTTTGGACATTTTAAACTATTTTGATTTGCTTATGTGCTTGACTATTTAGATAGATATGTGGTAGCTGTTGCCTTAGTCTAGGGTAGCAATCTTAATTGCTAAGACACTTGCCTAGCTAAGTATAGACTTCTACCTCGACCTAATCCAGGGTAGCAATTGTTCTAGACTTTGCTACGACTGCACTGGCTAGTGTCGCTTAGGGCCCTACTATGACGTCGGATATGTTATTGATGATATTGTTGATTTGTGATATTGGTATGTGATTGAGGTGATATTGTGTATCTATCTTAGGTCTCGCATAGCAAATAAACTCCTACAGGTCCACTATTTAAACTTGAATTTAAACCTATGAACTCACCAAATAAGTAGCTGACATTTTAGCATGTTTTTCTCAGGTATTTAAGTGATGTTTGGAATGCGTGTTCTGTGGAAGCTTGGCAAAGAGGCATGGTTGAAGGATCATAATCCAACTCTGATAATATTATGGGGACCTATTTTATAAATCATGTTGCGCCTTATATTTAACTATTTTGGGATGATTGTTTTGGATAATTAAATTTGGGATTGGTTTTTGAATGATAATATGACTATCTTATTTGCTATACTTGTGTGATGTACCAATCCATTGTAACGCCCCGAAAACTTGATTAAGTCTTTCGCTGTACCGAGATTTGGGGGTGTTACATCATGAGTAATTGTTGAGGGATTTATTGGGTCGATGAACATTGACTGGGTAGATTCGTGTCGGGTATTATCGTTTTGACTTCTGTGGTTTGGGTAATGTTGAGTATTTGTATATGTGAGAAGATGTTGCCGATTTCTTCCAAGTTCCCTCATATGAACAATCTGCATTTCAATGACTATACTTATTTATCTTAGAGTTAAGCTGGAGGATGGTTGTATGTCTCAAGATACGTGTTTTAAAATTTCATCCTCAATGAAAAAGCCAGAGAAGCTTGCTTATTGTGTTTTAGATAAGAAGCTTTCGTGTATAGTGTGGCTCACAATATCTTATACATTTTCCGTTGCACGTTCATTGATATGTCTACATCAAAGCTTCAAGTCTACCATATCTTCTACATTTCCAGTTGTGTGTTCGACTTCAGAAACAAAAGATATATATGCAACAAGTTTCGAATCTATAGAAGACGGTTGTCAGTTTGGGGGGAAGCCGATTTGAAAACTTCGCCAAAAAGAAGTGTATGAAAAAGCTTTCAAAAACATGTTGTATGAACTGGGAGTTAATCTAGTTTATACTTATTAAAGTGTTTGCCTTCAAAGTGAAGAAGAATTCTCAAGCTGGAGCATATGGAGAAGACAAGAGCATCGTTAAGGCCGAGCTTTTAAATACTTTTCCATTTTATTTGTAGGAAACATTGTAATTAATTCCCGTATGTCATCACATTAGGGGAAGATTGTTAGACTCAAAAGATGACGAAATTTACGGGATTTACACTAGTATTATAGTTTAATTATACGCATGGACTTGTTATGTAATATAAGCATATATAAGCGTGTAAGAGGCTATATAAACCCCTCTAGACTTCCCTAGAGGGGTGAAGCTCCCATTTGTATATGTGTATTTTCTTCTCTTTAATAACACACATCTTAGTTTCTCTCTAGTTTCTCTCTGCAACTCAATCATGTGTTTCATATACTTTGAGCTTCCCTGACTCGTGTTATTCTAGTTTAAATATTAAATAAAGCTTAATTATTAACAAGAATATAAATATTAAAATGAATGCACGACTTCACGGGTTACTGTGAGATGAATATAAATAAACGAGATTGTATATATAATAACGATGTATATTTTTTAAGGTTCTTTATGTGCCACTAAACACACATAATGTCTATAACATGATATAAATTGTTAAATTTAAACAAAATCCGTCTAAACACCATGTCAACATAACCAAATCTTCGTGCAACGGAATTATATACAAAATATTACTAGTAATTGATATTAACACATAATAAAAAAGTTATGTAAAAACTCGTGCATGTACGGATATTATAATTATATAATTATTAAAAATTTAATATAATGTTATAGAAAAGTATTAAACATTATAAAACCATGAATTTATGAATTTTACAATATTTAACTTTAAATCAAAGTTATTGAAATATTAAATACATGTTATACTATTTGTCAAAACTCTGTACACATGTTCTAAAACTAATAAAATGCTAAACTTTCTTATTGAATGACAACTATAAAAAATATATTCCACGTATTTTTATTTCATTATACTGCCTAAAATATTACCAAAAATTAAAAGTAGCTTAATTAAAGTATAAGATTTAAGATCATTTGAGGACAAAAGATTATTTACATACTAAGGGATCAATCTCCACCATCTATTTTTATTTGATCTAATGGATGAGATTAATTCCAACAATTTAAAAAACCCACTTTCATCCTCTTTTTTCAAATATTAATAACTTTCAAACCGTAAATCGTTAAGCGGAAAAAAAAATATCATTGCGACAAACATTTAATTATCTTTCTATAGATAGGCACTTTGATATACTTTAGACAAAAATTTTTTTTCGCATTTTTTACGTTTTTTTTTTTAAGTTTTTTCGTTTTTTTACATTACTAAAAGTTACATTAAAAAATCATATATGATATAACACTATTAGTGTTATATCATATATGATATTAGTGTTATATCATATATGATATTAGTGTTATATCATATATGAGATGTATATCATATGTGATTTATCATATATGATTTAACAATAGTATCACATATGATATTACATATCATATGTGATTTAACACTAATATCACATGTGATATTCAAATTAGTGTTAAATCATATATGATATTTCATGCAAATTCCAGCCAAGAAAAAACGAAAAAAATACTTAAAAACGTGAAAAAAACAAAATTTTTTTCTTTTTTCGAAAGTATATCAAAGTGCCCGTCTATAGAAAGATAATTAAACACTCGTCACGATGGTGTAATTATTTTTGCTTAACGATTAACGGTTTAAAAGATATTTAAATTATAAAAAATAGGTGAAATAATAAAATGCTTTTAATCTTAGCCATTGATTTCTTTTTAAATGGATGGTGGAGATGAGTCCCTTGGTATGTAAGAAAAGTTTGGTATGTAAAATAACTCTTCTCTTAAAAATATGTTTGCAAAAGAAAGACTTTTTTTTTTTTGATTGAGAGTGAAATTAAACTAAACATAATAAAGTTATCATCATGTACAAACATTTCATAAAGTGAGATATACGTATCTGTGACTATTTGGCGCTTGTGAATTCTGTCCATCTGAACATTTCTTTTGTCAAGATTGTATTTGACAAATTATTGATAATCATATCTAAAATAACATGAAAAGTGCTCAGTTATTCAGACATGGATACAGACAAAAGAAAGTTCAAAGTGAAGATCGTGAAGAAGTGTTTTTACACTATACAAATTTCGGCATGAAGTAAAAGCTTTAGTAAAATATGTTAAACTGCCGAAAGCTGTCTTTTAAACGTGTATTGGATTGAATAAAGATTTGCTTACGTTGATCACAGATTTCATGCTTGAGACAAAATTGTTAGATTATTTGTAAAATGGATGATCAGTCTTTTATTTCCGTATAAACCAAAAAATAGTTGTTAGTACTGTTTTCTAAAAAATAAAATAGTGAAACGCATAATCGTAGATGCCAATGACATTATGGAAGGGAATAGAATTTCCTTTACTTTTGCCTTTTGTTAGAGTGCTAGGTGAGGTGAAATCCTTTAACACGTTATTGGTATGCCACCTCAGCACCATATCATCCCCTCCCAATAACACACCAATAACTAAAACACCCCTCCTTCATAACACACCAATAACATGTTATTGGGTCCCTTTTAGGTCCCACAAAATATACCCACTCACTCACAACACACAAAAAAAAAAAAAAAAAGGAGCAAATGGCGTAAGCCATTGCAATGGCTGAAAACCATTTGACTGACCAATAGCGCGAAAGTCGGTAAGGAGATGGCGGCGTTATTCGGCAATTTGGGTACCAATGGCGTGTTAAAAGAGCACCTCACCGTGCCCTCTTAGGTATCTTCTCTTTAGGAATCCAATCACAAAATTTTACTCAGTGCTCACATTCTGTAAAAGAAATATTATTTAATAAAAATATGCTAATTAGTATCATATGCACATTAAAAAAATGCTAAAATCTCCTGCAACATTCTTCTTATAAAACGGGTTGGGTTATTTTGACCCCCTATAATTTTAGATTGACCCTCCTATTTTTTTATTTTTTTTTATATCAAAAAACTATAAACCTGAAAATGCGAAACAAAAAATATAAAGTTTAATAAGTCAAACGCTTAAAACTGTCAGAAATACGGAACATAAACTGACAAAAAACTGTGTTGTACTGAAAAAAGTGAGGGATAAAAGGAATATTCCCCTATGATGTGACATTATAGGGGGGTTCCAATAGTACAACCCTATAAAACATTCTACTTACAGAATCATGACAAATGTCAAAACAAACGGTTTACATGCAGAGAGAATGAGTGAAAAAAAACTTTATAATATTGTTGTGTGTAGGAGGATTTGTATGATTATATGATAGGATGTTGTAGCAAAGCTCTATGCACATTGTTATATTTTAGGGTTTTGGTCGTAGAATAACAACACACTTTTTCAAATATATCAATTTGGTATGTAAACTCTAAAAAAGTTGTGTAAATATTACGAACTTTTATAAACCACGCATAAATGATGTCACGTGTCATCTTTGAGGTATGACATGTCATCAAATTTACATATTGTTACATCTTTAAACACACAAGAATGTACATCTTTAAACACACAAGAATGCATAAGAGCACGGGGTGTGGTAACGATTTGCCTCGCTGTTTCCAACGTGGCACGCTCGCCGGCGTGTTTCGTCCCTCGCCACCTCACCATGCGTGCTCCCCAGTTGTGGTTTCGCTGTTGCAACGACGAGAAAGAAGACAAAACCAAACCTTAAAACATTACCGTTTAATCACAACGGCTCTTCTTTTTTTTTTTTTCAAATTCAAATATTACCCCCTCTATAAATATTACCAACATTTACACACAAAAAATCACACTTCTCAAACACAATTCAACTTCAAAATTCACACTTCTCTTTACCCAAGATTATTATGGCTTGCCGTCTCCCGCATTCCGCGAAAGATATGCAAACGTACATTCAAAATCAATGCAATAACGACAATGAGGCTCGAAAAGACGCTATTATACGCGTCATCCAATTGTTTGAGCAGGCGAGGACGGAAAAGCTGCAGATGAGAGAAAACTACAAGAGTTGCAACGACATCTGCACTGAACGAAAATGTGTGATCGAGAAATTTCTGAAGGAGGAAACCCATAGAGATGACGAAATTATTGATAAGTTGTGGCGGTGTGTTCAAAAGGTAACGAAAAACATCAACACCAAAGTCAATTGGAGCTATCGGGTGAACAAAGATGATGGTGCAGGAATCTCTAGTGAGGAATCTCCGGTAGACGAGGAATCTTTGTCTCGCCTCTAGGATTATATACCCCCTAGTATGATTCTGCGAACGAGGAGTATTCAGATTAGGATTTAGGATTTATGTATTTTTCGTGTGATTTTTTATTTATCGTATGTTTTTTTTTTTCCGTATTGTAGTTGTATTTTTATTTTAAATGAATGAAATGAATTTTATTGTGTTTGGAAAATATGGAAAAGAAAAAAAATGAGGGTGGGTGGGGCCCAAATGAAGATGTTTGAGTTAGTTGTGATTGAAGGGTATTTTTAAGTGAGTATGTTGGACTGATGTGACACAAGTGGAGCCCAAATGAAGAAGGTTGTGTTCACCACCACACCCCATGCTCTAAGGTTTATTAATGGTAAAGTAATTTTTGTACGATATTTACTAGTGATAAGGCATGCATGACTACACAACCATAAATACACATCTGGATATATAGTACGTACGCTACGAAATAAAGGAGTTGTCCTTTTTGATGATTTTATAAAGCAATATTGGTAAAAAAATAAAAATAAATAAATAAAAAATAAAAAAGGGCAAAATAACAGTTATATTGGTCAAATTTAATAGTTGGAAAATTTGATTCATGGGTAATAGCAATTAGTGTGTTGTTAATAACCAGACAATAGTGTTGATGTTAGTGCTAATCCTTATTAGCCAACCTTTCCATTTTTATAATATATCTGTCATTAGAGTCTAGTTAGATATAAGTGGGTACATTTTAAAAGGATGATATAGAAATATTTGTTAGAGTACTATTTTTTTAGTTATTACTACGTTCTTATAATATGAAACACTTGAAGAATACGATTTTAAAGAAATAAAAATTAAACCTTTTGTTTACATCGAAATACCAATTTTCATATAAACCTTTTGTTTTGTTTTCTTGGTACACAAATAAAAATTAAAATAGATAAATCAAACAAATTGATATTTAGTTGATAAAAGCTAGAGGGCCCTGTTCATTTTACACCGGTTGCTTTGCTTTTTATACGAAGACTGGGTCAGAAAGAAAGACTGAAACATAGCAGAAAGTGATAAAGAAAAAGGCATTAACTTCTTCCTAATTTTTTTGACTGTCTACTTGTAGTAAAATTAATATGAAACCTTTATTTCATGTGAATCAATAAACTTTTTCTTTTTATGAAAACGGGGTGGTCCATGCATGCATGACTCCATGAACGTTGAAAAAGTTTCAGTCTCAAATATAACATGAATCAGTACGTAATTATGTTCACACTTTTTTGGCTCCCACGAGCATATTAACATATACTAACTATTTATGTTCTTACAAAAGGTTAATAACCGGTAACACGAACTTAGCCTAAATTCTTCGCCATATGTATGGACTAGCGATTTATGTTTCAAATAAAATTCGATCAAGTTTTTTGTAGAAGGTGAATAATTTACTCTATTGTGTAATTACACATATTTACATTCACGAGGTTGGGGTGGTGGGAAAATTGCTTATATCATATCTCGTGAACGTATGTAATGCAAAAAGTAATCAAAGTCATGGGATTGTTTAATTTGTTCGATGAGGTCAAAAGCCATAATATTTATATCATCAATTTATATAGATGATAAATTATCTTCACAGAATACTAATACTATATAAGTTTAAGCTTTTAAATGCTTCGAATATATAAGCCATAATATTTTACTAATGATTATGAGTATCAACAACTAAACGAAGTAATATGCGGACAAGAATAGTGATACGTATTATGTTTTTGTAATAAAATATGCCAAAGGTACTATCATTAATTAAACTAGAACTTTTCATTAAGAGTTTGTGACGGAAGCCCACACGGCATTGGTTAAATGTTATTAAATAAACTCGAACTTTAAGATGAATAATGTATTTAATACACATTAATTAAACATATAAATGACCTCAATTATATGTAATTTTTCATTTAAGAACTCAACGTTTCTATTTTTATGCTTCTAAACAAATGCCCTATGAGCACCCGTCAGATAAACTCATTAAGTTATTAAGCATCAATGTATCATATTACGTATGTGACATTGTGTTTATCATTGACTACATTTCTTTTTCTGTATGTTCTAGCAAATGCGATATGTTCGAATAACAAATGGAGTTGTAACACGCATTTAGAAATCACAATAAAATGAAAATGCTTAACAATCGGCAACAACCCACTAAGAACCTATTCAAAAGATGCAAGATTTGAAAATGAATTTGTTATTAGTATAATGTGATTTTGCAAAACGATTACAGAGATTACAGAGAGAAAAAGTGTTTACATAATCAAGAATGAATGTTACATAATGAAAGAAAAGGGTTAAGTAGTTAATTTTGGTGTTAACAACTTTCGGCGCCGAAGTACTAAACTAGTTTGAAAGCTGAAAAAGTCTTAGTCCCTTGACTTGTGAAAGTTAACAGAACTGGTCCATGATACTTTTGACATGTAACAATCCCTTCTTCTTCAAACAATGCTTGTCCTCAAGCTTGGTTCTCAAACTCAAGATACCTCTGAGTCAAATAACTGTAGTTCTCCAGGTGTCATCCTCATGAGTGTGATTAGACCATTTGACTAAGACATAGACTACTGCCCTATTGTTGACTTTGGCCAATTTCCTATCCAAAATAGTAGTAGGCTCAGATGTTCAAGTAGACCATTTGGACCACAATGAGGTAGTACTCCCATCTTGTTGTCACTTCCTTTGCACAACTTCAATTGTGAGACATGAAAAACTAGGTGAACTTGGCTTGTTACAAGAAGGTCCAATTTGTAAGCAACTGCACCAATCTTTTCCATAATCATAAAGGGCCATAGTACTTTGATGAGAGTTTGTGTTGATGCTCCTTTCATATGGTTATTTTACTGTGAGGTTAAAGTTTCAGATACACCCACATTCCAACTTCTAGTACTTTATCACTTCTGTATTTGTTAGCCTGATTCACGATTCTATCTTGTGCTCTTTGCAAATAGAACTTAAGCATATGTAATGAACTTTCTCTAGCCTGCAATGATCTGTTAACTGCCTCCACTACACTATTACCAGGTACATAAGCAATTTGCAATGGTGGCTTTTGACCATAGATTGCCTCATAGGGTGTTGTGTTTATGGATGAATGAAAATTAGTGTTTTACCAGAACTCAGCCATAGGTAGCCAAACAGCTCACTCCTTTGGCCTCTCACTTGTCATACACCTGAGATAGCATTCCAAACACTTGTTTACAATCTCTGTCTGTCCATCTGTTTATGGGTGATATGTTGTGGACAATTTGAGCTGCACTTTAAGGGTTTTAAACATTGATTGCCATAAATGACTTAGGAAAAACTTATCCTTATCACTAACAATAGACTCAGGTAGTCCATGTAGCCTGTACACACGATCAAGAAACAATTGAGCCATTGAACTTGCAGTAAAAGGATGTTGCATTAGCAATGAGATGAGCTTGTTTGGTCAGCGTGTCTACCACCACCAAAATGAATGTCTTTCCTTGTAAATTGGTTAGTTTCTCAATAAAATTCATGGAAATTGAGGACCAAATCTTTTCTGGTATAGGTAAGGGTTGTAAAGACCAGGATATGTTGCTAAATCTGGTTTCTCCCTTTGGCAAACATCACATTCTTTTACAAAATGTTTGACCATTTTTGCATACCCTTCCAATAGAACATAGTTTTGAGCCTGTGTAGAGTTACTGTAATTCCTGAATGCCCACCTATTGCATCTGAATGGTAATGTTGAATGATGCTTTTTCTCAGCTGCACATCATCCCGCACCACTAGCTTTCCTTTTCTCCTCAACAACCCATCCACCATAGTAAATTTATCTTTATAATAACTGTTGTCCTGTATCTACTGAACCACTTTCTTTAGCACAACATGTTACTCCCAACTAGTATTAATTTGTTGCAGCAAATCAGAAGCATTAGAAGTAAGGACTACAATATTGAGTTCAGCTCCACTTGAGACCCTTGATAAAGCATCTGACACTACATTCTCAGAACCACTTTTGTAAGAAATTTCATAGTCAAATCACAACAGTTTTTGTAACCATTTGACTTGGAATGGATTTGTTAATCTCTGTCCCAACAAATATATCAAGCTAAAATGATCTGTTTTTATCTTAAAATGTCTGTCAAGTAGATACCCTCCCCATTGTTCTAAGGCCATCAAGACTGATAGGTTGAAAGTGCGTGGTGTTTGGGTGATAGTGTCTTGCTTAGAAATGCAACTGGGTGTCCCTCTTGTTGCAGAACTGCCCCAATTCCTACCCCTGATACATCAGTCTCCATAGTGAAAACCTTGTTGAAATTAGGTATGGCTAATACATGTGCTTGTACCATAGCTTCTTTGAGAGAATCAAATGCCATTTGTGCATAATCATTCCACTGAAAAGTATCCTTTTGAGTATTGCAGTCAATGGTTTACTCACAATAGCATAATTTCTAATGAATTTTCTATAGTAGCCAGTTAAACCAATAAAACCTCTGAGTTGCTTAACATTGGTTGGAATTGGCCAGTATTTCATAGCCTTTATCTTACTTGGATCAGTAGCCACTCCTTTATCAGAGATAATGTGCCCTAAATACTTAACACTTGAAGCAACGAAAACACGCTTAGACCATTTAGCAAACAAAGGAATTCTCCTTCATTACTTGTAAAACTTGCTTTAAATGCTTGAGGTGGGAATCCAAACTGTTAATACAAATAAGCCGTAAAACGTTTATTTATATTTTACGATCTTCTAATGTTTTGTCGATAACAAACGTAAAATCATTTTAACGAAACAAATAAAATACGAAATGGTTTGAACTAATAATTTCTAACATATTCACATTTTCACATAAAACACTAAAACAAGTATATATGATTTTATGATTTAATATTACATATGTACAACAACTAGTGTTTTACATATTTGGGTAAAATATATACATAACTAGTATGTAGTATATTGGGTAATATAAATGGGTAGAAACTTAAGTATCATAACCCATTGGGCAAATACATTGAATGTAGTTGGGTACAACCCAAAGCCCATGACCCATGGATCTTGAACCATAACCCATTGCATGACATCATGCTTATATCATATATGGATAATATCCATAACCCATGGTTTTGACCCATACCCATGTGACTAGGTGCATAGCACTCAAGAGATACATTGTATCTAGCTAAAGACCCATGGATCAACCCATGACCCATAACCCATAACCAAAATACCCATGGGTAAAGAGGAGCGTCCCACGGATCCCTAGCTTTACGCTAGACGGATCCCTTGTGGAAGGGATCCGTGGGATCCGGGGAACAGTAGAATTTTTCCTCTATAAATAGTGAGCCATTTCTTCATTATTTCTCACCCCTTTCTAACATACTTTCCCCTAAAGTTAAAAACTCTAACCTCGATCCAAGAGATCTAAGTTTGTAGTTTTGTTTTTGTGTGATCTTCTAGGTTCCTCTTAAAGGCAAGATCACCACCTTTGAAGTCGAGCAAGCTCAAGTCCATGAGTTGCCATGCTTCCTCATCATCAAGACTACTGAAGTCTTCTTGTTGATGATTGTTTTTCTTTTCCTAAGAAGTGTTGAAGACATTTGTGAAAGGTGTCTCAAGTGTCAAGACGAAGATATTAGTAAAGGATATCTTTCGTCCATATCATAAGCACTTGTGGTAGGTGCTTAGAAGTCAAGACTAGAAGCATTATTGAAGGGTTCTTAGAAGTCAAGACACAAGACATTAGTGAAGGGTGTCTTGAAGATCTAGTTAAAGGCATTAGTGAAAGGTGCCTTAGATGTACATTCAATATTGTGTGTTTCGATGTACAAGATAGATTAGTACTAGATCCAAGGATATTGATATCCTTGATGATGTTGTAAAAAGGAGTTGATCTCCTTTGGGATTAGTCGTTGGTGTAGTGTTGGGTAGTAGTTCCTCCATTGCAATGGAACTAGGTGCTTAGCCTAGTACCTAATAAAGGGTAGGCGACGTTGTGTAGGTGTGGTTCACCTTGGAGTGAAAGAACCCGGTGGTTAGCCTAGCACCGGAAAAAGGGTAAGCGACGTTGTGAAGGCTTCTCCGCCATAAGGAGATTGGTGTAGTGTTTACGAACTCTCGAGTAGGTGACTCGGGGAGTGGAGTAGGGCAAGGAAGGTGTCCTTGTAGCCGAACCACTATAAATACTTGCATTGTGGTTTTGTGCTTCTTACTCTTATCTTTTCATTACATACTTATATATGTTTGCTTATCAACATCCAACACACACATCCAAATAGATTGACATAAGTCGATCTAAATAGTTTAAAAGAAAAGTTTTAATTGGCAAAACTATTCAACCCCTCTTCTAGTTTTCCACAATTGGCATCAGAGCTTCGTTACCAAGTTTCTTGAAGTATATCGTACTTTAAAAACTTGATACGATCCATAGTTAATTGAAAACTACAAAGAAGGTGTAGAAAACTAGAAGGGGGGGTTGAATAGTTTACCGATTAAAAACTTTGTTTTGAAACTTATTGAAAGATCAATTGATATTGATCTTAAGTGTGTTAATGAAATATGCAAGCAATAAGTAATAAGTAAATAAGGAAAGAAATGATCAAACCACAACAAGTTGTTTATAGTGGTTCGGCCTACAAGGACTCTTTTTCCTTGCCCTACTCCACTCCCCGAGTCTCACACTCGAGAGTTTAACTTCACTAGTCAACAAGCTCCTTTCACCGGCGGAGAAAACCTTTACACTTCGCTTATACTATTTCCGACACTAAGCTAGATGTCGAGTTCTTTCCAAGGGTACAACTACTCCCACACACAATGTATTTTGAGGACTAAAATACTAACCACTCACACTCACAAGATTATGATGGTTTGATACAACAATGAAGTATGGATCAACACTAGATCATACAACACTAAACAAACAAGACTTCCAACTTCTCGTTGAAGCTTGAATATGACTTGATCTTCTTTGCTACAAAAGAGATCACTAATATGATAATAAACTGAGTTAGAAAGGTTAGAGAGAAGATATGTATGAGAGTATCTTAGAAAGGGATGAAAAAACTACTTGGCTTGGCATTGCTATTTATAGCCAAAATGGACAGGAGGCCGGACGGCGGACCCCTTAAAAGGGTTCCGTCCGTACCAAAATGGTACCGCCATCGGACAGTCAAGATATCAAATCTTGCTTAAAGTCAACTCTATCTAAGAGAGATTGTGCAAGATATGAAGAGTACAAATCTTCACAAAATATCTAATGGAATCTTCTAATGATTTCCATGATGTAATACATGATGTCAAATGTTGTATTACTATTTATAGAATTATGCAAATGCTTAAGTAGTGTTTGGTTTTAAGAACCTAACACATTCTACAAACTACTTATCATACATAATGATTAGAGTCATATCAAGATGTTACTAATTAAAAGTGTAAATGCTTGAATGATGAATATATTGTTTGAGAAAGCTTGTTTTAATATCTAATAAACTTGACAAGCTTTAAGCTTTTATAAATTAAATTTACTTTTGTCGTTAACAAAACTTAGGCAAAGATCAAAAATATAAATAACGTTTAATGACGATATTTGTATTAACAGAAGGTTTTTCATAAAAACAAACACCATGTCTTTTAAAACTCTTTGTTTGGATGTTGATTAGATAACAACATTTCTTATTATTTATTTCCTATTTAAAATGCACTAATCTTCTTTGTCATGTTGATTAGTCAAAGCTCATATCCACCAAGCTATAGGAATCGTTTGGTAACAAGAATACCTTCCTTAAGAAGGTGTCTTAAACACAAAGGAGCCGGAATCGTCTAAGTGACATTTGTTGTGTCATTTGTAAATACATTTCTAAGTGCGCTGGAGGTATGATTTTCTTCTTATCTCTAAAATGACATTTGCTTGATAATTAAGTATGCCTATTTAGGTATTTATATGATTATCTTTTGTGCATATACATGTATTACATCAAGCTTCATTAGGAAGCCTTTTTTTTTCACACGTGTTATCTTTCTCGTCTAAAGTCGTGGTATATAAAACTTGTGTTTTATTTCTTTTAATCCAATAATAAAACAAAACACAAATTTCAAAAATTATCCTTCCCCATAAATAAACCACTCGACGTCCACTTTATCAAATCCCCACTTTTTCAAATCTTCCAAATTCAAAAATTCCTCTCACTCAAAACTTCATCTTCCTCTCCATTTCATCTCAACCGAAACCAAGAAGAATCGTCTTCAACATGGTTTACATCGCCCTCGTGCTCATCGCCTTAACACCCATCGCACTTGTGTTCCCTATGATGAAGTTCACATACGGAGACATATACTTTGTGTTAATCTACATTGGGGTTATATACCTAATCATTTGTATCATCCTTAGCATTGAAATGAAATATTACTAATAATCTAGTTTATCTAGGTTATTGTCATAATGTGTTTATCATTTCCTTTTATTTTTTTCGTGATTCAATAGAAGTCATGTATGCATGCTAAAAAAATGTAGGCCAAAACACTTATCTTGGTATAAAACTATGAGATCTAAAAACCCATGTTTTTCATCATAAAATCCGTTTCTGTAACTACAGATCCACGGATCCCGACAAATGTACTAGCCGGATCCCTTTTCAAAGGGAACCGTCCTACTGGAGAACACTTTTTCATGCAAATTAAAAACCACTTTTTCTAAAAGTAATACTCCACTAGAATGTCAAAACCATAAGTGAGTTAAGCGTCATTGTTGTTAAAAACCATTGTTAATAAAAATCTAGTAAAAAAACGTTAGATAATCATTGGTTGACCACAAACATCACTTTCTATTAACTCATCATTTCTATAGGTTCAACTATGACGCACGAATATGAGTTTGATTTTTCACTCACTAGCGTCTACACTCCGAACATCTCCCTTGAGCCCAACACACATGGCAATCATGTCCGTGGGTTCAATAATCTCGAAAACCGTCACTTCTACGAAGGACGTATTGTAGACACCTCTCTACAATTCGAAGAAGGTATCAATACCTCCTTCCTAGCCATAGGACTAGAATGTCTTCTTGAAATCAACGAGAAGATATGTCCAAGGTTCATAATGGAATTCTTCCGTCAAGTTGAACTCGTTCAGAACGAGGATCGCTTCTATCTCTTTGGTTTTATATCCAAAACCAAAAGTTTACTTTAACCCTTGGGCATTTTTCTCACATCCTCCAATTCCAAATCATGGACAATGTGCCTTCAACGAAGATTGGTCTCTTGATTCTCTCTTCAACTTTCATGAAGAAAATAGTCCATATTGTTCACACATACCCTCCCCGAAAGATTTACATCGCATAATATGCAAACCTCGACCATATTACTCCGATCCAAACATTATCTTCACGGGACATCGAGAAGAGTACAAGGCTCTTGCACTCATCCTACGTGAAAATGTTTGGAGTCTTAGGGAAATCGAGAAATCCTTCCGCTTGTTGTGCTCACATAATGTATTGTTTGCTAACACAACAACCATACAATCTCGCCTACTTCTTCGCAAGGCTAATTGTAAATCTTCAAGGCTCCAAGAATAAACTCATCCCTTATGGAATGTTCTTGACGCGTCTCTATCATAACGTTATGCACTTTCATCCTCAATTTCAAAGTCCGTTGTACGTACTTGTGAACAAGATGATGGAACCGCTAAACATATCTCTCATGAAGACTTTCTTCATTCTTGATTCCACCGACACTCATCAACCACGTGATGATCCTTCTAGCGAAAACGCTCAAGGAACTTAGTAGTCTTTCAAATAGGATCAATCCTTTTGTACTCGTGCTTTATCAATGTAATCCAATTCCCCTCATAAAATAAAACATCTTACATTTGATATCTTAGTGTTAGAACCCCTTTTAAACTAACCTTGGAATATAATGCATTGTCAAGATCATTGCATACCTTTAGTAAAGGTTCTGCTTAGCGAGATGGAGGATCCCAAAGTTTGTGCTAGATGGATCCCTACACTTAGGGAACCGTGGGATCCGGCAAACAGAAAATGCAATTGCAAGCATTGTATTTCAAACATATCCTTAGAACACCTCACACTAAGCTAGACATAGTGTCTTAAGGCAAATTAAGTCCTTATAAAGTTAAGTAGATCCTTCCTACTCACACATAACTCACCTAGATCACACTCAAAGACGCTTGTAGATCTATCGTTTCACTTTAATCCATTACTCTTCCGCTCTCAAGCTCACACATCATTTTTCACATGATCCCTCATATCTAAACTTTGGAAACCTCTTATAGCAAAATTGATCATAATCATCCTTACGTCAAAATTGGTCGAAATTGATCAAATTCTAATTTTTCCATCTTAAGCCTTTTGGATATTTTCCAAAGGATTAATCTAAGTCACTATCTGATCTCTAGGATCATTTAGCTTCACTTGACACTTTCAAAATCTTTTGTGTCATCCTTGTTCATTCATTGGTACTCATGAAAGTTTCAATTTCTTCCATAAAAGGCAATCATTAGCTACATCACTCATTACCTTCAAGTACTCAAGCACCCATTCATTTAAAACACTTAGGAGGACTAAAACACTTAAGATGGTATAGATCTTAGACATTAGAAACATCATTTTTATCCTTTCATAGCTGCTGAGAGCTGGATCCCTAGGATTAGCCTAGACGAATCCCTCTGAGGAGGGAACCGTAGGATCCGGATGACAGATTATGTCAAATCTTGCTAAAACAATCATTTCAAGCTCATCTTTTTAACTCAAACACTCCATCTCATCTTAAATGAGTTCCTAGATCAGTACAAACTCTGAAGTTGACTCTTGTGCATGTTAATCATCACATTCCAATGAATTTTAGTGGCTTAAGGCTTGAATGCACTTGCCAAATCTCTTGCCTTATAAACCACATTGTTAGGACTTCCATAGTCATCACTTTCATCCTAATTTTCAGCACTTAAGAAACCCTTACAAGCTTCTTGAAATCATCTCATCATGAGGAAAACTTCAAGTAGTAACTTATCCACCAAAGAACCACCCAAGAAAATTGCTCGTGTTGTACACAAAATTTCCTCAACCGAATCATCTCTGGTCAAGCCAACAAATGCAAGGATCAAACCAATTCCTAAAAGGATAGTACCCACAAAATTACCTATGCCAAACACCACCATACCTCCTAGGCCAAAAAATATCATCTCCACTAAACCATCACCATTGGTTCCTAGAGCTATCTCTTTTACATCTCCACTATCATCACCACACCTCTACAATTTAGAGGATTTGCCTCCTAGGCCTTCTCATCCTCCTCCGCCGACAACATTATCCTCATTAGGAGGAATAATGGTACAAAATCAAGGTGTTGAGTCAACATTAGCTCCGGCTTCTTTTTCGCCGTTTCCATCATATAATCCCATTTGGATTATGAGAAATCATCAAACTCAACCACCCGACCATATGGAAGTTGACACTTCTCCACCACCACCATCATTCTTGGTCGAGCCATTCTCAAATGCGCCTCCACCAATCCCTCCGTGTTTGAAGCTCCAAGCCGCTTCACTTGATCTTTCGCATCAAGCCATTTTATTTCTTCCACCACCACTACCTAGCCATGACAAATATTATTATCATTGTCAACATGTTGAAAGTTTGATACATGAAGTACGAGAAGACCAACGTTTCATGTTCTATCATGTCCTCAAACGTTTCAACGAGATTAAACCTAAACAAACTTGAGCTAGAAGATTTTAGTGGTGTCCTAGTATCAAGCGTTAGTTGGTCTAGACATTTCTAGTCATGTATCATTTATTTTCTTAGTTCTTAGAGTCATGTATATCATAACTCTAGTTTTATTAAATGAAATACATATGCTATATATTTCTGAGTATATGATTATGTTGTATAATACATATCTCACTTTGGTGATAACATTATTTATTATACCACCATTTTCTGAATTTATTCATCAGCCAGACGGACCCCTTTAATTTGCCTAGACGGGTCCCTACTAGGAGGGAACCGTGGGATCCATGATATAGTAAACTATTTTTTCAACTAACTTGGACCACATTTGCAGGAAATTGTGAATTATACTTGCTTTCTAACATTTGTTTTGTAGTTATTCAATTTACACTTGAAGACGTTGACACCCTCAAGCTAGGGGGAGCTTTGTGTCAAAGCAATACATTGCAAATTACTTGCAATATTAGAATTACATTTCTTGACATCCCTTTGCTAAATTGCAATCATCAAGGGGGAGCACATTCGTCACATAGACGAAATCTTTTGCAAACCTAGTTGCAAACAAACTAGCTTAGTATTAGTCTTTTGACGACCTTACATAGGGATGGAATCGTCAAGGGGGAGTAAAAGACGAGATCCTTTCCCGTTACTTGCTCTCTATTTCTTTTTATTTCCTTCACATGTTTTTCCTAAAACAATGTGTTAGTTTTCTTTCGAAGCTCTTTTTGTTTCGACAAAAAGGGGAGAAGAAAATAAAAACTACAAATTCAAACTTTACGAATTTTAGCTTTTCCTTAAAATAATTTTATGTTTTGTCATCAACAAAAAGGGGGAGATTGTTAATACAAATAAACCGTAAAAACGTTTGTTTATATTTTACGATCTTCTAATGTTTTGTCGATAACAAACGTAAAATCATTTTAACCAAACAAATAAAATACGTAAATGGTTTGAACTAATAGTTTCTAACATATTCACATTTTCACATAAAACACTAAAACAAGTATAAGTGATTTTATGATTTAATATTACATATGTACAACAACTAGTGTTTTACATATTTGGGTAAAATATACACATAACTAGTATGTAGTATATTGGGTAATATAAATGGGTAGAAAGTTAAGTATCATAACCCATTGGGCAAATACATTGAATGTAGTTGGGTACAACCCAAAGCCCATGACCCATAGAGCTTGACCCAAAACCCATTGCATGACATCATGCTTATATCATATATGGATAATATCCATAACCCATGGTTTTGACCCATACCCATGTGACTAGGTGCATTGCACTCAAGAGATACATTGTATCTAGCTAAAGACCCATGGATCAACCCATGACCCATAACCAAAATACCCATGGGTAAAGAGGAGCGTCTCACGGATCCCTAGCTTTACGCTAGACGGATCCCTTGTGGAAGGGATCCGTGGGATCCGGGGAACAGTAGAATTTTTCCTCTATAAATAGTGAGCCATTTCTTCATTATTTCTCACCCCTTTCTAACATACTTCCCCTAGAGTTAAAAACTCTCTAACCTAGATCAAGAGATCTTTGTTTGTAGTTTGTTTTTGTATGATCTTCTAGGTTCCTCTTAAAGGCAAGATCACCACCTTTGAAGTCGAGCAAGCTCAAGTCCATGAGTTGTCATGCTTCCTAATCATCAAGACTACTGAAGTCTTCTTGTTGAAGATGGTTTTCTTTTCCTAAGAAGTGTTGAAGACATTTTTGAAAGGTGTCTCAAGTGTCAAGACGAAGATATTAGTGAAGGATATCTTTCGTCCATATCATAAGCACTTGTGGTAGGTGCTCAGAAGTCAAGACTAGAAGCATTATTGAAGGGTGCTTAGAAGTCAAGACACAAGACATTAGTGAAGGGTGTCTTGAAGATCTAGTTAAAGGCATTAGTGAAAGGTGTCTTAGATGTACATTCGATATGGTGTGTTTCGATGTACAAGATAGATTAGTACTAGATCCAAGGATATTGATATCCTTGATGATGTTGTAAAAAGGAGTTGATCTCCTTTAGGATTAGTCGTTGGTGTAGTGTTGGGTAGTAGTTCATCCATTGCAATGGAACTAGGTGCTTAGCCTAGTACCTAATAAAGGGTAGGCGACGTTGTGTAGGTGTGGTTCACCTTGGTGTGAAAGAACTAGGTGCTTAGCCTAGTACCTAATAAAGGGTAGGCGACGTTGTGTATGTGTGGTTCACCTTGGAGTGAAAGAACCCGGTGATTAGCCTAGCACCGGAAAAAGGGTAGGCGACGTTGTGAAGGCTTCTCCGCCATAAGGAGATTGGTGTAGTGTTTACGAACTCTCGAGTAGGTGACTCGGGGAGTGGAGTAGGGCAAGGAAGGTCTCATTGTAGCCGAACCACTATAAATACTTGAGTTGTGGTTTTGTGCTTCTTACTCTTATCTTTTCATTACATACTTATATATGTTTGTTTATCAACATCCAACACACACATCCAAATAGATTGACATAAGTCGATCTAAATAGTTTAAAAGGAATGTTTTAATTGGCAAAACTATTCAACCCCCCCTTCTAGTTTTCCACACAAACTGTCACTGTAAACCAATATGTCATCAAAAAAGACCAAAACAAATTTCCTGAGAAACTCCTTGAATACTGAATTCATTAAAGACTGAAAGGTTGATGGAGCATTTGTGAGTCCAAAAGGCATCACTAGGAACTCATAATGCCCTTTATGTGTTCTAAATGCAGTCTTGTACACATCCTCTTCATGCATTCTTATTTGATGATACCCAAACCTCAAATCCAACTTAGAAAAGAACCTTGATCCCTGAAGCTCATCAATCAACTCCTCCACAACTGGTATTGGGAACTTATCTTTGACTGTATACTTGTTGAGTTATCTATAATCTACACACATTCTCCATGAACCATATTTTTTCTTAACCATGACTATAGGAGATGAGAAGGGCTTTGAATGTTTCTAATCACTCCTGAATCTAGCAACTCTTTTACCATTTCCTCAATTGCATCTTTCTGGTTTGGAGGGTGTTTATAGGGTCTTATGTTAACAAGATGGGTGTTTGGCATAAGGGGAATTTTATGGTCTTGTGCTCTTTTTGGTGGTAACTATTTTGGTACATCAAAAACTGACTCAAACTTATCTAAAACACACTGCAAATTCTGTGCACAACCCAACTCAGGCTCCATTTGTAGTAAAGTTGCAGAATAATCACACAGAGCTATGGCAGAAAATTTAGCTGTAACTATCTTACTACCACTTTTATGCTTACCTTACATCCACTTGAGAGTGGTTTGTTGGGTTCCCCTTAACACTATCTTCCTTTCCTTATAGGTGAATTCCATAATCAAATTCTTAAAATTACATTTCACCCACCCTAAAGTAGACAATAACTGGATTCTAAGGACCATATCACATCCACCCAAGGGCAGAATCAACACATCAGAAGTATAAAAAATGCCTTGAAATTCACAAGTAAAGTTCTTACATTCATACAAGCTACTCATTACATGCCCATTTGCTTTGAAACCTTTAGAGGAAGATCTTACTTAACTGCAGCCTAGTTTTTTCCGGTGTTCAAGTCCAAAAAATTTTGGGTACTTCCTGAATCAACTAACACATGCAACATGTTTTTTTCTCACATAACCTCTAACTCTCATAGTTCTATAACTATTTACACCAGACAATGCATTCAAAGATATCAGAGGTGGTTCATCAATCAGGCTAGTATAAGTATTCACCACTCCTTCCTCAGTCAACACCATATCTTCATCTTCACTTTCTACACCATCTCTCATTATTTCTAAAGAGTACAACTGCCCACTGCACTTATGGCCAGGTACATACTTTTGACTACAATAGAAATATAGGTGTTTTGCTCTTTTTTCGACTAATTCTTGTTGAGATAATCTCTTAAACTGTCTGTTTGGCATAGTCTTGTTGTTACTCACAGACACAATTTGATTATTCTTAAAATTACCCTCCACATTCCTATTATTGTTACCACCCATCACATTGGTTTTAGGAGTGACTAGTAATGGTGCTGATCTATTCCTAGACACAGTCATAATAACTTCTTGCAATTTAGACAAACAAAACACATCAACCAAACTTGCAAGCATAAATATCCTAACAGAATGAGAAATATCTTCTTTCAATCCACCAATGAACAAACTAATAGTATAAGATTCAGGTAAGTCTACCTTTTTCAATAAAGTTTCAAAGGATTCTTAGTATACTTGCACACTAGTAGTCTGTTTGATATTTTTCAACTCAACGATGGGATCTTCAAACACTGACTCAAATCTTGTTCTTACTTGAGTTTCATACTCATTCCAAGTCACATTCACCCATACCTATTGATGAATTGCTTGTGCCAGTTAAGTGCCTTTCCAAACATGTGCATTGAAACCAGTGTGATCTTTTGATAATCCTCACCAATATTGTCCATCTCAAAAAACTTGTTAACCCTATAGAGCCATCCCAACACATCATCACCATCAAACTTAGGAAACTCTATTTTGGTCAACCTACCATACTGAAGACCACCTTGATCATGGTTCTGAATAGTTTGACTTCCTAAAACTTCTCTTCTTTGACTGGTTCCTTCACCACTGTCAAGCCTATTCTGTATTGAAGTGATAGTTGCATTCATGTTTTTGAAAAGACTCATCAATGTTGCTAATTGGGTTTCAACAAAATTTGCATTGTTTGTTATACTTTCTTGTTGGTTTTCCATGGTTCTTGTGGTTACCATGGTCTATCTGTTCTCAACCACCACTGATTCAGTCATACCAAGACAAAATACCACCACACACTTCCTAACTATCGTTTTTGTGAAATGGAAATGAAAATTTGTAATCAAGAACGTATTTGCGATTAGGAAAATGGTCTAGATTGACAGGAATTGATGGCTAAGTGATGGGTGATCAAAAAGATCAAAATCTTCAATCGGTGTAACTGAACGCTAACGGAATAACTGAATTCTAACAGAATTCAACCATTAATGGTGGCCAAGGATCACTCTGATACCAATTGTAACACACATTTAGAAATCATAATGAAATAAAAATGCTTAACAATCGACAACAAACCACTAAGAACCTATTCACAAGATGCAAGATTCGAAAATGGATTTTTATTAGTATAATGTGGTTTACACAATGGTTACAAAGATTATAGAGAGAAAAAGTGTTTACAGAATCAAGAATGAATGTTAAAAATGAAAGGAAGGGTTAAGTAGCTAATTTTGGTGTTACAGACTTTTGGCGCCAAGTACCAAACTAGTTTGAAAGTTGAGAGTCTTAGTCCCTTGACTTGTGAAAGTTAACTGAAACGGTCCTTGATACTTTTGACATGTAACAAGAGTATCTATACTACTTATAATAGAAGAATGAACATCTCTTCTCATGGTCTTAAAATTAAGACTTACAAAATACAAAGCATATTGTACAATACATAATGCACTATTAATGATCTTTCTCATCAATCTTAATTTTAAGACTTACAAGTCTTAAAGCTTAATGTATAAAATACAAAGCACTATTAATATGGTCAAAATATTTAATGTAGTTAATTAATTAACTGGTCAATAAATACAATTAATGCAATTATTAAAACACCCCTTACACAAGAAATACAAATTATCAAACATATTGTACAACCAACTTAAACAGAATTCCTGCATTAAAATGTCACTAATACAAATAATAAATAACATTATACAAATATTCAAGCCTGAACGGGCAACGGTCCAAATGGGCCCGAGCTGAACGTACGATCCAAACGGGCCGGGCCAAAACGGGTCGAGCGAGTGGGCAGGCCAACGGGCTCGAGCCGAACGAGCACGAAGCTAAACGAAATTTTGAAATCAGAAATTTATTATAAAAAAGAACATAATAAACTAAAATACATGATTCATCGGAAAATTTTAATTAGGGTATCCGCCGCGAACGCGTGGGAAAGGAACCCTTCATTAAATGTCCCTAATACAAATAAAAAAGCACATTATACAGATATTCAAGCCCGAACGGTCAACGGGCAAAATAGGCTTAAGCCGAAAGTGCTGTGCCAACGGGCTCGAGCCCGAACGGGCATGGGCCAAATAGGCACGGGCCAACTGGCTCGAGCCCGAACGGGCACGGGCTAAACGAAATTCTTGATATCCGTAAATTTATTGTCAAAAAGAACATAATAAACTAAAATACATGATTCACCGGAAAATTTTATTTCATGGTAACCGCCGCCGCAACACGCGAGTACCCTGCTATTAACTATAAAACGATCTTCAGAACTGATATTTTCTTAGCAAACATGGTCTTCTTCTACATTTTGATATGTCGGAAAATGTGGACACATTTTTTTAAGTAAAAGAAGGCAAATAAATAGGG